>BSAI01000123.1:671926-693635 GCA_036245035.1 Adrianichthys oophorus | reverse complement strand
CATGCAGAACCGGATTTAAAAAACAAAAACAAGCATGCAGAACCGGACGCTTGCACTTTACAAAATTCTAAATAAACAGTAAAAAGATAAAACCGACGATAAAACAATGAAAAATAAGTATACAATAGGGTTAGGATTAGGATCCTTTGAGAATATGTTTTAATTATTATTATTATTTACTTTTAAATAATTTTAATCAAATCTTACAGTATAAAGACGTTTTGGTTTAGACTTCAAATTATTTTCATTTCTGTTCATTTTGTGTTTGATGTTTATTATAAATTTTTTGTTCGTTTTATATTTAAAATCCAAAATTTTTACCTCTTGTCATTTTTTCTGTCAAAGACTGTTTAGTTTTGATTTGATTTTAATGTTTAATGTTTTGTTTTGCCACAATGGCCGTTACTTTTCTTTATAATAAGGATGGTTCATTTAGCTGTTTGTGGAAGTTATACTTTTGATCATTTCTGGATCTAGTATTTATTATTATTACCATTATAATTAAGTCACTTTTGGAGCCTTTTTGCGTTGGTTTATCGGTTTAAACCGGGCCTGTTGTGTCTGATTGTTAAGGGCCACAGTTCACCTCCAGACAGGTTCATTAGACAGGGTTTTCCAACCTGCATGGCTTCCCGCAAATAAAAATGATAGATTCCAATTCCAATTAAAAAAAAAAAAAAAAAATTCAGATTTTGAGTTGAAAAATACAGAGACGTTGTAGATGTGTCATATCCATCTGCAGAGTGCGGGGACGGTGTGTGTTTACAGCTTCACAAAAGGGTATTTAAATATTTAGGGCTAACTAAGGGATCGGCAGGATGTGGGACATCACAACAGTCTGAGGAAGTTTAAATCTGCCTCTGTTTAAACAGGAAGTGACACGGTTTGCGCCTTGTTGTGCTTCTGCGGCTGTTTGCCAACAACGAAGGAGCAGCTCAGACCGATGTAATCTGGATACTCACCCTTTGCTGCGCTCACGGTGGATGAGGAGGTGGTGGTGGAGGAGGAGTTGAGAGAAGAGGAGGTGGTGGTGCAGGTGGAGGAGGTGGTGGAGGCTGGGAGGAGCCCCTCCATGTCCCCTGCGCTGTGGGAGTGCGACAGGCAGAGGGCGCTCATGGGCAGCAAACCCTCCTGCAGGATGGGAGAAACCGCCCGTGAGCAGGGACGTACGCAGGATTTCAGAGGGGCGGGGGCTCAAAGTCAGAAAAGCATTTTTTTTTGTCCTTTAAACAATATGGAAATGATTTTAACATAAAGTACTAATAGAAAACTACTCAGCTTTATGACAAGTATACAACTGTCATGTTTTTATGTAGAAAAATGATTGTCAACATGAGTTCATTCACTTTATCAACTCTCTTTTCCTCTAAACACAGACTTTTGTTGTAATTAGAAACATTTGAACACAAAAGATTATGTAATCAGAAAATATTACATTAAAGCACAGATTAGATTCGCACTTTAAACAAAAATCCACCCGGTGTTTTATTTTGAAGTTTACCACCCAACTTCCTGTCCCCACACGATGTGCTCTTTTTTTCTTGTATCTCTAACAGGAACGTATTAATATGAATAAAAATTAAAAAACAGAAGGGTCAAAAAGGGCAGGTCTCATCACCCCTGATGTGTGCACGTGCCTGCCCGTGAGGTTGGAGGTGTGATTTTTATCGGTTCTCTCCGCCTTGATTTCTCACCTGCTGAGGCGTCTGATCCGTGGTTCTGACCAGACACCAACCGGGCCGGTCCGCAGAGCGCTCCACCAGCTCCACTGTCTGGCCGCAGCGGACGCTGAGCTCCCCCGGCCCCGCAGAGGTGAAGTCCAGCAGCACCACCACTAGCTCACAGCCCCCAGAGAGCTGCAAACACACACATCCTTTCGGTGAGGGTTCGATCAAAAGCGAAGAGCGCGCCGCCGGCAGTTCAGCCGGCCACATTACAACCTGGAAGATCCAGAAAGGAGAGCGAAAACGTGACTCTGCAGATATTTCTGCAGACAAGTCTCAACCAAACACACCGTTCAGTGCTGCTGTTTATCCGAATATTTCTGATGTTTACCTCATAGCGCTCAGATCTTAAAAACATATTCCCCGTAGTAGCCTTAGTAAATCCCCCCATTAGCATTGTTTTCATTCATTTGTCTCTACATGCTTGATCTTTTGCTATATAGTACGAAAACACTTTTGGATCTTTTGCAGTAATTTACCTGGACAGTTTAAGCTTCATTGTGGAATTATTGTGTAGTTTATTTAAAAAACATGTCTGTAGAAAAGAAAAGAAAAAGAAGAAGCATCACGTCCAGTGGTTGTATGGAAGTCAAGCATTGCCACAAAAAAAAAAAAAAAAAAAAAAACGGTTTTACAGATAAACTGCAAAAGAGAACTCTAAGAAAAAAAAAAGCTTTAGCAGGGGTTATAATGATCTTGTATTTTGCACCACTTTTGTCAATTTTCCTTATCCTAGTAGAGATATGAAAAAAAAAATACGGATTTGATCTATGCACCAGATGTTTTGATAAAAACTATTTGGTATTCAGCTTTTAAAGCCAATATAATTCATTTTCATAATGCACAACTGACATTTGTACGGTGAGAATTCTGTTTTTTATTTCTTTTGAAAGCTTTTTTCATTTACAACAATTCAAATAAATTCTTTTTACGTTTGCCTTTAGCCTTTTATTTTTGAAACACTTTGAGCAAATATATATATTTTTTATTTTAACCCATTTTTATGGCGATTTTTGATAAAATCACATCTTTGTTGCCACAACATGACAGACGACCCTCACGCATCATCCCGCTTTGCTCCGCCCACACCCTCATCGGTCCGCTGAGCATCCCGTGAAACGAGGTCACCGTGGTTACCACCGACCCTGCTGACTGATAGCTCACATAAGCACATGTGCTCCAGCTCGGGGGGAGGAAACTCCCACCGCCAGCGCCCTCTGGGAAAGAGTTGGGGGGGGAGTTCCCGACTAAATGAAAGCAGCTGCGATTTACGGAGCTGAATGGAGGCGACAGCCTCAAAACGGCTCTGCTCATCGAAGCAGCAGAACCAGCGCTGAGCTGAGAGCGGAGGGAAGCGTCTCCCTGAAAACAGAATGGTTTGTTCCAAAAGAGAAGAAGAGGAGGAAGAATCCAAAGTCATCAAACAGCTGGAAAAACACTTTCTATTACATCTCCTGGCTAAACTTAGTTAAAATGTTTTTAAGAAGATTTATTCCTTTTTTTAAATTTAAATTTATTTATAAATTATTATAGGAAAGTCTCCCCTTTTTTATTTTAATCTCATGACCTGCAAGGAATAAAAACAAGTTTTCTATGAATGTATTATCTTTGGCTCACACTTTTTTTTTTCTAACACTCCCCAAAGCATATTTTCAATATTTTCCTAATGTTTTTTGAACCTGAGCCTCAAAGCGCGTCAGAAAAATTCCTCACAAGATAAAAAGGCATCATTTTACCTCTCATTTGGTCTCTTTTCAGCTCAGTTCAACATGTCAGGGGTCAGAGGTCACAGTACCACCACCTGTACCCCTTAACTGCCCGGAGGTAAAAGCAAAAGTCAAACGTACCTCTTCAGCGGCGTGGAGCAGGGAAAGTTTCTAGGAAAGTGTGGAAAGAGGAAACGCAGCGAACATGCTCACACCCAGCCAGCTGCAGCAGAGCTGAGGTCATGAGGCGCTCGACACACCCCTCTGAACACACTCTGTGTGTCTGTGTGTGTGTGTTTACCTTGTCGCTGTCGGCGGTGTTCTGCGACGTTCGTGAGGCGATGGAAACCGTGTCAGGCTGGCTGCTGGCATCACCCAGGCTGTCTGCGTCCTCGCTCGTCTCTCTGAAAGTCACCCATTTTTCCATCTTTCAGATTTTTCAGATCTGCTGGAACTGAAGCATTTTTTCATCTGCTCCTGATTCCCGGCGATTTGAGTAAAGAAATACTCAGCGATGCAATTTTGAGAATAAATATATGTCCTCCATCATCAGAAAAATGCTACAAGAACGTGTTAAAAACTCTTTTTTCATTGGAGCGGGTCTTTGAGAATCCTGAGGATCCCTTTCACTGAAAACAGAAATCGGAGTGCTTGCCTGCGAGTGATGCTGCGCTGTCGTCCCAGCGTGGGGTTGGGGGTTTTGGGGAGAGGGATAGGCTCCCTCAGTGCGCCGCGCAGGTGACCCCGCCTCTCCTGGATCACCTGTCGGATACTGCGGACCCACTCCTGCTTCAGCTCGAGGGATGAAGCCTGAACGCGTAAACCCATAGTGTCAGAAAACATCTTTGTCAAAAACGTAAATGCGGTGGAATTCGTTCGTACCTTCAGAATGGTCTTGTTGTCCGAGGTCGGCGTCCGTCCAACCCACAGAGCAAACTTACACTGATCCCCCTCTATGTGCTCCGTCACTCCCAACTCTGACGTCTAACAAAAGAAAGACGTTTAAATTTAAAGCCGGTTTTTGTTTAGCATGTCAAACCTACTTAAACACATCAAAACATTAAAATTCTACTTCCTGTTGGTTCATTCATTCCAGCTCAATAAAGACAAAAACTAAAGCAATGCTAAAAAGCAGACTCATGAACCACAGAAGACGTCAAATATCTTTAAAAACAGATATAAAGTGTCACATAAACGCTGCCTTAAAACCACAGCCAAGTAAGAACTCAGACATTCACATAAACTGAATCACTCAAGCGTTTCGGCGAGCCTGGGTGTCAGAGGCCTTCACAAATCAGAAAATATGTTAAAATTTGTTTACAAAGGGGCAAACAAGTCGACACACAGCAACAAATGTGCGCAGAGCTTCTGACACTCATCTGCAACAGAGCCCACGCATGTGTAAACATTTAATGACTCTGCGAGGACATCGCTGTGATGCTGCGCACAATACTGCACAATACTGCACAGTACTGCACAATACTGCACAGTACTGCTCAGCTTAGGGTGTGTCACTGACTTTTTTAGACTCTTTTAATGTTTTTAAGACAAAGTTTTATGACTCCAGACAAATCAAGGCCTGCTGACTCGCAGTGGAATGGTTTATTTAAATTGGTTTTCTTGAAAGTAACAGTTTTAGTTATAAAAAAAAAACTAAAAAAACAATTTGAGGTCAGATTTAGGTTTGTTTTGAGATTCAAATTTGTATGAAATCCATCTATTTTTGTATTACTTTATTGATTAAAGAAAATAAATATTAATGAAAAGTCAAGAGTGTACAGAACTGCATTGAATCCGGATCTGAACTGAAGCCTGTTCTTGATATATATTTGAAAAAAATATATAATAACTAATAATAATAAACTATAAGTCGCTTTAATTTTTTGCATAAAATGACAATGCGCCTTATAATCCGGAGTGCCGAATATATAAATTAATTCTTCTCCGAGGAAGGCGCTAATGCGGCTAACGTGTAGCCGTGTCAGACTGTTATTTACTAACAAAGTTGGGAGTTAGTTTAGTCACTGTAACGTTTGTTTTAGCAATATCTGTTTATTTTTTATGGGTGGCGAACAAAGCCGGGAGTTACGGGTATTGAGGATACACTAACCCGGCTAACATGTTGTGGGGTCGCACTGGGTTTTATTTATGTGTTGCTAACAAAGTTGCGAGTTGGTGTAGTCGCGTTTGCATTAGCAGTATCAGTCTGTTGTCTTATGTGTCGCAAATAAGACTGGGAGTTACAGATATTGTGAATATACTACCTCAGCTAACGTGTGGCTTTCTTGGACTGTTTTTTTACGCGTTACTAACAAGGTTAGGAGTTAGCGTAGTGACAGTAATATTTGTTTTACTGGTATAAGTCTGTTTCTTTATGTGTTGCAAACGAGGTTGGGAGTTACAGGTATTGTGATTATGCTAACGCGGCTAGCAGCTAACGCGTAATGGTGTCGAACTGTTGTTTTCTTTTAGTATTACTTAATAGGTTTGGAGTTAGCGTAGTCATAGTAATAATTGTTTTAGCTGTATCAATCTGATATTTTATGTGTTCCAAACAAGGTTGGGAGTTACAGGTATTGTAAATATGCTAACGTGGCTAACGCTTCTAACGTGACTAATTTCTAGCATGTTAGAAACAGGTTCTAAAGTTACTATGAATACAGTTAATAAAGTCTGACTGACGGACTTACCTCTAACTCTTTTGACTCGCCTAATTCACCTTACATGTGCTCAAAGAATAGATCATTCATTAATGGTGCGCCTTATATTGTGCGGAAAATAAGGTAATTTGTTTGGTTTTTTTGAAACAAAAGTTTTAGAACATTTAAAAAGCAACTTAAAAATAGATCTGTTTAGTGATGATTCCTTTGTTTCTTTAGTTGAACATGACAACGAACTGCTGGGGTATTTGCTGTGTTTTGTCAAATTGAGAACATCTAGAATCACAGCTGTCGTTTTACCCTCAGGCGGCTTTTGTAGAGATACTTGGTGCGGCCGGACGAGTCTTTAATCTCTTTGCTGAAGATGAGTGACAGTTCAAACAAGAAGAGGTGTCTGTCCCGCCCCTTTCTTATCAGAGACTTAGGCTCCCAAACCAGGAAGGAGTCCTGCAGGAGGAGCTCTCCCTGCACCTCCACCCCGTCCTCCAGACCTGCTGGGTTACAGACGGAGGTGGTCAGAGGCAGCACGACTGAAGAAGTCTGCTTGTTACATGTGTAGTGTCTGTATTTCACCTTCCAACATGCTCACGTGCATGGCATCGTTTGCTCGCTTTGGGACGCTCAGCATCACGTCCAGGCCTTCCTTTATCTCCCCCTTGCCTTCCTCGCAGCAGGCCAGCAGCTCCTGCACAAAAGCACTTCTTTCACATTGGGTTTTTTATCACCACGAAGACCTATTTTTGGCCCCAATGGCTGCATTTGTGTGTCTCCATAACTTTGTGGAAATTGAATCAGTCTGCAGCTGCACTCACACTTCAAAATCACACACCGTTTATATCTGGGGTTTCAGGACCCCACTGCCCACCCACTCACACAAACGCAGAAAGTACTGTCAGTCTGAATCTCTGATGTCTTGTAGGACACAGCTATGCCAGCGTTTTATTTTCGCTCACACTCAGGGTCTCTCTGCTCCATATGGAACTTAATCGACTGAAAAAAGGTTACCTTAAGCAACAGCTGGTACTTGGTGATCCTCTGGACCGGTTTAATAAGCGCAGAGGAAATCGAGTTAGCAAGTCCATGTCTCCTCTGCACCTCCTGTGTAAACACAGCAAGAGAGAGGCGAAATTAATATCAAACAAGATGCTTTTCTGCAGTAAACCTGCAAGACTAACATTTACCTCCACCAAGGAGGTGAGGTTGATTTTTACCCTTTATTTTGTACAATATCCTCTTAACATTTTTGTCCGACTGAAAATAAAAACTAAAAGACATAATTTTGTCCTTTTTTTTACACTCCAATCATCTTTTGATCTATTTTTAAATCTTTTCATTTTTATCCAAAATAAAAAAAAACTGTCTTTTTTTAGGAGGTAGTTTCTGCAGAGGGCCAGGAGTTCATTAGAAATTCAACTCTGAGCTGTAGGCGCGACTGCTGGCGCAGAGCAACCCCGCCCCCATTCCCCTCGCTGTTGCTGAGAGCTCTTTTCGTTCGTTTACATGGTCTCTCTCTAACCAGCCCCTCACACACCCTCCCCTAACATCAGCGGTGCAACGAAAATGGTGAGCAATATTGGAGATATTCAGCCATAGAGTATTTAGCCAGCTAGCAGCTCAGACGAGGAAAAAGAAAACGTACAAAAACGATCTTTTCCAGCGACGTTTTTTTTCGTCTGCTCCTGATTCACAACAATTTGAATAAAGAAATATACAGAAATGTAATCTTAGGCATCAAATTCTTTATATATATATGTTCTCTGTCATCAGAAAAAAGTGCCACAAGAACATGATAAACCCAGTTTCCATCGGAGCAGGTCTTAAAGACAACGGCAGCAGAGATTTTTTTGAATCTAACATCTAAAAACACAAACACGTGTGCAAAAATGTGCAGAGGCAAACACATGGAAAGAAAGCTTTGGAGGAGCTTCAAACTGCTGCTGGGATGAAGGAGCTGAAAGAGAATGAAAAAATATTCAGATGTCTCTGAAGGCTTCAGATCAAAGAAACGTTCCAGTACGTCATCAGAGAGCAGCTTTGGTGATACACGTTCTCTCCGGTATGCAAACCAACTCCTGCATACTAACTGATTAGCAGTCTGTGTCTGACCTGCAGCAGGCAGTGGGTGGTGTGAGCATGCTCAGTTTGGATAAGCGCTGTCCAGCAGAATGTCAAATCCCTTTTTTTTTTTAGAAAAACGTACATTTTTATTAAAAAATGTTTGTGTAGACACGCCACCACATGGTCCATGATCAATATGATCAGTGCCGCAGCACACAATTAATCCTGACTAGCTGTCAGACACAAAAAGACAAACATGAAATAATATTTCCCAAAAACTGGAGTTTAATTGTACATATAAAAGAGGTGGGAAAATGTGAGCTACACCTCTATTTTCTCCGGCTATTTTAAGCTTTAGGTTTTAGTGACACGTGATTGTTCAATTGTTGACTCATACGGGTGCTCGTACCGGTGCTTATTGGGTTGGAGCGGCCGCACCTCATAAGGAGCGCAGGTGTGTCTTCCAGGCTCATAGGAACGCCTCAAAGGGCGTCATGAAAATGGAGCGTTGGATTGTAGTGCATGTGCTAAGAGTAATGCAAGTTGTGTGCACTTATGACATACACTACTCATTAGTAACTGGCCCCTTACTGCCCACACACAAATGCCACATGCATGGGAAGTAGGACGCCCATAGGATGTCCAAACAAATTACACTCTGATTGTCTAATGTACTCATTTCTAGCAGTCAGGCTGCACCACAAGAAGCCCATACTTAGCACGTGAACAGTACTCCTGTTCGCTCTCCTTGCACAGTTCGCAGGATTTAGGTACAAAAAAATCTGTAAGACACACCTGTGACTCACCTTCTTCACCCTTACTTATCCTTGCATTTATTTAATTGTCACCCACAGCATCCCCGTAGAACAAGTGTACATAAACATGTTCACGCCACCAAGCGAGATGTGTGGTTGATTTTCCGTGTAGGCGAACTGCGTGCCCTGTACAGGTTAACCCATTTTTTGCCCTCATACAGCTCATCTCCACCCGTAATGGCAGTTACGGGTTTGATGTCTCAAAGTGTTTTTTCTGAGGAATCCTTCAGTGTTTAACATTATCCATATGGTCAAAGTGAGTCCACTTGCTTGCTCTGGTAAATTAGTTTACAGGCATTTCACAAAGCTTCCATCAGCAGATGCATTTTCAGGAAGACCAGTCAACGTTCGGATCTCATCTGACTCAGCTTCCTTCTGTTGGCGCCTCGATCAACAGCGATACCCCAATGCAGCGCCAGATCCCTCAGCAAGACGTTTTAGGTGTTTTAAGATTGAGAAACTGACCTCGAAAAATCCCACTCCGTGCTGCTGGATCAATAAACTGGAGTCTGGTTTGTTTCTGCAGTACGTCACGTACATGTGGAACTTATCAGCCTGTAGGGAAATAACCAGAGACAGAGACCTTAGAAATATGGAGTTTGATTTTAAAAATACACAGGACCCCTTTGGTTACCCAGGTGACGAAACAGTGTCCCACGTCTTCAGGAAGCTGTTCATAGTTCTCCAACTCCTTTAGGAAAATACTGCAAAACAGAGTTTTGGATTACTATGCAAAAAGAGGAGAGGATGCAGTGTCTTCTTACCAGCAGACTTCCTGGCTGTGAACTTCCAGTGTTCATACTACAGTTTATTTTTCTAGTAGCTCCAGCGGCACTACACTTTGGATTTAAAGAACAGTACACGATCCATTGTCTTTATCTGGAGGATACAAATGTTCTCTGTTTTTTCAGGCAAATGTTAGACGCATACAAGGATTTCCACTTTTATAGTCTATATATGTCAAACCTGTTCTTCTTTAGATCTCATGGAAAATGCAAGTTTCTTCATCTAATCACCTAACCACAGGGGTACCCCAAGGCACACTACTGGTGACTCTGCCGTTTGTTTCTTATGGGTAGATCGTCCTTCTTTCATGGGTTTTTCCAGTGGCAGGTATGAAGATAATGTCCTTTTTTTCTCCACTTGACATCCCATTCCAGATGAGATTTTCTGACATCCAGCTTTCCAGACTGGTGAAGATATGACATCTTAGCTAAACTTGATCGAGAGGAGCCTAGAGTTTTACCAAGCAACCAGGAGTATTTTGTGACTCTATTTTGAGAACCGATTTGATCAAGATCATTAACTAAATTGTGGTACATCTACCTTCATGTTATGCTTACCTGTTATGGAACTCGTAGATGTCCTGAATGTTTCCAAACACAGTGTAGTGACTGTTGGCGAGACCGAGTGGAACGTCTTCTGAACCACTTGTCATCTCCCACAGGTACGTCTGTGCCAGGAGACAGTGTAACTATTAGCAGATACTGGAAGGATGAAGTACAACATCGACTGTTCTGGGACAAACCTCTATGCACTCCTGCAGGTCTCTAACATAGACTCTTTCTGTCTGAAGGAGCTCTGCCATGATGTACCTGCAAAAACAAATGGAGACAGTCTAAGCTGTGTTCAGCTCTGCAGACATTAATAAACTTTTACAGAGTACTCACTCCTTTTTGCGGGCGGATCGTCTTTTCTCATCGCTGACCTGGTGACTTGGGTCAGATAGGTTGACCTCTGGGTCAGAGTCAGAGAGACTGTTGGGGATCAGCTCCAGCTCCAGGTCTTTATTGTCCTAAAAAGGTCATTGTACATTCATCTAAGCATTGTTTTTCCATCCTTTATTGATTTCATTGATCACATTTCACTTGTCTGAATATGAAAGTGTAGAACTTGAGTTAAAAAAAACAAATATTTTAATTCTTTCAAAGGGGTTCCAACCTGAGAGCAGCCTCCCAGTGCTGTCTCTAGCAGGTGGCGATACTGCCCCATCCTGACTGAGAAGTCGCGGTAGCGCTTATCCACTGTTGAAACGCAGCGGCGAAGCTCAGCACGATGGGCGTGACCTTTAGCAAGCATACTCTCAGCCAGCTGGATCAGCAGGTGAACCTTCTCCTGTGTGTGCTTGGAGAAATGTCACCGATATCTGTTAATTTTATTAAAAAGAACAGTTCCTTGTGTATCAAGCTACGTTGACACGGCAGCTCGCGTTCAAACGGCCTCTTCAGATGAAAAGTCTACGTTCCGTGCTTCTGCATTCGAAACATTCACACATAGCTACACAAGATTCTACGGCAGTTTTCAGACCCTACGCAGAAAACGTGCAGCCATTGAACACACGTTGCGATTTAAACCAAGTCAAACTTTGACCAATCCTGGAGCAAGATTCACCAGCTTGGCACCGCTTTGACAGTTTGCTCCAAGCGTACGAGGCGGACATATGCTAGTAAACTGTAGAAAAACAATAGAATTCCCTCCATGCTTGCACACTGTGAACACGATTGGCTATATGCCCTTTCAAGAACCCCCATTTGGAGCTTTCTTGATGGTTCGTCACATGACTGTTGTGTACCTATTTTTTAAATAAAGGTTTAAACAGTTGGGTGATCGTTCAAAGTTTAACTAAAGCAGAAACGCCTGGTTGTGCTTTTGTTCTCTTTATGACCTCTTTCTGTTTTTGCACTTTTAAGTGTTGATAGAGTTTAAGCATTGATGTGTACATCACAGTTTGATTAACCCTAATTTTCCGTCAAAGCTCGGTTGATGATGGATTAGCAGCTGAAATTCAATCTGTGTCAACAAAAGCATGGAAACAACCACCTTTGCAGAAACGCAGAACTCTCTGTATTGGTTCAGCAGCTCCTGCGTCTCAGCCATGGTTGCTCCTGGTGACGTATGTGTGGCCAAGTAATGGTCACCTGACTGCTGCAACCAATCAAGAGCCTGCCAAGAAACCAAAAAAGTAGATTCGGACAAAAACACGCCAATAGGTCTTCCAACAAAAACTCTTGTTGGGTGGACAAGGAAGTTACCTGCTGTGTGTGGGTTTGGAACATCAGATACTGCTGGCACTGATCCAATCTACGTTTCTTTAAAGTCCAGAAATGAAGAACTCTGTTTTCCCTCTGGAGCAGCTCACTGAGGATACCTTTTAGCATAGAAAAATCTCTTTGATTAATCAGTCAGGGCGTCCCTCAAGGCTCTGTTCTGGAGTCGCTGCAGTTTTAGAGTTTTTAGTTAAATGTGTGTTGTTGGTTTTAATGTTACCTTTGACCTGTTGTTCTGGCACCTTGGAATGCCCAGTAACCTCAGAGACCCCAGAGACAGTGATGCTGTGGCCTGAGATGTTTGCCATGGTGACGCTGTTACGATGGATGTACTTGAGAAAAACCTCCGCATTCCGTCTTGCAAGAGTACAGGCCTGTCACAGAGATGGAAAAAGAGATTCAAACCCTAGTTTTTACTGTAGAAATTAGCTTTGGCTTGTAGAGCAAATGTATTTGGACTAATTAGGACAATATGAATCTTCGTTGTCCTCTCCAAACCTTCAGAAAAGCCTCCTTCTGCTCCATGTGTTTATTGATAAGCGGCAGCAGTTGCTCTGGTTGCCTGTCTCCTCCTGCACACCAGTCCTCCTCCCTGCGGTACTCCTGCTCCAGACTCTCCAGGACCCCACACACCTGGAAACATGTTTTGGTTGATTCTTAGAAGCAAAAGTTAAGCCAATGTTCCTCCTACAGGTGGGATTTTGAAACTACCACACACTTTAAAGATGCGTTTTTATCTTTTCCAACACTTTTTATGGAGCATGTTCTTGACTTTTTCACATTAAAAGAGGTAATGCTGGTTTACAATAAACTGATAATTGCTAGATAGGTCACTTAACACCTTCATTTAAAGCTGTTCTAACCTTTTGCCAGCATTTTGAACGGTGCAATACCCTCTGTTGACCAGCCACATTGGGAGCTGCTCAGTTTTACCTGCTGGGATGTCCGGTAGAAGGCAGCCGACGCATTGACCAGTTTGAGCCTGTCTTCAATCCTTAGCATTAATGTCTGCCAATGCAGCGCCACGGTCTGAGCGCAGGATCTCACCGCATCTGGATCATAGTGGCCAGACCTGAGCAGACAAGTAAAAGCAAACAATAGTTCATATTCAACTGAAATGATATCAGTTTGGTCATTTAAAAGTGAACATTTGCGAACATCTACATTTGAAACACATATTTTGAGTTTTTTTGACCAATGAATTGTTTGGCCAAATTGGTTTAATACTTGACTCAGTGACATTAGAGAAACAGAGTCTTGAGAAAAATAACTATTTAACAATCTGGACTACAGTGAGGAAAATACAGACGCTTGTTCTGGATGTGGAAGGCTAATAGTACATTTAGCATTAACTAACTCCTAGCTAATCTGTGTTCCACAGCTCATACTCTTTGCTAAGACAGATATTTAGAACTATTTTTCATTTTTCACACTGTGAACGGGCAATTGGATCACAACAGCATTCACTTAGGACTTTGTCACAACTGCCCTTAAGGCAAGAGGCGAGCTGTCCGAAGGCCAAAAATCTACGAACATCTACGAGGCACGCAGGTGGCCAACATGAAACAGCAAGATTGTAGTCAGTTCAGTGAGCCAGTCGAGGCAAAAAAAAGCCTTCTATAGGGACTTACGTGCCACGTGCACACCTTTTGTGTGCGACATCTGCACGGTAGCAGTAAGGGGCCAGCTCTTGCACTTCATTAATGGTCAGAATGTGGCATAAGGGCATCGTACCACTGCATCTCCTGTACGTCAAGTGCTTCCATTTTCCTTACAAATACTTCACAAAAAACTTACCATGCGTACGACAATGTACGTTCCATTTTCATGACGTCCTTTAAGGCGGCCGCATGAGCCTTAAGGAAACTGAGCACCTGAGCTCCCCTTAAGATGCGGTTGCTCCTCTCTACGACCCTCCATGAGCCAGAACAACCCAAAAACCTGCAGTACCTGCACGGGTCAACTTTTTTGAACCAAAATTTTGTAAACCCATCCATCCATTCATTTTCAGAACCTGCCTAATGTATTTTGAGGTCATAGGGTTGCGCTGGAGCCTATCCTTGCTACTTTTGGGCAAAGACGAGGTGGATGACCACACTCACATGGTCTCACTTGCACACCTAGGGCAATTCAGAGTTACCAATTGACCTATGAAACATGTTTTTGGACTGTGGGAGGAAACTGGAGTACCCGAAGAAGAATATACACGAATGGAACATGCAAACTCCACATAGAAATGTCCCAGCTGGGATTTGAACCAGCACCTTCTTGCTCTGAGGCAACTGTGTTGGACTGTGTCTACTGTGATGCCTAGATAAGTGATGTGATGCCTCAGTCAAGAAGTGTGTTTCTGGCTGTGACAGATGGCAGAGTTATCGCTTGTTTCCAAACATTACTAATACCAGGCAGCAGTGGATGCAGTTTAAATGGAAGAATAAATCGGTTTTGAGCTTCTTTATGATGTTCACCTTTATTTACAAAGTTTGTGTGAAGCAAATTTTGCTTGAAAGCTGCTTTTTGTCAAAAATAGATCTTTAATAGGTCCATGTCACAATGTTTCGTTCTGTCTAATGCCTTTAAAATGATGGTCTCAGAGGCAAATCAATGGCAAAGGGCACTCAGGGGCACCATGAAAGGGGTAGGATGGAACAGGGTAACGTTTGAGAGACCCTGCAACCAGGATCTATTGTAAAATAATGTTTGTCTGAATATTACTGACAGTGATTGACCAGATTTTCCGGTTCATTTCATTTCAGACGTGTGTTCGACTGCTTTTTGCAGAGGAAAATAGTTCAAACGGCAGTTATCCTTTGTTTCCCCTTCATATTGATTTCAAAGTTAACACGGCTAATAAAAACCTTAATTAAATCAATATTTGAAACAGTAAACAAGACTATTGAGCGCTTGTTCCCATGTCCGCGTGGTCAGTGTACTGATATGTGCCGAAACCTGCTCATCAACTGCACTAGCGTCTGACCTCTGGGCTAACTAATAAGGGCCGCACAGTACTAAGCCGTTCCGGCAAGAGGGTTCAAATACCTCGTTCCCTCACTGAATTGAAATTAAATGTATATAAACTATTTAAAGTTGATGTTTTTGTGATTTTCTGTCTCTCCCTGGTCAAATGAACCTTAGGATGACAGACAGTCGATTTCGATTGCTCAGATGTGATCTTAGCGTGCAGACGCTTACCTGACCAGCAGCTCGGCTCTCTGCTGCAGGGCCAGCGCCACCTGATGAGTCCTCTGCAGGGAGTCGGCGTGCAGCAGAGCCTGAGGGGCGACAAGGCATGAAGATGAACCGGGCTTCTTCACGGCTTTCAGCCGAAGGAATCTTCTGGTTTCTGCGGTGGGTTGCTATGGCAACCAATGCATGCGTCCACTGCGATGGACTGACACATCCGCCCGACCCCTTGTGCATGAGGGGAAATGTATGTAGCGTCTCTGAGGGGCTTGCCGCGCTGAGCCAGTGAGTTGTCTGTACTTTGATTTCTCTTGTGTCAACTGTGAAATGTGGACTGAAAAAAATCTAATTTATGATAAGATTCTCACAGAAATAATTCCTTTTCTCTTTCATTATGTGGGTTAAAGATTTGTGTCTCTTATCTGGAATAATATCTTGTAATCCTATCCGTTCGAGATTATTTTTTCTTGTTTGCATTAATCCTTAAGGTAATTTCTGCCTTATGAAAGACAGCGTTGGTTTGTCTCATACATAAGGTATGAGTGCGTTCTAGTGTCTGTTTTCTCTCATTTGTGTTTATTACAGCGCGTTCCAAATTATTATGCTTTTATATTATATTATATTATATATATATATATATATGCAATTATATTTTTCTATGATTTTTCTAAATACTCAATGCAAATGACAGTCTGCATGATTTTCAAATCACTAACCATTACAGTAAATATTGAACGTTATTTAAAAAAGAGAATAGAAACTTTTAAAGGCACTATTTAACATTATTACACACAACAGAGTTCCACAACATTTGATAGATTCTAAAGAACTGAAAATGGTCATTTGTTGCATTAGGAGGTCATATTTACTGAAATCTAAAGCTATTATAATCAAAACATCTTCATAGGTCAAGTTACATTTGAACATAGATTTTGTCGCAGCTTCACAATTCTTGTATCCATTGAACTTGAGAGTTTTGGGAGATTTTCCGCTTGAATTTCTTTACAGGATGTCAGAATAACCTCCCAGAGCTGCTGTTTGGATGGGAACTGCCCCCCACCCTCAAAGATGCTCCAAAGGTTCGAAAGAGAAAGGATGGGGGCCACACCATCAGTTTATCTCGTTTTATGCCCTTAGCAACTATTGATGCAGGGGTATTCCTGCAAATACATGAAGATGATGTTTTTTTTCACAGAAAGCCCGGTTATACGGTTATATGGTTCTTTTTTTTTGTACCACGGAAGAAAGTGGTCAGTCAGAAACTCCACATGCGAATGCTTACATGTAACTGCAAGCCTCTGGAGGATCCTACACCTTGATGTTCGTGCTTCTAATATGTGCTTGCTGCTTTGCAAATGCTATTTTAGCAGCTGCTCTCTGAATCCAATGTATTTGTCTGTCAGAAACCTTCCTCATTCTGCCTTTTTCTGCAACAACCCACGTGGGTTCTGAATCAGCCACAAATCTCCTAATAGTACGATGATCCCGCTTACATTTTGTCAATTAGCCACAGTTTTCATATCTTGTACAAGGCATTTAACTGTTTGACACAGCAGAGATCCTTTATCTTTCCCTTGAAAATGTTAGTTTGCTTAGTAATGTGTCCTTCTTTAGTAGTTTTCCCTTTTAATTGAACTCGGCTGGAAAGCTAATGATCACAGGCGTGTGAGGTTGATGTCAGTGATCCAAAGCGTTCTGAGACACAATATCATCCATGAGTTTAACTTTTTGACACTTCAATACAATGCATAATAATTTGGAACACAGTGTGTAGGATTCAGCTAAAATCTTACAAAAGTAGTGTACAAATGTGTTAAAATTTAATTTGCTGCGTTGTCTCAACCTAAGCCATAATAAGTTTAAAGAGGGAATTTTTGCACGTTTTGATTGTGGAAAAAAAAGAAAACATTTTATTATTAAAAAAGTGCAAAAAGAAAACCATTTTCATGTAAATGAACATGATCTGGAGTGTTGTTAAAGAAGGCATGCAGTCACCTCTATGGCCTGTTGGAGGCGTTCGTGCTCCCTCTGCAGCTGCTCCGCCTCTGACAGACAGCTGGAATTCAACATGCAGGAGGACAGCATCACCTCCCCCTCTGAGATCCAGCCAAGCACCTGAGAAGGAGGCGCAGACGGTGGTGAGTGTGACCTCCGGCCTTAAGACCAGGGCGCAGCGACGTGACCCCTTTCTGGTTACCTGTTTGACCTGGCTCTGCAGGTGTCTCAGCTGCAGGTTCTGCTCCAGCAGCGTGTGCGTGTGATCGGCAATCTGCTGCAGCTCCTTCTGCTTGTCCTGCAGGAGGTGCTGAAGCTCCTCCACCTGCGAGGAGAGCCCACCCTCCACGTCTGACAGCTCGATACCTGGTCCACACATTCCAAACAGACGGCATTGTGGGTGCTCGGAGGTACAGTGATGAATCCGTGTGTGCGTCTGCGCACACGTGCGCTCATGTCTGCATGCGTGGATGAGTGTGTTCGCCTGTGTGTGCGTCTCCATAGCAAATTCAATACGCTGGTTTCCATGGGGACCAGCAGTGTGCTTCAGAGAGCAGTTTCCATAGTAACCCCCCGTCCCCCTTTTCCCCCCTCACCCATTATCCTCTCTGCCCCCCTTTCCACCCCTAATATCATCACCGTGTTCCAGAATTGGCTGCACCGCAGCTCAGGACTTCCTTTCTTTTGTCCAATTACAATTTACCGTGTTTTCGTATGAGTTTTTTGCTAGTAAACATTTCATTCTGCTGAAACATTAAACACATTTCCATCCTTTCTATTTAACCTCATTTTTTAAATTCTAAATCCTTCTTGATCCCCTCGTTTAAAGCCAAAACCCCTGAAGTGCAAACGGCTAACCCTTAATTTAAAACCAGAAGCAGCAAACATTTATGGATGACAAGGGCACTCTTTCCCTGTGACTGAAGTTACAAAACCTGCACCATAAATGTATGTTTTCAGGTAACCCTTCAAAAAAACCCACAGAGAGATACTGAAAATCTATCACCGCCTCCCGAACAAAAGCATTCTTTCTACAAGCCCTCTCGAGGCCTGGCGGAAGCGCTTCGGAAATCTCAAGAACCAGAATTCTCTGAGCTCATTTAGACAATCCTAAAAATCACTAAAGCGCCACAGGAACTCGTTTGCACACGGCGGAGGCTCTGGGGTCTGTCCATTTAAACCACTTATTTCAAGAGTTTTGGAGCATTCCCTCACAACTCTGGCACCCATTCAGCAAGCATCACCACAAATGTCTCCATAAAATCTACCAAACCCATTAGGCACATCTGCAGCTCGCTTAGGGAGCAGCAGGAGCGCGCAAGCTAACCCTGAAACCCTGCAAAGCCACTATCTGGGTCACAGAATCCTAAAGGGTGGAAGCAAAAGACACGTGGACGTAAATGTTTGCTTGGGGGCCCTTAGGAAACGATCAAATCTATCTGAGAAGGAATGCAGAAAAAGCATGAACCCCTGAATACATAAACTACATAAAGATTACTGAAAAGACAGCTTAGCTAATCGGAGTACTTTTTGTGTTAGCATGACATTTTTTCACAGTAATTCTTCTGATTTGTGAGCAAGAAGTTGTAATTCAGGCAGAAAACTCTGGTCTGAACGCGTCAGCAGTTTGAAATAGTAAATAAATGGTAAATGGAGTGTACTTATTAGCGCTTTACTACAATAAAGGCACAAAGCGCTTTATGCTACGTACACACCAGACATGCAACGCGTGTTCAAGAAACGTCACAGCTCTATTCCCATTTGTGAAAGACTCTCCTAATTCCACCCAGGCAGATGATCCTTCGTGATCATGTTTCACACTGACACTTCCCTGTCCAAGTCCCAAACTGGTCACTTTTCAGCGTTGTCACGATTTAGCGAGTTCAACTGGATGAACCTCCAGTACGCAATCAGTGAACGCCCATTTGGTACGTGGAGCCCATGACTGGACTGAAAAACTTGCAAAGCGTGAACACAAGAATTCTGAACGCAGAATCACAAAATTTGGGTGCAATGCATAGACTATACACTGAAAGAGGCCACTTGAACACGTGACGACGTGGCCGGTTTTAACCTAGCTTTATCGGTGTTCACACTGGACTGTCGCTACCTGATTCTAGCACTTGTGCCTGCAGCTGGAAGAGGCTTGGTGTAAAATGTCGTAGCGGTGCAAATCTAGCAAATCTTGCACCAGGTTTCTTCTTTCACAGCTCTATTCCGATATGTGAAAGACTTGGTGTCCGAATTCTGACCAGGCACAAACCTCAATTATTAAATTCTCCATCATGATCAATTTTATAACGGTTGACAACTCATTCGTCACTACAAAAGCTCAACTGCTTTTAACTTTTCATGCGCGTTCAGCTGTCGTGTGTTTTGTGTGTAGATCCCAACTTAAAAACTTGTGTAGCTATGCGTGAATGCAAGAAATTTGAGCTTCGAAGCCCAAAAAGCGCATTTACGTTGACTTTTCATTAGAAGCGGTTGCTTGAACGCGCGTTTCCGAGCCCGGTATGAACGTAGCTGATGGCGACTCCACTGCCAAACACCGGCGCCAACCTATAACCTCATTGTCTTGCCTAAGGACACTTCAACACATGGAAAGGCAGGGCAGTAGTCAAACATGCAATCTCCTGATCAAAGGTCGACCTCTCTACTTCTGCACCATGACTGGCATTTATTTTCAAATCAGGCATAGCTGTAGGACAAACAGTAACCACGAGACAATTACCTGATGCCTGCACCTCCGAGATGTACTGCTGAAGGTCATGGCCTTGCTGGATGACCTCATATATCATGTTGTTCATAGCCAGCCTCCGTTCCATGTGCCTGGAGATCAGTCAGTCCATCAGTGACTGCTGAAAGCATCTTCTGGCGGAGGGCGTGTCGGCACTTGGGCCTGCTCACCTGTGAATCCGCTGCTGTGCTAGTGTTACCGCCTCCGGGCTGGACTCCACCAGCCGGGACTGTCCCAGTGCCAGCTTATCCTGGGTCAGCTTGTCCTGGTTCGTTTCAGCGAGCCGATTTGAGGCGACCTTCTCCGAGGAAAATTCCTGGGATTGTTTTTCCAAGTCCTGTTTCCAAGCATCCATCTCACCTGTTACCTAGGAAACACACAGACGTGCAAAGACTCCAAACTTTGATCTAATTAGAAGGGAGGAGAGAATTGTTTGCAATATATTCCGCCTCAACTGTACCTCCAGTGTGCACTGGTGCAGTATGCGGAACTGCAGGAAAATGTCCAGTCGGATCTTCTTCTGGTGAAAAAGTTCCTCGAGCTGAACATGAGACTCCTCCAGTTGCTGCAAAACCGATTCCACATGGGCCACCGAGCTGCCCTGAGGCCTAAAACAAACAAACCCAAAACATTGAGATGCTGAAAACAAACAAAGTAAAAACCAGGCTATGAGAACCACACAAATGATGCCAAAAAGAGACGATGGTGCCGAACCAAAAAACATGTCCAGTCCTCAGTTCTATGTAAAGCAGGTAAAAATAATTATAAACGCGTGACACAAACCTAAAAATGACAAAAACAAATATAGATAGAATGAAGCACGTGGACGATGGATGGATCTAGAAGTTTTTCCGTCCGTAAAAACTAAAAAAAGTTACCAGAGCCTCCTGGCATCACACAGCTGTACATAACAGATTGTATATAAAGTATAATTTATACTAAACAAGCCGCAAAGTATCAGAAATAACTTATAGTTTATCATTTATACGAAAAATATTAATACTCGTCCTCATAGTTTGAAGAATGATTTCCAAAGATTCTGAATTTTAAATAAAAAACATGTCACATGATCATGTTTTTACTCACTAATATTTGCCAAACACTTAAAAGCATAAAACATACCCATACATTTGCATTAATCAAAACACAAAAAATTGCATCCACACCTGCTACACAACCACAAATAAAAAATCCAGAAAAAACTACAAATTAACCCACAAAGAAGTCAGAAGCAATAAAACACACACTTTCTTCTAGAAACAATCCTTTTGTACCTTAACACACACTAAAAGAAATGCCTGTTTTTAACAAACAGGATTAAACACAGCACAGACTGACAACACATTTCGAGAATCATTGTGAAACCCAAACTACATACAAAATTGAAACAAACCTAGAAAGTGACTTGAAAAGCAAATGCTCTAGAAAACAAAGATGCACACACATAGTCTGCAATCTAGAATATCAGGAAATGACAATCCAAGAATTAAACAACTTTGTGTGAAGATTTTGCTATAGTGATAGTAGCCATGTTTTGTTTAGATTTTTTCCCATCAGACCACCTTGGTCCAAGCAGGGGAAGTTTTGCAGTTTTTTTTTTTTTTTACTGCTGCGGTCCACATCTTTGCACATCATGCCACGTCTGTTGAAGAATGTCACGCAGCTCTTTTCTATCTGCGCCATACCAAAGTCAGCATATCCGTTCCTGAGGAAGAATCAATACCATACTGGACCATACGGGGCCACTCCCCTTCATGTGTCCTGTTCTTGAAGATGGTTGCCGG
>BSAI01000123.1:644597-671916 GCA_036245035.1 Adrianichthys oophorus | reverse complement strand
TCCTCTTCACGTGTCCTGTTCTTGAAGATGGTTGCTGGGGCCACTCCCCTTCATGTGTCCTGTTCTTGAAGTGTTTTTCGGGTCACTCTGTTTCATGTGTTTTTTTTTCTGAGGAGGGTCACTGGGCTTGCTGCTCTTTATGTGTCCCATACCTGAGGATGGTCGCTGTTCATCCCCATTGGTCATGTGTCCTGTCCTAGAGGAGGTGAACCCCTCACCTCCATTTGGCTCCACTTTAAAGCCTGAATTTTTCTGGGGTCTTTATTTTGTTCTGTTGCTCATCCATGTCTCATTTTCTCGGGTGACTTTGCTCCTAGAATCACCACTATTGGGGAGTGGTTCTGTGAGGATTGTGCCCTTTAGATTGGTGTTTCCATGGTGATTTTGGTCATGTTTTGTCTTGATTTGTCTCCCCCTTGTCAGTCACACCAGGTTCATGTTCATAAAGCAAAAACACATATGCAGCCACTGGCTCTGCATAATCTAGAAAGCACAGGAAAGCACACTGGGCTCTAAAAACAACCTTTCATAGAATCTATCAGAACTAATAGACGCAGTGCATTCCTGCAGGTTTTACATAATCCAAAGAAACAAAATGCAGAAAAACAAATATCTGTGCAGTTTAAGAGCAAGGTCAACCATGGCTGGGGCTTAATCTATAAATCAAGCGCTCTTCAACCTTGCTCATAATATAAAAAACTACACTCATCCATAATTCATCAGAGCCAGAGAGGGAAAAAACAAAGATATCTTGGAAAGTGTCAATCACCGACTCCAGAAATCACCTCTGCCGCAGAAAACCAGAGACACCCATGATGACCTCAAAGAAACAGAGCCACACATCTGCGTGTACCTGAGTTGCAGGATGAGGTCTTCTCCTTCCCGGATGACACTCATCGCAGCTTCCTGTAGGTCAGTGTTAGACTTTGGGTTAGTGTGAGGGTTAGAGGTAAAGGGTCAGGAGGTGTTAAGTCGTTGTTAGACTTCAGGTCAGAGGTCAAAGGCGTTGCTGGTACCTGAGTGTTGGTCTGCTGCTGCTGCTGCTGGCTGATCAAAGCCTGCAGGGCTTCCACCGTGTCCGGGCACGCCAGGAGGTCCGATGAGAGCTGCTTCTGGAGGCCCTCCATCCATGCAGAAAGCTGAGGAGAAACGGAGGAGGCGGTCAGAGATAAGAACGAGAAGAAAAAGTCAGCGACAGAAAAAAAAAATCAAGAATGTGTGTTGCTTTGAAGCTCAGAAGGATTTGAAATACTGAGGTGTTGACCTCCTTTGTGTGCGTGTAGAAGGAAACGGCGAGGTCCAGCAGCAGCTTCCTCTGTTCAACGCGCTGAATGAAGGCCTGAAACGCACAGAAACCATGTAAGCAACTCTGAACGGCACCATTTAAACCTCTCTCTCCTTTTATCTTTCGTGTGTACCTGCATTCGCAGCTCCAGGTCTCTGGCTGCCTGGTAGATCTCCTCTTCCTCACACTCTCCAGACTGCGCCAGCTGGTCTGCGGCTTCCAGAAGCTTCTCCGCATTGGTGTATGTATTCTAAATCGCACGGAACATAAACCGATAGCTGCCCCTTCACTGTTGCTATGAAAGCAAACTTTCACGGAAAGTTAGAAAATTTACCTTAAATCAAAAGGTATATTGGTGTTTTACCTGCGCAACCTGCTGGAAGTCGTCGTGCCGCTTCTGCAGCGCCCGGGCCCGGTGCAAGGACTTCCCCACACCCGTATGTTTGTTCAGGAAAACCTCTCCATGCTGTTCCACCCAGTCCAACACCTGAAAGAGAGAATGTGGATATGAATTGTTTGCTGATGAGAACAATGTCAAGATTCGAACGTTATTCTTCATTGAAATATAAAATCAAATTAAAATTACAGCCAAATCTAATGTCGGATTCTGATCCAGGTGGTTTTCAAACAGGTACAGTTTCAAAATCAAAGATACAAAATTTAAATCTGATTTAATAGGAATGGGCATAAAATAAATGAGAATTACATCTAAATTAAATGTATCTTAATCAAAATTTTGATCTTATGTTGAATCCTTTTTGCTAATTAAGGAAGAATTTAAATCCAATTTGAAGTCTGGATGAAAGTCGATTAGTTTAAAACCGGAACCTAAAATTTTAAATACCAATCACATAAGTCATTATAAACTTATTAAAGTTACAGATTACATTGTTGTAAATCTTTTTAATAATCTGAATCTAAATCTGTGTCGTTCTGAAAGATCTCAAAGTGAATCTGGATCTAAATTCAGTTTTAAAATGAAACTTTATCCAAATCAAATGATAAATTAAAAGATGACTGCCGGTATTGGTTTAGTCGGAATCAAACATCAGATTTGTATCAGTTTAAGTACAAAATGTTTTTTAACTAAACCTTTTTAATTAGAATCTATTTTAGACCCACTCTGATGAAAATAGTGTTTTTGGTGTTTTTAACATGTTCTTGAGGATTTTTTCCAATGATGGAAGGCATATATAAAGAAAATTAAACTTCACTTTGCATTTCAGAGCTTTTCTTTATTCAAATCATTGTGAATCAGGAGCAGATGAAAACACGTTTTTTGAAAAAAGGCATATTTGAGCGGGATGAGCTTCACTCCATTCAAATAGATTCATGTACGCCTTTGTTTTCCTCGTCTGAGCCGGAATCTGGATCAAACCTGTACTGCTGGGTAGCTCTAATATCGCTCACAATTTTTGTTGCACCGCTAATGTTAGGTTGGGGGTGTGAGGGGCTGTCAGCTAGCAGGAGAGAGTGTAAACAGAGAGCTCTCAGTTACGAGTGATGGGAATGGCGTTGAGCTACTGTCACGTTGCAGAAACTGTGACCTAGAAATTGGCACAGATTTTTAAAATTGTGGCTAAAAACAGCACAATTGTTTTTTAAAAAACCACTGGGAACATTTTGAAAATAGATCAAAAGATGATCGGAGTGGGATTTTGATCCATTACGTACATATTGCACGGATGAACATTGGGCGTATTTAAAAATATTTGGAAAAAGTGAGAAAAGTTGTGGTCTTAAATGTGACATTTTCACAGATGTATCATAAATGAACCAGGTTAAAACCACGGCAGAAGTACGAATGAACCACTCCAAGAATATGTAAGCCAACGCTTCACGAATGTATTCACTTTGACATTCAGAGCCCTGGGCAGAAATCACATGGCGTCAGCACCCGCTTTTGTGATGCTTTGTTTTAAATAAGCCGTCGGACTCCCCTGGCCCTCACCAATTCTGTTAGCTGCTATTTGCCGGGGTGGGGTGGAGACTATTGTAACCCACCTTGGAAGCGGCGCCGGACACCGCCCCGCAAGAAACCCAGACATGCTGGATGGGGTGAGCAGGAGACCCCCACTAGGTATGGACTGCTGGAGGGGTGAAAGATCGGCCGATTTATATACCCGTCGCACAATACGTGAGTCGTGCATGAACCGTCCGTCAGTATTGCGCTGATTATGTGGAATTCATTAGTGATTCATACGTCAATCGCGTAATTTTAACGAAATATGTGCGCCATAAACGCAATTTAAAAGTTGTACATCGGTGGTACATGCACGAAAAGTCTGTTAGACATACATGGAGTGGTCGTGGAAAGACACAAGTTTGCGTATCATCCAGCAAAAATCACGCACAATTGTGTAATATCTACGTAATAATTGCATATAAACTACCTAAAATATGCGTAAACAACGTAATTCTCAATCGACCCCAAATTTTGAACAGCTCACGAAAAGCCAAAATTTCATACATGGAAAATGTGAAAAATGTACAAAGTGGCTTAAATAATCAAGAACATTTATTATAGAACTAAAGAAGTTGATCAGAATTTGAACTTTATGGGCATTTGAAGTTTGAACCAGTATAACCGAACCTGTTTAACATCCTGCTGGAACACGCACAACTGCAGGCGCTGGTGGAGGCGGAGCTTACGATGCTGCCACGCTCCCTCTACCTCATGATGACCCTGCACACAAAAAAAAATAAAAATCTGCATCAGTGAACTAGCGTGTCTCTTTCATGTTTGCTGTGTGGTTAAATCGTTTGAAGCCGTTGCGATCACCTGCATCACCTGGTGTAGAACCCCCATAATGGTGTGTGTGGCGGCAGTGAAATCTGGCTTGGTTGCTGACTCGTCAGAATCTGTTGTGGGGCAACGCTGAAGGACCTCCAGTAACGCTTTGCCGCTTTCACTGACCTGTGCAAAGACACGCACAAAAGAAATGGGAGTTGGAGCTAAAAAAAAAAGCGAAAACCTCTGTCGGACGGACGCACAGATACCTACCTGTGTGTAGTTGGCTGAAATCTCCTCGTTGAGCTCCTGGTGTTTTTTTATTGCAGGTTCCAGCTCAGCTGTTGTCGATGGCAACGGCCCCTCAGAGCACTGCTTGACCCATCCCTCCACTCGGGCAAGAAACTAGACAGACAGAAAACATGGAGAGGGCGTGATGCGTCTGTGTTCGAGAGACAGGTGGACGGACGGCCAGGAAGGTTTGCCATCGTAAAGCCTCAAGAAAAAAAAGTCACCTGCTCTGCCCCTTGATGGAAACCGGTTGCCATGGCAAGCATGTTGCTGCGCTCCTCCAGTGCACTTGTCATTGACTTCCAGTCCTCCTGTAACCGTGACGACACCGAAGCAATGCGCTCCGCTCCGTAGTGGCTGGCCTCGGCGAGCCTTGCAGCCACGGTAACGACACTGTCCACATTCACACTGCCGTTCTGGTCAAACACACACATACAAATGCGTTGGTTCTGGTGCTTTAAAGCACTCCGAGAAAAAAAAAAAAAAAAACACACAAAAAGATGCACACCATGCAGTTGGCGGTGAAATGCTGGTGCTGCGTTTGTAGGTCGAGGGCATGCTGGTGGTTTTGACCGACTTCTGCCAGACTCTGCATGAAGAGTTCTTTACTGTGAGCGATCCACTCTGACATCTGCGGCAGAGACATCACATGGCAGGAAGACGGAGAGAGACTTTAGACATCAGACAGATGTACAGGTCCCCTTACGCAAGAAGATTGTCAAAAAAAGCGTTAAGGTCCCACTCCACACATTTTTCTATCTACTGTAAAAGCTTTCCCAGTGGTCTTTTAATTATGATTATGCTGTTTTTAGCCATAATTTTTTAAGTCTGTGTCGTATTTTAAGACATGTTACCTGCAGTGTGGCAGAAGTTCATCAGAAATTTGCCTGTTGCCGTGAAAATATTTGTACATTGCTATTCCAACCTTCCTTTCTTTACACTCTCTTCCTCTAGCTTACAGCACCTCACGACCCCAACCTAACATTAGCATAGCAAAAAAAAAAAAAACAAGGCGAGCAATATTGGAGCTATGCAGCCGTACAGTTTGGAGCCAGATTCCAGCTCAGACGGGGAAAATGAAGACGTTGTTGGACCTACTTGTCTGCAAGTGGAAACGTCAGAACTGGAGCAGAGAAGGGTGACCTTGCCCCAAGCATTGCTGCATCACTAACCCAAACTTTTTCAAACCGCTGGTTTTAATTTGCTCCTGATCCAACACAATTTGAATAAGGAAATACTCAGAAATAAGAGTTCTCCATCATGATTAACATGTAACAAGAACATGTTAAAAACACCAAAAACACAGTTTTTTATCCAGTGGGTCTTTAAACACACACAAAAAAAAGTTTATACCGTAACAAATAAGAGCAAAGACCAAATGTAAAAGACTTAAAATGAATATGGTTCCTACAATCAATCAACTAAAGTTTAAAAAAGGTCATTAATAGAAAATTTGAAAGCAAAAGAATCTGCAAAATAAATGCTACACTAGCTATAACAAGCTAACGTGTTATTATTAAATGATTCGCTAATTAGCCAAAGACAGTGCAAGCCACACGAAGGGATGAGCCACTATTAATGTTCAAAAATTGCTTCGTAAAATATGTAAACGTGAAAAAAGACACTTTAACTGATGAACAACAATATATAGTGTGCATAACTACGGACAATGAGATTAAACCGTCAAACGTACCAAAACAGATTTAAAAATTCTAATATGCTAAAAAAAAGTGGCGCCTGTTAGCTAAATAACGTAACTTTACCCAAAATACCAGTTTACAGAAAAAAGTCAGCAAATTCGTGGTTAACAATTTGAAAATAAAAGCGTTTTTAGCAGCCGAGCTAGCAGAGGAAAGTGAAAAACCTTGGTGGCGTCCTGTTCAAACAGGTGTAGTTGCAGCGCCTGGTCCAAATGCAGCTTCTTATCGCCCCAGCTCTGCAGTAAGTGAGTGCGAGCCCCCTGCAGCCGGTCCAATAAAGACGAAACCTTCGGCGCCACGCTCTGGAAGTCGGCTCCACCTGACAACCAAGTGCCCCCACCACCCCCACTTTCATTTGCGGCTTCACCGTGGGATGAACCCAGGCGCATCCGCTGAAGCAAACTCCTCCCTTCTCGGTCGAGGGCGTCGACTGGCGCAGTGGCGATGCTATTGCGGAGACGAGCGTGTTCCTCCAGGAGTCTGGACAGCCGACAGTGAAAGTTAGTAAAATACTCACAGGGAGACGCTCAAAATGGTGGAAAATCAAACACTCACTTGCGGGCCTCATCAACGTCCTGAGGCTCAGGTATGCGGCTCAGCCCGGCCTCAAGCTGCTCCAGCTGGGCTAGCAGCTGTGTGGCCGCCCCTGAGAACTCCTCTAATCCAAGACGCAGCTCAGTCCACTCCACGTGGTCATACTCCAACGAGCCTCCGAGGTCAGAGGTCAACTGAGAGGGATCAATAAGTCGGGACAGTCCCTCCACTGACACCAGACTGGTCTGAAGATAAAGACAGATTTCTTGCTCACTGTAAAACCCCCAAAAATGCTAAGCTGTTAGTTTTGCTGTTCAATACCTCAAAACTCAGTTTGGCACTGCCCAGATTGGTCTTGTGTTTCTGCCAGAATGTGTCCGGTTTGATGAGCAGTGCTGTGTGGATGTTTGAGGAAAAGGATTCCTGTAGTGTTCGCAGCACCGGCTTCACGCTGTCCCACTTACTGCCGCGCATATCCACCACCACAGTGAAGCCACGTGCACGCACATCCTCACTGACGGAGAAGCAGCCAATGACCAACGGGTATACTCCTGACACATTTCTAACCTTACATTGTTGTCAAACCGCCAGGTTTTTGTCAGTCCGTCATTGACTTAAAAAATTTAGAAAAACGTCTTTGAGCTGAAACTGCTTCTAACAGGTCTAATGCATTCACACCAAACACAATTCGCGAGGCGAATTTGTGTCAGACGTGTCTTATTTTCATAGCAAATTTCCCGCTAGACACTTGTCCAAAAATGTGTTCCTTAACCTCAAGCTACCGCCATGTGTGGCAGGAGCTACCGTCCAAAGTGTTTAGCCTTACCTCTAAATGGAAACATTGACTGCATGTCATAAACAGCTGGTTTTAGCCTCCACCTGTTGATGACACCAACGTGTCAACGTGCGACATGCCAAAGCTAAGCTCCTGATCGGTTGACCCAACACAAGTTTTTTGCCAAAGTTCAGATAACTGAACTCTGGAAACATCATGCTATGCGTCAGAAATGTTGTCGCGCCACCCAAAATGCGCCGCTTCTGGATCGCTGTGCTGTGCATGATGCTCAAAACCCAATGCAAGACCTCTGTTTGGGTGTGTACATTGAATTAACATTGAAACTGGATCCCCTGATGCACAAATTGTGCTTGGTGTGAACACAGGTTTAGAACAAGACATATTAACTTTATGATCACAGAAAAGTTTAATTTGGCGTACCTGGGGATAGTTGATAAGTAAGTAACCAGGCGGCTGAGGTCTTCCTGTTTTATTCGATCGTGATTGGTCCTGGCAGGAAAGGTGAGGATTGGTCCTCCTCGTTTGTCGCGTCCACCTGGAGATCACACGGTGACTTTGAGCCTTCCACGTTATGAAACAAAGCTGAAACTTAAAAAGCATCATCAGTGGCTCTTACCCGACACAAAGGCCACTTTTTCTCTGAGCACCGTCAAGACATCGACCGCCCGGACAGACTCCCCTTTACCAGAACCTATAGGAAAAGTAAAGGCATGTTTAGATGATGGCTGATGTCCAGACTAGGGTAAGTCTGCTGAATGTCAGGACTGTAGAAATTATAAATACAGTGTATACTCTATGTTAATCCTTTGATGTGTGCCAAAACAAGAATCGCTTACATTGCAATTAGCAGACACTTTTTTTTGGAAAATATTATCTCCCCTTAAAGACTGTGACTACAGTTTGAACAACCAACTAACCAATTGGCTGTCTGGCTACTTAATCCACTGAGCTACACCCACCTTATCTCAGCACAGTATTGATTACTGACAATGAGCTGGAAGAGCACAATACGGGAAATGCAAGACTACTGAAAACACTTGTTTACAAATGGAGATAACATCAAGCTGATGAATTTGACATGCACCTTTTGAGGAGGTGTCAGGTTACGACATAAGCTACTGGTGAAACTGATAATCTTAAACTAAACGTAACATTTTTTTGGTACTTTCTCTGCTAAAGAATTGCCTCATAACTCAAATTTAGCTTAATGTATGACAGCCAAAGTGCTAGCTAAAATACACGCGTTGTCGAAAGTGGTGTGAACATGGCTTAAGACAAAGAATAAAACAAGTCTTTCTGTTACAGTAAATATTTAACTGATTCTCCTTTAAATAAATTTAATTGGGGTAATTGCTCAAAAGAGAAGCAAAGAAACAAATAATGGCAGTGACATCAATTTAATCTTGCTAGCTAAGATGCTATTATTACTGCCAACTAATACTATCACTGTTCCAAAACCAGTTGAAGGAAACAACTTTTTTGCATATTTTGCATGAAAAGACGTTCATGTCATTCTATCTACATTTGCTTGTTAACTGGTTGCTAACATAGCCTGTTGGAAAAGCACATGTACGAATAAATGATATTTTTCAGCTCAGCAGACTGATGGTACTATTAGTTTCACTTTATTTTAAACCACTTCCACTCATACGCCACAATGAGCCCAGTCAGGTTCAGAGAAGAGCTAACTGATGCTTTAATCAATAAGCTGAATTTCTTCAGCTCAGTGTGGATGTGTGTGTACTTGTACAACTGTCCATGTGGGGACCGATAACATTTAGGAACCTTGTGAGGACATTTAAAACAAACTGACCTTCAGAACGGGTTAAGGGCTCTGGTTTGAAAATGTTTGAGGGATGCAGTTGTTTAAAGGCAATGTGGGGAATGGATGCTGCATGGTGTCAAGCAGGATCCCCACCACTGCTTCTGGACTCAAGACAGATACAAATATAGATGTGTGTGTTGCAGACAAGCCTCCCATATGTGTTAGATCATCCTGCACAGCGGGAGGAAGCTAATCCAACACATACACACACTGAGGGCATTAAACGTCTCACATTAGCAGCCCAGCAAGCAGTGATAACCCTCGGAGAGAAAACCTACAAACAAGGAGAAGTGGAACATGTATCCAGGCCCGGGCTGTTTCCTCACAGGCGTCTCCATCTGTCTCATCTAAGATCAGACTGACAGCTCAGACCCAGACCGACTGACTCTTTCTCAAACACAGACCAAATAACAAAAGCAACATGACCTTGACATAACCGTGGTGAGAAAAAGTGGGAGAGATAAGAGTCATGATGCAAGAAGCAAATGGTAAAATTGAATGATGTACATTTCTAAATATTCAATTTTTGGTTATAAATTTCAAATGTAAAATCAGAGGTATAAGTCGTGAATTTGTCAAAGACTACAGCTGGCAACTAACCAAAACTCCAAAAAGTCTTTTACTTTTTCCAAAGAAACAAGATAATTCATTAAGAATAAAGCTACGATCACACCGCCCTCAGCAACACACATTCAAGGGACCACTTTAAATAAAAAGTGAATATAAATGCGCATTTTAGGCTTCTGCATTCAAAACTCTCACGTTCATGCGTAGCTATGCAAATTTTTATGACTCGCATGAAAACGAAAACGCTTTAAACCAGGTTGAACTTCTACCAGTCAAGGACTCCGATTTAGTAGTGACATATGGATGGCATCACCTTTAACTCACAGAAGTGCCGACCATTTGAAAATTGATCATGGAGGACAAATTAATAATTGTAGTTTGGGCCCAGCCAGAAATATATGACATCAAGTCTTTCATATATTGGAAAAGAGCTGTGAAAGAAAAAGCCTGGAGAAAGATTTGCGAGATTGCCTCTTCATACTGTAGGTGGCGGACATGAGCTAGTAAACAGTAAAAAAAAAAAAGAAGAAGCCCCTCCCTGCTTGTCCAGAGAAGGGCTAAATGTACGTTCAAGAACCCACGTTTAGTGCGTTTCTGAACATGTCATCATAGACTTAAGCAATGCATTACTTAAACTGCAGACATTCTGAAGAAAAAAAATCTTATTACGTTTTGGTAAAACATAGAGACAGGTTATCAAAGTCAAGCCTGTTTGGGCTCCATTCTACGTATAGACAACAGTTTGCCATGCTCTAAATATTTTCCAAAAATAAACAGTTTGAGACACAGGCACTGTCAATGAGAGATCACAGACCAGCTACTTACCAATTACAGCAGTTTAGTATCTTATTTTTTTTAATTGCTGAACTATAGACAGCTTAGAAAACCACTAGGTAATAGTTTGTTCATTCCTGTTCTTCCCTAATACATGAAATACCTTGCTTTATTATTATGTAGTTACAAATCTACACTTTTCCATTTAATTGAATGATTGAGGTTGGTCATGGCACACTCCTTCTGCTGCCTCAGTAACGAGTAAGGATGTTGTCTGTTGTTTGTCGTGCTCTTGCAAAGCTCCTCACATTCACCTGTGCTCCTCGCATATATAGCCTCAATGGAGATCTATCAGTGGCAGATTGTAGCGGTGTTCCCTACTCGTTCCAGTGGTCCTTTCATGATCTTGTCAACATATTTATTTTTATTGCAACTTAGTCAAGTTATAAACTGACCAATCAGATGTCTTAATCAAAGTATGTGATCTTATGTCAAACGTTCAAAGCGTTTGATAGACCACTTTCAGTGGTAGGGGTTTGGACTTCCAACAAGCTCACTCCTGACTGCCCAGAGTGGTTACCATAGAAATATAGACTCAGACCAATCACTGCTGACATCCACTGACTCCAACATGTTGCTGTCCGTATCGCAAAAAACAAACAAACTGGCAACTGAATTGACTTCATGGAGTTGGAGCCAGAAATAAACCATTTTCCATGGGTGACATCACATTCATACGGATGTGATTTTTCACTGTAATGACTTGCCATAGGGAATTCATTAGAAGACACTCAAATGCTCAAATGTGCATCTACTAACCAGCAGATTCATTCCTTTGCTGAAGGTCAACCAGCAAAAATGTCACCATGGTTGCAATCTAACAAACCCTCAAACATCTTAAGGAAAATGTTATGCATTGATAGGATGGTTAGATGTTGATATGTTGTTTAATTGAATCCACCATACGAACAATGTTTGTGTGACAATAAATTAAGCCCACAATGTTTTTCTTTTTTTTAAAAATTTTTTTAAGTCCAGTAAAAAGAAAAAAAAATCTAGTAAAGTACTTAAAATCAATTCACAGTATCAAAACATTAGCTGAGAGTCAGATTTAGATTTTCTGTTCCTGAAAATGTCTAAAGCCTTCAGGCCCCATTGGAGATTAGCTAATGGACAGAAATGTAATCAGCATCTAATCTGAAAGTCTGACTATCTTTAATCCATGATTCCATCAGACACTTGTGTTTCAGTTGAAAGAGAACAGAGCCCTTCTGGGTCTTCATGCTGCTCAAACAGAACGTGTTGTGTTGTGTTGACATTCTTATTATCTCTATAAAATTTCCACAGAGAACTGGCTCTTTTTTTCAGACAAGAATCCACTCATGAATCAATTATGCAGATGATGTCTGCTTGTAGACTCATAGTCTAGATGTCTGGATTTCTGGCAATTTTAATGAAATACCTGGAGGTTTGATGAACTATATCAAGAATGATTTATCACCTTCTTTTGACAGATGTCCAGGAAAAACTCACTACTGATAAGCGTGCTAAATTCCACAATGCTGCTTTTTGCTGTGTGTCTTAATCCAACAAGAAAAGACTAATTGATGCATGCGGATCCCTCAGACGTATTGGGGTAGGAAGACCTTGTGCTTTACACAGCGGGTCAGTGCGGTAGCTCGAAAGCTGCAGACATTAATGGGTTAGTAGTGGGTGTTTGTAATTTGTTGGGCGTGCGAACGTGACTTCAACCGGAGTGTTCACACTGCCCATCACTGAGAAGTCTGACTGATGCTTGATAAGCCATCAATCAGAGAGGAAGGAGAAAAGGATTTCCATTCACCTAGCCCAACAAAACCCTTCTTGTGAGTCAGTGTGAAGCCTAAAATAGCCGCCAAGTGGAGCAGATGAAAAGCCTTTGGAAAAACTTGCTGTCAGACTGTCAGGAGTCATCAAACTGATTATGCAACAAAAACTAATGAATACATTTCCGCACAATGTCCCCTCTAAAATGTCAGCCTGTAGGATATAAAGACATCCCGTTCTGACTCATTCTGCATCAGTAAGGCAAAAAAAATAAGGAGTGGAGAGTCAGGACTGTTTCCAAGTGACCTCAGTCACATCCTTACTACACTTTCATTCATTCATTCTCCAATCCGCTTTATCCCTTTCGGGGTCACGGGGTTGCCGGAGCCTAACCCGGCTACTCATGGGCGAAGGCAGGGTACACCCCCGGACTGGTCGCCAGTCTGTCGCAGGGGCCACAATCACACACCCATGCACACTCACACCTAGGGACAATTTAGGGTAACCAATTAAGCATGTTTTTGGACGGTGGGAGGAAGCCGGAGTACCCGGAGAAAACCCACGCATGCACGGGGAGAACATGCAAACTCCACACAGAAAGGTCCCCCAGCCAGGACTTGAACCGGGAACCTTCTTGCTGTGAGGCAGGAGCGCTAACCACTGCGCCACCGTGCAGCCCCTTACTACACTTTATAATTATAAACAGCCAAATATGTTAACTAACTGTTTGTTTTTTATCTGCATCACAAATTCTACATCGACAATGCAAAGTGCCTACGGGACAAAAACAATAGACATAGTAGATCATACCCACCACGTCCAAACTGTGGCGATCACGTATCACACAGGACAACGAGCCAAACAGAAACTGAGAAGGGCTTAAGCTTGTTTAAAGCAAAACTGTTTAACAAATGACATTCACTGACTAAACAATCAATGCCGCGCAGAGGCTTCTAAATGAAAGTCCTTCATCTTCTGCACAATAAAGACATTTTATCTCCTTTACAATAAAAGCCCGTCAGCTGCTTCCAGATGATTGTATGTGGTTGTTTTGGATTTAAAAGGTCTAAAGTTGATATCCAGTTTAACTGTTGCGTTTTTTTTTGTCAGTTCTTTAGTTGTTCCTCAGTCGACATCCTCTAGATACTTCACCTTTGTTTGCAGGATGCTTCAAAAAAGGCCTTTCAGTTGTTTCACATACACTTTGTTAAGCATATTAGAGGTCGCTCTGATCTTTTAACAGAAAAGCCTCTCTGCTGTTTCAAAATAAAACTGTCCACCCAACTCTATCCATCCATTCAGTAACTTTCATTAGGTCATATATGGGCTACAGGGACCTAGAAAGGCTCAGACATCCTTCTCCCACCACTTCCAGCCCTTCAATGAGGTCACCAGAGACACATAACCTTTGCAGCAAGCCCTGTTTAGTGGCGCCTCCTGGCATGTACTTAAAGTGTCCAAACTGTGTGGTGGAAAGTCTTGAGCTACGTACACTCCTGGCATGTGATGCGCGCTCAAGACGCACTGAACAGGCAGTCTTGCTTTAGCGTTTGGTGTTCAAACTGGTCTGTTACTACCCGATACCAGTGCATGTACTCACAGTTGGAAGAGTGTTGGTGCAAAATGTCCAAGCGGTGCAAGTCTTGCTCCAGGCTTTTTCTTTTACAGCGTCCGATGTATGAAAGACTCGGTGTCCGGGCACAAACCGCAATAATTAATTTCTCCTTCATGATCGCTATTGAAACGGTTGGCATTTCCGTGTTTTGAAAAGGACGCTCTCTATACGTCACTACCAAATCCGAGTCCCTGATTGGTTAAAGTTCAACTGGTTTAACTTTTAATGCACATTCGATGGCCCCTGTTTTGTTTTGTTCAGCTCAAAAATGGACTTAGAATCTTGCGTAGAGATATGTGAACACGAGAGGTTTGAACTCGGAAGCCCCAAAACGCACAATTATGTGTGTTAACACAGGTTTTTCACTGGAAGTTGTCGCTTAAACGTGTGTTTCTGAGCCCGGGGTGAACGTAGTCGCACACGTTCGTATGACCTTAAGGGCGGTGGGTCGTTGCCTAAGTCTCCCAACCTAGGCTGATCCCAGAGCTTAAGTTTTAGTGTCATGCGCCCATACAAAGGTTGACCCATACAGGTTTTTGGGTTGTCTGGGTCCATGGAGGGTTATTACAGAGAAGTGGCTGCATCTCAAGGGGTGCGTATGGCCACCTGAAGGGATGCCATGAAAATAGAGTGAGCCATTGTCATCCACGTGGGAAGTCTTTCGTGAAGTTTTCATGATGCTAGTACAAGTTGTACGCACTTATGACGAATTGGTGATGCTGTCGTACGATGTCCTTACACCACGCTTTAGTCATTAGTAAGGTGTGAGTGCTGGCCCCTTACTGATCGGGCTAAAGGCTGCGTGAACGGGTGCGCTTGATACGTAAATGTCTGTAGGACTCCCATTGGATGTCCACGCCAACTGCGCTCTGATTGTCTAACTTCCTCATTTCTGCTGGAGCAAACAGGCTGTACGCAAGGAGTGGGCTCCTATCACGTGAACAGCACCAACGAGCCTGTAAAAAAATGTAATGGGGTTAAAAAAAAAAGTTAAAATTCATACAGCATGGCTCCGTCTCACCTAGTTCACCCTTACATGTTGTAGGAGTGTTTGCTACGACCTGTCAGTGGACGTCATCAACATTTTCCCTCTATAAGTTCAAATGGCCTACAACTTTGCTAGTTTGTGTGGGTCACCTGCATGCCCTGTACAGGTCTGCTCATTTCTCCCCGCATCCACCCCATATTCACCCTTAAGGGCAGTTGTGACGAAGATTTTAAACAACCCATTTGCACAGGTGAACACAAAACATCTACAAGGCCCCTGTGTCTGGCTGGAAGACAAGCTGTCCCTGGGTTTCTTTTACCTCTTCCAGCCATGCATGATGTTTGCAGTCACTCCTGCCCGTGGTTACATTTCTGACATTCATTATTTATTCAGTTTGTAGCTCTTAAAGCGCTGTTCCCACACAGAAGTCTGTCTGGGTTTCTCATTGTAACAGTTTACCTTTGGAAATCCAAAACTGCTCTTTCTAGGTGACCTTTTCTGAAGAAAAAACACACATCTTTTAACTCCTTCAGGAGTATGATGGCCATGAATGCATCGGGTTTAGCAACTGGCAGCCTGGTGCGTGAACTGGTTTTTATTTATTGCTTTAGTTTTGTCTGGAAAATGTCTACGCTCTGGCTTTGTTTTATTCCACGGAACGACTGCGATCTACCTAACATCTTCAGGGTGGACAGCACTGACATTTAAACGGCTTTTCAACTCATTTCGTTCTCCACCCTGGGGCTGGGTAAAAAGAGGCTCAACTGCTCTTTAGAGTCAGAACATCTGTCTACTGCACACCCAAGTCAGTTTTGGATCAATCTGGCACAAATGAATTGAAATGGTGTCAGAAAACAGCATTTTATAGGTGATTCATGTCGATTGTATCTAAAGTAATGAGGTTTACTTTCATCAAAGGTGAAAGTTCAAGAAATTATTTAACAACCTATTACACTTTTCTTGTCAGTGGACGCCATTGTGAAGTGGAAAATCTACACAGATTTTATATCTGTTGAAATTATGCACATATATTTGGACTGTTAACTAATTAGATTGCCTCATCAAATAAAGAAGGGGACTGCAGAGAAATTCATTTTTCTGAAATGTTGGAGCTCTACTCATGAATTTGTTCATTAGAGAAGCAATCCGCAAATAAGAGAAAGAAATGAATCTTCATTTATACCTAAAAAGCAAAGCAGACTGGATCCTCAAGCTTTCGTTCTTTCTGTTTTGAATTTGCTGTGTAGCGCTTCACTCCCTCTTTAGTCCCATTCACACACTGATGCCGAACACTGGCACCAACCTATAACCACCATTGTAAGTGTCTTGCACAAGGACACTTTGCCACATGGGTGGGCAAGACGGGAACCGAACCTATGATCTTCCGATCAGAGGTCAATCACTGTGTGTGCACCATGGCCCCCCCAATCAGCATTTAATTTTCAGCCACGTATAGCTTTTATCCATAACCACTGACTGTATATGAGAACTGGATTGAGTGAGTGTGATGTCATCCATAAAAAAATGGCTTAATTCCTGCTTGAACAAAATAAACTCAATTCAGTCACCACTTTCTTGCGATACGCACATTGCCATGTTGGAACCAGATGACATAAGTAAGAAGTGATTGGTACGAGTCCACACCCCTACCACTTAAAAGGGGGCTACATGAAATCCATTGGCTGTACAATAGAACTGGACAGAATGGGTGTGACGTCACCGATAGAAAATGCCTTACCTCTGGTTCCAGTGAAATGACACCAATTCAGTTGCCATATTTTGGCGATACGTATGTCGCCATGTTGGAACCACACAGAAGTGATTGGTTTGAGTTGGTCTGAGTCGTGTTTCTATGGCAACCACTGTCATCAATCATGAGTAAGCTGCTTCAAAGGCCACAACTCTTCCACTGAAAGTGGCCCAGGGAGAATCTGTCAATCAAATGTTTGAGGTGGGGGCCAGCGGGCACCACATGCTTTCACTGAGGCATCTGATTGGTCAAATTATAGCTTGAACAGCTTGTGATAAAGAAATAAGATCATGAATAAAAAAAAAAAAATAGGATTAGCAAGAACTTTCTATTTTGGGAACACAAAAAGGGAGGGATCACTCAGTCCAGTTCTCTATATACAGTCAACAATGACATCTGTCAATCAAACGTTAGACTTGATACTTTTATCGAGTTTTATCAGTTCATAATTTGAATAACTTGTGATGCAGAAAATTAGGATTAGCAATAACATTTTAAAAACTGTATCAGAACAAGAATGTTTATTCTGACAAATAGAATGACTGAGTAATAACAGCTATTTATTTCTCTATAGAACTCTGTGGGATTTTGGCTTCTTGGAACCAGTGGTTACTTCCTGTTTAGAACACAAGGGGGTAGGGTTCACTCAGTTCAGTTCTTCTATACAGTCCGTGTTTGTAACACAATATTAAGTCAGAAATGAATTGTTTTCATAATACGCTGGCATTTATTTACAACATTAACATTTTAAATAGTAAATAGATGCTTCCTAATTAAGTTTCAGTCATTTAAAGACATTTTTAGGCAGAATGCTCATCAAAAATCAACTTTTTTTTACAATCATGTGGCACTATAATGTATTACTTAAGTTTTTTGTCTTTCAAATCAGTGATTTACAGAAATCTGAGACACGGTGGTGTCTCGGTAAAGAAGAAATAAAGGAGAACGTCAAAGAATTTGGGATTATTCTCCTTGTCTGTGTAGCCAGCCGTCATTTCTCTGTGGAGCATCAGCTCCATAAGCTGAGGCAGCAGATGTTTTCAGCGCTCTGGTCCCGAGAGGCTGCAGTTGATAGTCCCAGAGGATGTAGACACCCCCCCACCCCCACCCCCCCAGGGGTCTCTCCACCTGTCCCTGCAGGTTCTGCAGTCCAGCATCCTCCAGCAGTCAAATGGAAGTTACAGCAGTTACATCACACGCGCGCCTTCAATGAGCCAGCAGGCCTTCCCACAATCCTCCTCGGTGGAACCCGCCACCCCCAATATACATTAAGACTCGTGCACGCGCAGCAGAGCCCGCTGGACAAGGGAGGGTGCACGTGAGCCACACATTGGTAGTACAGGACGCACGCGCGCACCCCTGCAGTCAATGGGCGGATGTTGGGGCATCATGGCGACAGCAGCTTTCACCACACGCGCGCGCACGCGCTCACACCCTACCTGCCGTCGCCTGGCCGTCCGGGCCCGCTTCTCCTCCTCCATCTGCCGGATTCATCCTCCCTCCTCCTCTTCCTCCGCCGCCTCCCTCCTCCTCCTCCTCCTCCTCCTCTCTCCTCCGTTTTGTTGCTCCGCTCCTCGCTCCTTCTCCCTGCCGACCGAATCGAAAACCTCTGCGGCTTCACATCCGATCGGGTCCGGTCCAGCAGGCTCGGATGCGCTCCGCTCCTCCCGGGTACCAACCGGGCCGTCAGCGCTGCATCCCCGACCGTCCGCGCGCGCTCTCCTCCTCCTCTTCCTCCTCCTTCCGCTGCTGCTCTTTAGGTTCCCGTTATCCCGCGCGACATCGCGCCAGATCGTCACTGCTGCCTGCTGCCGTTACCGAGCGGGACCCCCCCCCAGCCTTGTATCCCCCCCCCCTCTGCCGCCGGTCCGGCCAGCGCACGCTCCGCCGCGCGGTGTTGTTCCAGCACGCAGGCGCACCGGAGATGGAGAGGCGCTGTGCACGAGGGCTGCAGCAGCAGCTGCTGCACCGACAGCACACACGCACGCGCAACACACACCCGCCACCCCGTTACTACAACGTTACTAGTGCCGTTACTATCAACAGGATCAGCTGACTCCAACTACTCTATTATAATGTGTTCTATTCTATTCCGCTCAGTTATAGTTTAAATACTAAAGAAAAGAAAAAGTCATTTGTGTTATCTTTGATAAAATTAAGTTTGTTATTGACTAATTGTGAATAAAGATGTACAATAAAGTTTAATTCAAATTGGAACTACAATAAAAGTGTTTCAAAACAGAATATCAGATTAGAAAATGATCTATAACCACAAATCAATTAAAAAATACTCAAAATATGAATTTTGTTATATTTATTATGCGTCTAAGTTAAAAAGTCAACATATATTAGCATTTGCTTTCTATATCTTGTTTTGAGAGACAAAAAAAGCTGTAAGGGTTATAATAATTAGGTAAAAGAAGCAAAAATAACTATTTTTATTATTTTTTACTTCTATTTTACTGTCACAAAAATGTTTGTGTTGTATTGTTTTGGGTTTTTGTAATTGTTTTGTGAGAATGAAATGAAAAAAATAAAGAAATGGAAAAAATGCCACTGAAGTCATCCACAGCTGAGGAAGAGATAATGCTGCTGTTCTCTATGAAGTTGCAGCGCCATCAAGAGGTTAAAATGGCAAACAGCAGCAGGACCTTTGTGAACACAACAAAAAGCTTTTCTTGAAGTTTAGTTCATTTTTAAAAAAATTTTTTCGTAAGATTTGATAGATGAATTCAGTGGCTTAAAGCGGAAAAACTCTGGTTCAAATCCCAAGTGGGACTTTCTGTGTGGAGTTTGTTCTCCTTATGCACATATGGATTTTCTCCAGGCACTCCGGCTTCCTGCCAGAATCCAGATACATGCTTCATAGGTTAAATGGTGAATCTAAGTTGTCCGTAAGGGTGTGTGTGACCCTGCAAAATACTGGTGGCCTGTCCAGGGTGTAGCCCGCTTTCACCCACCAGTAGCAGGGACGGGCTCCAGCAACCCCATGACCTCAAAAGTGACACAATGGATGGAATTCAGAAAAATACTCACTTTTTACTTTGTGAACAACAAAGTCAGACATGGTATAGCTAATTAAGACAGAAAAGTTTGAACAGTGGGATTATTTTTAAAATCAATCGCGAAAACATAAAAAATATTTTTTATGATTAGTTTACAAAACAGTGTTTAACTTATTCCTTGCTTTACTTAAGGCACAAACAGTTTAGTTCTTTAACTGTTCAGCCTGTGTAAAGGCCATCTCTCGTTGTCATATCCCAGATACCATCCCATAAATCAGCATTTTTCTTGAGGTAAACAATCTAAGGAATGCTCCTAAAAAATAAATAAATACATTATTATTGATTAATTAATTATTTAAACAAAAATATCATTTCGTTTCTTTGTGAAAACCCGTTTTCATCACTTTTGTAAAGATGTCAAGGGGTTTTAGCCTAAAAATAATGATTGGGATCAACACTACTGGCACCATATAGTCTGGGGAGGAGCTTTAGTATTTTATTGGGGGGGCATGAAAGGAAGTATGTCTTTCAAACCGTTTCATTGTTGTTATTGATATTAAAAACAGAAGTTCTTTTAGCTGAGGTGCTGTTATGAATGGCTAAAGAAGATGATTTCTTAACCATTGCCAATAATGATAGTAATACTGACTCAAAAATGAGGGGGGTACTTATTTATATATAAAGAGTAACGTAAAATGATCAAGCAGATAATCCTGTTGGGCGCTGTGATGCAAATCAATAAAACATTGTTTTTAGTAACACATTAGGTTTAAAGAAGGAACTAAATGAACATGAGAACACGTCCTCCTTAAAAAAGCTGCTCCTCTTTGTTTAGGTCCGCATATCTTTTAGCCGTCGCGGAATAATGACGTCACGTTGCCTTAGAAACAGGGGAGCATCCGTTTTCCTTTGCTAGCTGCTACCCCTGCGACTCACTTAAACAGGTTACTAGCGTAACGTATAGGTTATTATGCGCTTGGAAAATTTTAATTTGCATTTTATGCTTTTTATTGACAGCTTAACGTGGCCTGGAGTTTTAGATATCGTCACGTTGTGTCAAAGAAACCTACGGAGCAAGCGCTGCCTCGTAGTGGGGCAGGTGGCTCGGCTACCTTAAGCTAACAGGTGAGCGCGTGCGTGTGTTTTAAAGTCACTGGTGAGGCGCTAGCTTATAGCTGAACCTTTTCCAACGTGTTTGTTGCGAAAAATAGTTTAAAAACATTGACATAACAAATATGAGTTAATACGTAAGTGTTACACACGTGGATAGTAATTACTTCTCTGCTGATTAAAAAAAAAGCCACAAAAACAAAACTCACAAAAGTACCACTAAAAATGATCCAGTGAAAGTCAGAATTGTTATTAGATTTGTTGTTGTTTACCAGAATAACTTTTAAAAGAAAAGTAATGAACCATGTTTAGGAAAGTATAGTGATACCCACAGAAAAAGTGATACAGTGATACAGTCACTGCAATTAAATAGATTGACTTCACAACCAAGTTTCTGCACAGATAAAAATGTGCTTTGGTCCACTTGTTGTGAGGTTTGATGCTATCACCAGATGAGATGGGTCAGCTCCTTTCACAGATGGAGATCAGAGCTCACGAAGGTCCCTTGTTTAGCTTTTGGCCATCTTTGGGTGTTCATGATAACGGATAAGTACTTTTTCTTTCTATATGTGCCTTATTTCATATATTACTTCAAACTGTGCATCCAAAGCTCCATCTCAGATCAGAATCGGGTACAATGGTTGTGACAGAGGAGGAGGATTTGATATCAGAGCTGAAGCGACAGCTGCAGAAGGAAGACCTGACCCCGCAGGACAAGATCAGGCTCCTGAATGACGTCTTAAACGGTAAGATCGCTTGAACGAATGCAGCTGCACATGGGAGTGTTTGTTTTTCTGATCGTTTTTTCCCACCAGATGCTTTGAACATGGCAGCCGTGCAGCCACGCAGTGACGTTTTGACCCGGCTCTATCACAGTGGCATCCTGAGCGACTGCGCCCTCATCCTCTCTCTGCCTCCCAGCAGGCTGCGGGGCAGCTGGAGTGCCGCTGCCACACTCGCCCACCTCACCAGGTAACCCCACTAACCTGCCACAATAACATCATCATTCTGCTTTAAAAAAAAACATGTAGTACTTAAATGTATTTCATTAATATTTTCCACATTTATTATTCTAAATTTTCAAAAATGATCATCCCTTAAACACCATATCTGAGCATTAGAATGGCCGTACCTTAATTTCCTCTATATGCCTCCATCATGAGAAAAATGACACAAGAACACATTGAAAACACCAAAAATATCATTTTCGTCAGAGTGGGTCTTTAAGTCAGCGTATTTTTTAAGATTCAAATTTCCTGACACTAGACTAAGCTCATCAAAGAAGTTTGCAAATGTTCATAACGTATTCAAAAAGTGTATTTTTTGTTTCAAATTCACTTTTTCATCCAAGATACTTCACTATTTGCTGTCAGTGTAACAGTCTGAAGCTTCGTTCATGCTGCCCACGACTTCCAATGAAGTAAACGCGCCTTTCGGGCTTCCGCTTTCAAAACTCTTGCGCTTACACGAGTTTCTACAACCTTTTCAAAGTCTACATACAAAAACGCCCATGGAAACCTAAACCAGGTTGAACTTTGACCAATTAGGGACTCGTATTCTGTAGTGGCGTACGTTTGAAAACTGATGATGGAGGAAAAAGGAATAATTGCAGTTTGTGTCCGGTCGGAATCATATGACATCAAGCCTTTCGTATTGGGAATAGAGCTGTGAAAGAAAAAAACCTGGAGCGAGATTCACCAGATTGGCACCGCTTTGACATTTCCCACCAACTGTAGGTGGCGGACATGTGCTAGTCAATAGAGAATGAAGAAGAAGCCCCTCCCTGCTTGTTCAGTGTGAAAAGCACGGGCTAGCAGTGAGTTCAAGAACCGGGGATTAGCCGGCTTTTGAACATGCGTCAAATTCCCGCTGTGAACGTAGCCATCTTTTTTTTTAAATAATTAAAAAGCCCCAGCATATTGTGGATGATTTTGTGAAGTTCTCGTTCTTCCTTTCACATATTTATGCTTTTGATTCCTGTCCGTGTCTTCAGCACCTGCTGCGTGGGCGTGGAGCCGGGCCGCCACTCCGAGGCTTTTCACAAACTCTTACTACCGTCGGTCATGGAGGGGCTCCTGTCTCTGGCGAGTCAGCTGATGAGTCACCCCGAGGTGAGGACGTGTGTTTGTTAAAGTTCAATGTCTGTGATGAACGGCTGCGTTACTGTCCCGCCTCCGTCAGCATGTGTCTCACTTCAAGAAGGTGATGGACTCAGTCGGCAGGCTGCTCTCGGCTCATGCTCACCTCACAAATCAGGGTCAGTGACGGGAGGACATCCGGTCCGCTCCTTTTACGTAGACCTGGAAATGAATCGTTCAGCTCCAAACGACCTTTTTTCCTGCAGTCCTCAGTTCTATCCATTATGAGCAGATCCAGATGTGTGAGGTTGCATCTGTGTGTCTGCTCTGCATGCAGCTGTGGATTCAAATCTGCACGCTCAGCAGGTAACGACCCACGCTCACATGACCTTTCCTTTAGCCAACGTCAGACATTTTGAAAATGGACTTTGATTCACCTAAACTCTCTGCAGGGACTTCCTCCCCGGCCTCACTGATGACTCCATCATGCTTCTGCTCAATGAAGCTGTCGGCCAGTTAGCTGTCATTTCTGACCCCGAAGTGGGCGGGGCCTGTATCAAATTGATGCTCCTCATGGCGAGTCAGCTGGGGCCTCGCTTCCGGCCCCTCCTTCTGGGCTTCAAAGGTCTGGCAGGGTTTGAACACGAATGGAGGGACGTGTTCGAAAACCATCTCGTCTCTCTTTTTCTAATTTCTCTCTTTGCAGGTCTGGACAGCCTTCTGCACAAAGACTGGAGGGGGCGGGGCTTTGACCAAGACATTGATCAACTTATAGCGCTCCTCCAATCAGAGAAAGACGCCAGAGAGTCTGAGGTCTGTTTGAAGCTGCTCTGTAATGAAACCCAAAACTTTAAACGTTTATTACAGAAACTAAAACAAGTTTGCACTTCTGCAACTTTTCACATTTTAACTATTATCAAACAGAACATTTTATTTTCTGCTTATTATTTAGATTAATACACTTTTAAATACATTATTTATTTATTTTTTTATTAGAAGCAAAAAACTAGGATTTTTTACAAGTTGCATTTTACTTTTTTTTTTACTTTTTAATGTAAAAATAATGATCATATTGTTTATTTATTTCAATATTTGTATTTTTCCAAATATATTGGACTTCTTTATTTAAATTTATTTTTATTTATTTAATTCAACATATTGATTTAGTATCCTCATTCACATAATTTGACTTTAGCAAAAAAAATGCATCTATTTCATTTAATATTTGTTATAAGGTCTATTATTTTATATTGACTTAATTTTATTTTGGAAAAAAAACTAAACAAGTAAAAACAGCAACTCTGACTGATGCATTAAGAACTCTTATTTTGAAACAGCAAAGCTCAGATTAAAGTCTTTTTTTTCTGTGAGCACAGGTAAACACTGAGCGTGAGCGGGCCGCGTGTGTGATCCAGGCGGCCTGGAGGTCGTATCAAACCCGTCGCAGAGTGAGGAGCCTCAATAGAGCCGTCAGTGCTCTGCAGAGAAGATACAGGTGACAAATGGGTCTGGGGACTGTCCTCGTCATCCTCAGCCGGCCTTTAATCAAAATAGTTTAAAGAAAGTTTTAATGATGGAGGGTAGAAAGAGACTGAGGCTTCAATTCCTAGAGCTTTGTTATTCTATGACGTGTTGCAATTGTTTCACGCAAAAAACAAGCATGTGCTGCTAACAAAACCCCACATTCAGTTCCTGAAAGCCAGTAGGAAAACACCCAAAATGTTGCAGTTCCTAAAATGACCACTGGAGGCTGGTTTCAGGAGGGAGCAATTTTTTAAATCCAACATTACACCAAAAAATAAAATGCATACACCAAGGTGGAAAAGTTTATGTTAATTACTTAAATAAATATTCACAGTGACTTTGTTTTTGAGCTTTTATTTTGAAAAGTAAACTTTAAATGTGTGTTTCAGGGCTCAGAGGAGGCAGCAGCAGCAGCAGAAGGAGGCGCAGCAGTGGGAAGAGGAGCTCAAGTATCAGGTGAAAACCAATTAAAGACAACCATCAGCAGCTTAAACAATAAAACCTGAACCGTTATCTGTATCATTTTAAGATTAATAATCACTAGGAGTAGTTTGATCAATCGGTCCTGAATATCTCAATAAACGAGGTATAAAAAGATTTCGTTGCATCTTCTTTTAAGTTTCTAAAAGCATCAATGAGGAGAAGATATCTTTTTTGTTTCCAGTGGTGGAACAGAAGCCCAGAGTCAGCTCTGGTTGAAGCTCATTGAGCGAACTCGGCCGCTGCGTTTGTGCAGAGGATCAATACGTGGACTTCACTGAGCTCATGGATGTTTGGAAAGACCTCCATCATCCACAGAGTTCAATAATGACCTGCAGCCACATCCCATTTGCAGCTCGAAAGCTTTAAAAGTATTTTCTATAGTAATTCACAGTCATTTTTGGTAAAGAACACTGTCTTTAAATATAGATAGGGATCATTATTTTTTATTATGCACGTGATTCGATTAATAATAATTTATATTGATAGTAACGTACTAAAACAGCAGATTTTCTATTATTATTATTATTACCATCCGTTATCTGTGCCATATTACATGCAACTTACCATTAACATGTTTGAATTAAATTTCAATACCAGTTTGTTGTTATAGACGACTAGAAGATTGACGCTGGGGGAAGTGTGGTGCACTGGGGTTCTGTCCTCTATTACTTCTCTCCTCTTCTTTATCATTCACCAGTATTATATTTTATATAGTCTCATCTGAATGAAGCCCATCTGCTGCGCTATTCAGACATCTAGTTGTTTATTTAAACATTTAGTTGTAGAGTTGGATAAGCTAATTCTTCTTTAATAGTTCTAGCACATCGCCTGTCCGTCCTGGGAGAGGATCGCTCCTTCATGTGGACATCCCTGAAGTTTCTTATTTTTGTCCCCAAAGAGAGTTTTTTTTAAAGAGTTTTTTCTCACCAAGAAGGAGGGTCAAAGGGCAGGGATGCCAGTTTAGCTTAGTTTGTTTAGTTTAGTTTAATAACCAGCTATTGTTTATATTTTTATGACTGACTTTATGTTCTTCTGCATAAATACCGGTGTGAAGCCCATTGAGACGGCTATGGTTGTGATATTGGGATATAGAAATAACATTGAATTGAATGGGGTCTAAATTTAAATTGGCTGGATGAGGTTTTTTTCTCCCACATTGGTTTCTAATGGAGCGCAAACAGTGAGTCTACTCAAAGAAAAGATGCACAGAGGACTATATTAGGTTCCCTCCATGTCATAATGTGAGAAGCTGCTGCAGGCGGCGTTTAGATTAAGCCACTGTTCTGTCCTGCAGGTGTGTGTGAGACGTCAGCGGGCGAGGAGGGAGTTCCACCAGAAACAGAGGCATCTGCTGCAGCTGCTTCCTCCTGGTAAAGTCACCGTGAGCACTTGGAGAACGCTGAAAACAAAGTTCGAAAAATCCAAGAAGCATTCTATAGAATAACCGATGCGTTTGTGTGCGTCCAGACCAGGTGCAGGCGTACCTGCAGGAGTGTGAGCGTCGAGCGGCCGTGAAGATCCAGAGCTTCTGGAGAGGTTTCAGAGACAGACGGCACTACCACAACACACTCAGAAAAACGCTAAAAGAGCGGCGCACACGTCAGCTGGCTGCCGGGACGCTGCAGAGAGCGGTTCATGCACACACACACATATCTGCATCAGCAAGCTGAAATGTGTTTATACCGGACCAGGTGATGAGCTCTTCTGCTTCTCTCAGGTGCGGCGTTATCTGGAAAAGCGTAGAATGGCCAAAGCCCAGCCCCTTGACCTGTTGTGGATTGGTCAGAAAGGTTTGACAGACAGTCGGAGGGTGGAGCTAAAACAGCAGGTGGAGGATTACATCACTGTGCACAAAGTGAGAGACTCATTATCATCCTTTGTTAGTTGTAGAATACTGTGCGCGCTACTCATGTGTGTGTGGCTGTGCGCGTGTAGTCCTCCCGTGTGTCTCCTGAAGAGTGTGCAGCGCTCCACAAGGAGGTGCAGCTGCTGCTCCAGGCTGAACTTCAGAAGGGTGCGCAGCAGAGGAGGGAGGAGCAGCGGGTGGAGGCTCTGCTGGCACATACACACACCCAGCTGGAGCGACTCAGAGGTATCACACCTAAATACACACACACGCACACACACACACAGGAACTGGCCTTCCTACAAAAAAGATCTCTCTAGATGAACAGTGAAACATGCAGACATGTGAAGTTCCACTTTTATTAAAACACTGATATGTTAGGAATATTACACATACACACACCTGTATGTGTGTACAATAGATGTTTATGTGTACTACAAAATTAACATTCATTGTACATCTATGCTATTAGATCATTTGTAGTACTATTCACGAGTTATTTTATCGTTAATAATCTTAAAAAAACTGAAAGCAGAAATTTACAACTCCTGTATTTTCCGCAACTCAAGTAGCTCCAAAGTATAAGTCGCTCCAGAGTACAAGTCGCTCCG
>BSAI01000123.1:625101-644587 GCA_036245035.1 Adrianichthys oophorus | reverse complement strand
CAGAGTACAAGTCGCTCCGGGGTATAAGTCACTCTGGAGTATAAGTCGCTCCAAAGTATAAGTCGTTCCAGAGTACAAGCCGCTCCAGAGTACAAGTCGCTCCGGAGTATATGCCACAATAACCAAAAAATAGATAATAAAAACGAATAAGACAAAAAAAAAGATATAAGTCGCACTGGACTGTAAGTTGTACCTTTGGCGTAAATTTATGGAATAAAATACAGGACCAAGAACTGATCTTGAAACGGGACAGCTGAAGCAAATACTGATTAACCAAATGATGACTGATGAACACGCCTACATTGCCCTCTAGTGGTTGTCTGTCGAAAAAGAACAAACTTTTGAGCTTTTTTTTTTTTTTAAATCACATAGAAGTCGCACCTGAGTATAAGTCGTACCTCCATCCAATCTACACAAAAAAGAAAAACACAACTTATACTTAAAAAATATAGTAACAGTTTTGTTAATTATTTTATTATGAACATAAATCAACCAACTTAAAGTTTCTTACATCTAATTATAAGTCCTGATAGACACTTTTAACAAATGCATGGAATTATTTTTGACTACATTTCTGTAGTGCAAGTTATTCAAGTTGTAAACTGACCAATCAGATGCCTTGTAGCCAATGAGAGCAGACCTCACCAGCCCGCGTGACCGAGTTGAGGTGAGAGTCAACGTGGGCGTGCGTTACCTATACCAGCATTTATGTCCACTGATTTTAACTTTATAACTCCGGATTTGTTATAAATTTACTGTAGATAAGGTAATTCGTCACACTGTAATTTACTAGCATGGTCGCTTATATTTTTAATATATGTGGCAGCGCAGTATATACTTTACGTAAAGAATCAAATATGAAAAAAAAAGTAAAGTTCACATTCAGTAATTTAAATGTCCTCCCAAACCTGCTTTCAAGTGGTAGGGGTGTGGCTTTCCATCAAGCTCGCCCCTGATTGGTGAGAGTGGTTGCAACAGAAATGTTGACTCAATCATGGACATATTGCAAATAAATGGCGACTGAATTGTCTTTTTTTTTTTTTTGGTAGATGATTTTCTAAGGAGGAAATCACTCATCTAGTCCAGTTGTCATATACAGTCTGATACTATACTAATGCAACAGCATAACTGTCCCCACAGATGCTCCGCCCCTCAGTGCCGTCACAGAGACCATGGCCGAGTCCTTCCTAAGCCCAGCCGCCACCGTTGCGACTCGTGCGCGCCATGCCCACAACGCCCAGCTGCAGGCAGACAGGCTGCCCTGGTGGAAGACGCTCGGAGAGACCAGCAGCCTCAGCTCCGCCCACCTGCAGGACCTGGAGGCGGAGCTTGGAGGACTGTATATTGGAGGGTCAGCCGTGGTCAGGAGGCAGAAGGAGGTGGACAAAGTGAAGCTGTTACCTGAAGAAAGTGGAGCCGAGCTCATTTAAAAGCTTCTTGCTGAAAATAATAATAATAAAAGACATTTGGTGTGATTAAAATTGAGCCAATATTTTAGTTTTCCCTTGTATTGTTTCTTTTTTGTCACTAAATCTGCTACAGGGTTGCCTAGCATGAAGCAGGACTATATACCAAACTTCTCCTCTAGGTTTCCTCCCTAAAGCATCAGCTGTTCCAGTCCTATTTTTTAAAAAAAGATTCTGTGCATTAAATGGATCATCTCTCTGTTGCTGCAGTACTCCGTATCAACCAGCAGAGGGAGCCTCTCATTCCTGAAGCAGAATAATGAGGAGGGATAGAAGGAGGTGTGCGGCACCTTCTAAAACTTTAAACACTTGTGAGGAGTTGCTCTTGAGCTGCGGCGGGACTCAGATGCCCGGACGTTAGATTAGAGGCTGCTGCGCCGTGACGTCAAGCGCGCAGAGCAGGGCATCGATCACAGCCATTGATCCTGACGGCGCTGCGGGCCGCTCGGGCTCGGCTGATGTTACATAAGCATCTGTTGGTCTGCGTTCAGGAGGAGAAGCTGCAGGAGAGCCGCGCAGGAGCCCAGCAGCAGGTAGGAGGAGGGTTTGGCATCTTTGCGCATCTGGATGTGGGGTTTTGGTGCAGAAAGCTGTTGCCTTTGGGGGCGGGGGGTGTTCTTTTATACGTTTTTATGAAAGAGAATTTATCTATGTTATATTTTTGTAAAATGTTCTGATTTTGTAAAGATAATCAACTGTATTGTTTGATTCATATATAATGAACAGTATTTTCTCTGAATGTGAATTGGTAGAGAAGCTAAACTGTTTTTTCACTATTTTTAAGGAAATTACTTTATATTTTCCTTTTCTTTGAACAAAAATGTCAGATTCTTTTCTGTTGCTGATGTTTGAGGAGGTGCAGCTCGGTGCAGCAGGGGTTAATGTTTAAAGGAATGTGGGGAAAAAGAGGGAGGAGGTTTTCTCCTCGGCCTCCTCCTCTCCTTTCACCTTCTCCTTTGCTTCAGCTTCTCCGAGGACAGCTTCAGTGGGGGGGGGAGTCACCTCAAAGATGCCGGGGTCTCTTCCCAGTTTTCCCAGCTTGCCACGGGGCGTGACCGTGCCGGCGCTGCTCAGCTCGCTGCCCCGAGGGGTCAACCCTCCCAGTCTCCCCAGAGGCATCACCATGCCCGCTCTTCCCAGCTTTCCCAGTTTGCCCCGAGGGGTCACCCTGCCCAGTCTGCCCAGGGGGGTCACGCTGTCAAGGGTCATCGCCATGCCGACCGTACCCCAAGCTCCTCGTCGGCTGCTGCAGGACTGCTGCTCCGTGTTCGACCATCAAACGGCTTCAGGTAACGGCAAGAATTTGCGAGTCACAAACAAACGAGATCATGTCGGATTTCATCCCACCTCTGCTCTGATGATCATCCAGGATGTCAGAGGGCTTCAGTCGAAACAGAGACCTTTGGTTTTCCGTTCTTGCCCACCTTTCCTGGTTCTTCAGACTAAATCTCTTCCATGAATTAGGGGTCAGGGTTCTTAATTCTGCTCCCAGGAAGAACGCCAAAGCTGTGTGGTAATCATAAACTCTTTTCCGCTTCTTTCCCTGAGAACAATCTAAAGCCAACCTTTGTTAAAGACCCACTCTGATGAGAATCATGTAACTTGTTTTCCTGAGGATGGAGGACATGTACTAAAACCCCCCGACAACAATTTAGAGTAAGCAAATTGGGATTTATTTTACTACGAGTCCAGGTTCACATTTACTGTCCTTGATCTTCTGTCTGTGCTGGATCAGGCCAGATGACTTGTTCTCTCTCGCCACACAACAAAGAAAGAACTGATCTTGACTGCTGCGTTGGAACGGAGTTTGAGTTTTACCTCTTTGTTTTAACTCTTGTGTGTTGTGATAGCCAACGCTTTTTGCAAAAGTGAGAATGTGTCATGTGTTCTGCAAAGAGTAGACTCTTGTCTGCAACGTGTGTGCTAACTGCTCACTGCTAACTTTGTTTTAGGTTTAGACCAAAGAGTAGATTCTGTTGAGAAAAGTTAAAGCAGTTGATGGGCTGGTTCACAGAATGGCACTTAGTGAAGAAAGTTAAGCTCAAAATCGCATTTCTCTGTATTTCTTTACTCAAATCGTTGTGAATCGGGAGCAGACGAAAAAAAATCCAGTTTGAAAAAAAATATGCTTATTTGTTACATAGAAAATACGATGGGCAGGCCACAAGCTCCATTCTGATGCATCCACTTGAAGATGACTAGATCCGTGTATGTCTTTGTTTTCCTCGTCTGAGCTGGCATCCAGCTCAAAACTGTACGGAAATTGGATAGCGCCAATATTGCTAGCCATTTTGCCAAAATGGCAATCTTACAGTTCAAAATGCCTCACGCAGACTCTACCTGTTCTAAGCCAAGACTGATCATGAATCCATCCATCCATCCATCTATCCAATTATCCATCTGTCCATGCCACCATACAGCCAACACAACTGATTTTTTTCACTCATTCATTTTCTAAACCCGTTTTTGTCCCTTTCAAAGAGAAAATTAATTTTATTTTCATTTTCTAAGCCAAGATTGATTTCATTTTATAAATTGATTTGTAGTAATAAGCACTATGCAGGATCTCTGTTTGGTGTTATAAACAGTCAGAGAAGCTGTGATCAGTCAGACAGTCAATAAAAAAAGCTCACATGATGTTTTTCTCTGGCAGCATGAGCAGTAAAAACCTTTTTTCCGTTAAAGAGCAGCCCATCCAGCATTCCAGGTCTGCAGATTTCTGATACATTTTCTGCTTCTTTTTTTTTTTGCTGGGATGATGAATAAATCCAGAGCAGATTATGGGGCGCTGAGCTGCTGCACATGGCCTGGATCACACTCACACACAAGAATCTCGCAGCCTTCAGACTCAGTGACAACATTAAAACCTCATTCCGTCAAGTCAAAATGCTATCAACAAAAAAGTGCAACCTCAGGTTAAAAGTCAAAACAACAATAAAAATCAAACAATCTATTGTAATGTAAAAGGAGCAACTCTCTTGTTGTAACAAATCTAATCAGCCGCCAGGGCAAGCCTGCAAAAAGAAGGAGAGGAGGGGCGGGGCCATGTCAGGATTAAACAGAGATGCGTGCATATGTATGATAGACATGATAGTGTGGATGTGAGCTGCAAAAGTCGTCCTGATGTATGGTAAGATGATGTTTCATCCTTTATCCTTTTAGCGTGTCATAGTCATATTAAAAAGAGAAAAAGTTGTTAACAGTGATGGCTGAGCGGGTAGATGATACAAGAAAACACAATGTTATTTGTCCTCTGTAGAATTATTATCAGAGCAGATATGGGGATTTGTAGGACTTAACTTTTACTGCTCGTCTTTGTCGTTTTTTACTAAAAAGTTAGTAAATTTTATAGAAATAAATACCATTTGAAGTCTAAAAAAGTCAACTTAAAGAGTTTGATTGAGTGGTAGCTTGCTAAGTGATAGAAAAAATGTCGCTCTGTTAGGTCTGTCAGCTCAATTTATGAAAAAAAACATCAAGAAAAGATTTCTTTATGGGCTACCAAACAAACGGATTGCTTTCATTTCTCATGTTTCTGTTAAACATCCATTAATTTGTCTTTTTTTTTTTTAAATCTCATTTTTCATTCTCTGTTCACTGTGATTTCAACTGATCAAAAGTGGAATTTCAATTCATACAATTATGAAATCTTTTAATAAATAAAAAAATGTTGGTTTCACCTGAAAAAAAAAACACACGAAAATGTTTAAAAAAAAATTGATTCATGGATTTGATTCGTTGAAATTGCACAAACTGTAACAGGTTGATAAACAAAGGCAAATAAGTGTCAGAACAATAACTTCAAAGTAAAATGCTGTGGAAATTGGAAGGAGGTCCGGTCTCTACAAAATAAAAGCAAAATAATTAGGATTGAGTGGTGTAGTTTCAAATTAACAAGTGAGCGACTGGCTGATAGTGAGTTCCTTTTCTGGAAAAAAATAAGTAAATAAATAAAATAATAATAATAAATAAATAAATAATAAAGAAAATAAAAAATAGCCACAAAATGGCTCAGGGTCTGGGTTTCTCTGCGCCAGTCCCTAGCCCAGACAAAATGCAGGGTTGTATCAGGAAAGGCATCTGCGCACAACTCTGTCAAACCGAATGTGTGGATCAGCGAGCGATGACTCACTGTGGCGACCCTTGATCGGTTATGTCGAAAAGTAAACAACTAAAAGAATAAGTGAGTACAAGAAGCGGAATGGTCAACTAGCTACTAATATGTCCAGAGAACTGACTGCACAGCTCTGCACTGAGATGAAAGGACAGATATAAAAAAGGGTCAAACCTTGTAGAAGAAGTTGGAAAAGGGAAACATTTTCTTAGTTGAAAATGTATTTTTAAAAAGTAATTTAAGATGTTGCTTTTAGTGAAGAGGTCAGAAAAATACATTTTAGTGGACAGGAAATAGTAAAAACAAAAAAAACAAAAAAAACAAGTCTACAATTGGCAGTGTTCTGCTCCACACTGTGGTCAAACTATTGACTGTTTATGAGAACTGGACTAAGTGACCCCTCCCATCTTGCGTTCCAAACAGGAAGTACCTGCTGGCTCCAAGAAGCCAAAATCCCATAGATTTCTAAGTAGAAATAAAAAGCTATTACTCAGGTATTATATTTGTCAGAACAACCGTTCTTGCTTTGATACCGTTTTTTAAACATGTTCTTGCTAATCCTATTGTTTTTTTTTTCAGTAGTGGAAATTATTCAAAGTATGAACCGACCAATCAGATGCCTCAATAAAAGTATGTCTCACGTTGAATGTTCAAAACGTTGGATTGCCGGATTCTTCCGAGTCTGCTTTCAAATGGAGTGTAGACTTCCAACAAGCTCACTCCTGATTGGCCAGAGTGGTTGCCATAGAAATGCTGACTCCAACCCATTCGGACAAATCATTTTGATTGATTTCTGATTCCAACATGGCGACGTCCATAGTGCAAAAAAAAAAAATGTTGACTGAATTGTTGGAGCAGGAAGTAAGTCATTTTCTATGGATGACAACACATTCACTCAGTCCAGTTCTCATATACAGTCAATGGTTCAGACCAAGGACTAAACAGGATCATCTGTAAGGCGTGTTCGCCGATTGGTTCTCTTTGAAAGCAGTTTTGGAGCAGTGATCCTCTCCTTCATTCTCCTGCTTTTACAGGGCGTTGCTTTACCTGTGTCACATAGCCACTCCTTACATTTTGCACATTTGCCATAAATGAAATTTCAGTCTTTCATAATACATGACGTGTGATAAACGTAATTCATACATGTTTTTTGCATTTATCATTCGTCGATGTGTGCAGATTGCCGTTGAGGGTTTTGGCCAAAGGGGCTTTACATGAATTCGGTTTTGAGCTTTTCAAAATTTTTGGTCTGTTAAGAACTACGCAGTTTACGCATATTTTATGTACTTTGTAGACAATTACTACATAAATCTTATGCAGTCGTGTGTGATTTTTGCAGGATGATACACGAAATTGTGGCTATCCACGACCGTTTCACATATTTCCACAAATGTCTAACGGACTTTTCACGCATGTACCACCCATGTATAACTTTTATATTGCATATACGGTGCATACACTATATGATGTTAAAATCACGTAATTGATGCACAAATCACTAATGAAATGCATGTAAACAGCACAATAATCACACACGGTTCATACCCGAGTGGCGTATTGTGGGATGGGTATATATATATATATATATATTTATATCGGCCGATCTTTTACTCCGCCAGCAGTCTATACCGAGTTGGGGTCTTCCGCTCCCCCCTTGTCCGGGCCGGGGGTCGGGTCTCGTGAAGGCAGGTTGCGGGAGACGGCAGGTGCAGATCTGACTCTGGACGCGCACCGGGCCCTTCTTGTGGTTGTTCCCAACTGGGGCTCCTGCCGAGGGGGGCGGGGGCTCGTCTGGCTCCTAGCAGCTGACTTGAACTGGTGCAGACCAGGGGAATCAGACTGTTTAATTAAAACAAAGGATCGCAAGGGCCCATGGCAGAGGCTGATCATGGTACTGAGGTGATTTCTGCTTAGTGCTCTCAGTGTCAAAGTGAAGAAATTCAAAGGGGCGCGGGTATACACTTGCTTTGCGTGGTTTATGCGTACGTCTTCTATGGTTTTAACGTAATTCATTCGTGATACATCTGTGAAAATTTAACATAAAAGACAACAACTTATCTCATTTTTCCATATATATTTAGGGGGAAAAAAACGGAGTGCCCGGAGCAAACCCACACATGTACAAGAAAACATGCAGAAAGGTTTTGAACCAGGGCCATCTAGTGCTAACCACTGCACCACCATGCAAACCTAAATTTAAACTATTAAGTAATAATAAAAAAAACATGATACATGTAAAGTTTTTAAAAAGTTATAAAGACCAAACCAGCATCTTCCCAATGATCAGTGTGGACTATTTAAGCTTTTTTGACTAAAGAACACACAATATGAGGACATTATGCAACAAGCCGCTGCAGGATTAACCTTTAAGGCAGTACTAATGCTCCTGCTGCTTTGTTCACAGCATTAATACTTGTACGTGTGTCACTGCGAGGTCTGCTTGGTTGATTGGACTAGAAGATGATCACATGTTGCCTGACCCTAACTCTAGGGTTTTCTGTTTGAAAATTTAAGAGTCAGGTGGATGGTATTGATGAAGTCCAGAACCTTCATCGTTTTTTAAATGGTCCCCACAAATGTGGAAAGACCAACAGCTGTGTGTGTGTGTTTTGATGGAATGGATCTCTTGTGGCTTTTAATCCCTCAAACAACAAGATTGAAAAAAAGCAGTGATGAAAATTCAAGGAAACTTGACAGGCGCAACACTGCCCTCTTCAGGCCACAAAGTTCCCTCTTTTAATCATCCTTTACTCTTTGTTTGCAGGCACATTCACACCATTTCTAAATTCTCTGATTCAGTTTGCAAAAATATGTTTAAAAAATCATAAAGTGTCTGAATAATTTGAGTTTTTCAGCAGCAAAATAAAAGTCAAACAGTTGATTTTAAGTTTTGGACAAAAACAAAACTCCTGTTTGGTAAAAAAAAAACGATTAATTTTGAATACATTTTATAATTAGTATTAGCATCATTATTTTTCATTTGGCTTTACTGTGCCTTCTTTAGTTTTAAAGTAAAATGAGAAAATGACTGAAAACGTCTGTGTCGCTAATGAAGCTAAAAAAATGAATCTTTTTTCCCGTGCAGGTCTTTGTAGTTGCTGCTGGGCGTTACGTCCTCGCTACAAGCGGTTAGTTGACAACATTTTCCCAGAAGACCCTGAGGTAAAAGCCCCTTTAAAAGTCTTTTGACTTAGCTCACAAATTTCTGAGAAAGAGCTAGTCTAATGGAAGAGTCTCTTCAACCTGCTGTACTGATGTTTTTCTTTTTTTTTTTTTTTTTTTTCAAAAACAGGACGGGCTAGTAAAGGCAAATATGGAGAAGCTAACCTTCTTTGCGCTATCTGCTCCGGAAAAACTGGACCGAATTGCTGCGTATCTGTCTGAGCGTCTCACCAGAGAGCTGAACCGCCACCGCTATGGGTCAGGGCACTCATACAGACAGTGATATATAAGTCAAAGAGAAAAAAGAAGTGGAAGTTTTGTGTGTGAGCAAACCCTGGCTAACGATGACTGTGTTTCAGGTATGTCAGTATAGCCATGGAGGCAATGGAGCAGTTGCTGCTGGCTTGTCACTGCCAGAGCATCAACTTGCTGGTGGAGAGCTTCCTCAGTACGCTGCGTCTGCTGCTGGAAGCTGACAAGCCACACCTCCACATCCTCGCCACTAACTCAGTATGTTAGCATGAATAAGGTCAAAGTTTATTGCTTTTGAGGGAGAGGTCATTTCCACTGTTGAGGTTGTAGAGATTCCCTCACTGGGATGTTACCATTCACTGTGTATGAGAACTAGACAGAGGTACCCCTCCCTCCTAAACTTCCAAATAGCCATAATCCCTTAGACGTCTGTGGAGAAATAAACATCTATTACTCAGTCATTAAATTTGTCAGAATAACCATTCTTGCTCTGATACTTTTTTTTTTACATGTTTTTTTAAAATTATATTTCTAAAAGACATTCAAGTTATGAAGTGACCAATCAGATGCCGCAATAAAAATAGGTAGTCTCACATCGAACGCTTGAACATGCTCACTACTTTTTCTTTCGACGACAAGTATGACGTCACTCAACTGCTGAAGTAAAGCACCAACTAGTAAATACGAGCATTTTATGAAGACTATAAATGAATCCACTGTGTCATGAAGATGAAAACTTGGATGATTAAAAAAAAAAAGTAAATACATGTTATTCAAAGGACAAATGCACCATGATCTAAGAATAATTAGCATTCTGAAGTATTTTTCTCTGTTTTTTTAAATTTTTTTACTTAATTTGTTTGTAATACGCTCCCTTTTTTTTAAAACTGTTTTTTCATTTAATTTCTTCTTCTGAAAGATTTACAGGATAAGTACATTTACCACAACCATCTGCAGGGATTATCAGTACATTTAGAACAGCAGGATTATCCCGGCTTCAACGTGTAATTCACATCCCCTCTTCCTGCTTTTTAGCATCCTCAATACTGAAGTATTTTTATATTTCTTTAAACTTGATATTTCTTCCTTGCGACAGCATTTAATTTTGAACTTTTATGGGTTTAAAATGTCGTCTTCCGTATCAGCTGTAGTTGTGAAGATGCAGTATTTCTGATAAAGTTTTCATGTTTTTACGGTAGATAGAAAAAGAAACTTTCATAACATGTTATATGTGAATTTGAAAGTTTGATGATCAACAATGACCTAGACCTGCTGTATTGTGTTCTTCAAAGACTCCTAAAATTGCACAAAGTATAAAATAAGAGTTTCTATAAAATAGATTTTTTTTTCATGTAGTTTGTGAAGTTTGCCAACATTGAGGAGGACACACCTTCATACCATCGCAGCTACGACTTCTTCGTGTCCCGCTTCAGTGAGATGTGTCACTCTGACCACCATGACCCCAACACCAAAGTCAAGTCAGTCTCCAGTATCGTTGCAGCTGTTTTCACAAAACTTCGTTGTTTCATATCCATGTGTTTGTATGGCTCAACTCATCTAAAATGAGGGTTTTACAGAACAATCTAGAATGTTTAAGTGTATGGTTGGACAGGAAAAAAAATCAAGTCTTTTAATTCAATGAAATGGCTTTTTGTGTTCGTGTTTTGTGTATTCAGGATCCGTGTGTCTGGGATTCGCGGCCTGCAGGGCGTCGTCAGGAAGACGGTGGACGACGAGCTTCAGGTTAACATTTGGGAGCCTCATCACATGGAGCAGATTGTCCCCGCCCTGCTGGTCAACCTGCAGCCGCACGGCAACAGCAGCAGGTAACCGCTGGCTTAGACGGCAGCCTGACAGGACGCTAACACGTCAGGAGATAAGAAACGTTTGTGGTGTTTGTGTGCAGCAGTTCTCCTGCAGAGCAGACGGAGGTTTGTTTCAGAGAGCTGCTCGGCCGAGCCGCTTACGGACACATCAACAACGCCATCAGACCAGTGCTCATGTAAGGCCCTCCCTCTCTGAATAAGATCAAGCTTAAATCTAGTATTCCCGCTTGGGCTAAAAACGTACAGAGGTGCAAGTGCTGAAGAAATTCTGTTGTTTTTAGGCACCTCGACAGCCACAGTCTGTGGGAGGGACGAGGATTCGCTGTTCGCTGCTTTCAAATTATAATGTACTCTATTCAGGTTAGTATTATGGCACATTTAACACGGCAAAAACCCTGTGCAAACAAGGTGCGGCTATGGTTTTGCAATGAAATTGAGATATTAGTAAAAAAAAGGGCAAATAAAACATATTTTTTAAATGAGTAAATACATTTTGCAAAACAACGAGAACAAGATTGCTTACCTCAGCAAAGAAGTTGCTTGAAGTCATAGCCCTGATTTATGTTGAACAGCATAACTGTCACTTCCTGGTTCCATATAAGCCTTTAATTCATCCAAATGCCTGTAAGATTGCAATGGAAAACCTATAAGTTTTATTGTTATTTACTGCTGATGCGATGCACTCCTTCACTAACCTGTCACTGGATTGACTCCGTGCAGCACTGGCTGCAGCCAAGTGTGAGGAAAGTTGGGTAAACCAGCATCTTCAGAATTAATACAGACTCGAAACAATCCTCCCCTCCATGAACCGGCACCTTAACGTGGTGGAGGGGTTTGAGTGCTCGAGTGATCCCAGGAGCTATGCTGTCTGGGGCTTCGGCTCCTGGTAGGGTCTCCCATGGCAGACAGGTCCTGGGTGACGAGCCAGACAAAGAGCGGTTCATAAACCCCTTCATGAGAAAGCACATCACAGACCCAGTTGCGTCGCCCGGATTGGCGTTACCGGGGCCTCACCCTGGAGCCAGGCCTGGGGTTGAGGCTCGCAGGCGAGCGCCTGGTGGCCGGGGCTCCTCCCACGGGCCCCGGTCGGGTAAAACCCGAACGATCAACGTGGGATCACTCCCCAGTGGGCCCACCACCTGCAGGAGAGCTCAGAAGGGGCCGGTGCGATGTGGTTTGGGTGGCAGTCGAGGGCGAGTGCCTCGGCGGCCTAAACCCCGGTCATGGAACTTGGCTTTTGGGACATGGAACGTCACCTCTTTGGGAGGGAAGGAGCCTGAGCTTGTGCGAGAGGTTGAGAGGTACCGGCTAGATATAGTTGGGCTCACCTCTACGCACAGTCTGGGCTCTGAAACTCAGTCTCTCGAGAGGGGTTGGACTCTCTACCATTCTGGAGTTGCACATGGTGAGAGGCGGCGGGCTGGGGTGGGCTTACTTGTGAGCCCCCAGCTTAGCCGCCAAGTGTTGGAGTTCACCCCGGTGGATGAGAGAGTTGCGTCCCTCCGCCTTCGGGTGGGGGACAGGTCTCTGACTGTGGTTTCGGCTTATGGGCCGAACAGCAGTTCAGAGTACCCAGCTTTCTTGGTGTCTCTCGGAGGGGTACTGGAAAGTGCCCCAACGGGGGACTCCATTGTCCTCCTGGGTGACTTCAATGCCCACGTGGGCAACGACAGTAGCACCTGGAGGGGGGTGATTGGTAGGAACGGCTTCCCTGATCTGAACCCGAGCGGTGTTTTGTTGTTGGACTTCTGTGCTCATCATAGTTTGTCCATAACAAACACCATGTTTGAGCACAAGGGTGTCCATCAATACACGTGGCATCAGGACACCCTCGGCAGGAGATCAATGATCGACTTTGTAGTCGTTTCAGGAGACCTTCGGCCGTGTGTCTTGGACACTCGGGTAAAGAGAGGGGCAGAGCTGTCCACTGATCACTACCTGGTGGTGAGTTGGATTCGATGGCGGGGAAGGAGGCCGGAAAGACTCGGCAGACCCAAACGTAGTGTGAGGGTCTGCTGGGAACTTCTGGCTGAGCCCTCCGTCAGGGAAGTCTTTAACTCCCACATCCGGGAGAACTTCAAACAGGTACCGAGGGAGGCTGGTAACATTGAGTCTGAATGGACCATGTTCTCCACCTCCATTGTCTCTGCTGCTGTTCGGAGCTGTGGTCGCAAGGTCTCTGGTGCCTGTCGTGGCGGCAACCCCCGAACCCGTTGGTGGACACCGGAAGTAAGGGATGCCGTCAAGCTGAAGAAGGAGTCCTATCAGGTCTGGCTGACTTGTGGGACTCCAGAGGCAGCTGACAGGTATCGGCAGTCTAAGCGAGCTGCGGCTCAGGCTGTAGTAGAGGCAAAAACTCGGTCCTGGGAGGAGTTCGGTGAGGCCATGGAGAAGGACTATCGGTTGGCCTCGAAGAGGTTCTGGCAAACCGTCCGGCGCCTCAGAAAGGGGAAGCAGCTTTCTGCAGGCACCATTTTCAGTGCACGTGGGGAGCTGCTGACTTCGACTGGGGACATTGTCGGGCGGTGGAAGGAATACTTTGAGGATCTCCTCAATCCTGCTGACACGCCTTCTCTTGAGGAAGCAGAGGCTGAGAGCCCTGGGGTGGGGCTGTCCATTACCCAAGCTGAAGTCACAGAGGTAGTTAACAAGCTCCTCTGTGGCAAGGCACCGGGAGTGGATGAGGTCCGCCCTGAGTACCTCAAGTCTCTGGATGCTGTGGGAGTGTCTTGGTTAACGCGTCTCTGCAGCATCGCGTGGCAGTCAGGAACAGTACCACTGGACTGGCAGACAGGGGTGGTGGTTCCCCTTTTCAAGAAGGGGGACCGGAGGGTGTGTTCCAACTACCGGGGAATCACACTCCTCAGCCTCCCTGGGAAAGTCTATGCCAGGGTACTGGAGAGGAGAGTCCGGCCGATAGTCGAACCTCAGATCCAAGAACAACAATGCGGTTTCCGCCCTGGTCGTGGAACTGTGGATCAGCTCTACACCCTGTCCAGGGTGCTGGAGGGTTCGTGGGAGTTCGCTCATCCTGTCCACATGTGTTTTGTGGATTTGGAGAAGGCGTTCGACCGTGTGCCCCGTGGTGTCCTGTGGAGGGTACTTTGGGAGTATGGGGTCCGGGGAGCCTTACTCAGGGCTGTCCGGTCTCTGTATGACCAGAGCAGGAGCATGGTCCGCATAGCTGGCAGTAAGTCAGACCTGTTCACCGTGCATGTTGGACTCCGGCAGGGCTGCCCTTTGTCACCGGTTCTTTTCATAGTTTTTATGGACAGAATTTCTAGGTGCAGCCAATGTCCGGAGGGGGTCTGGTTCGGGAACCACAGGATTTCCTCTCTGCTCTTTGCAGATGATGTTGTCCTGTTGGCTTCATCGAGCCAGGACCTCCAGTATGCATTGGAACGGTTTGCAGCCAAGTGTGAAGCGGCTGGGATGAGGGTCAGCACCGCTAAGTCTGAGGCCATGGTTCTCGACCGGAGAAAGGTAGTTTGCCCTCTCTGGGTGGGTGGAGTGCTCCTTCCCCAAGTGGAGGAGTTTAAGTATCTTGGGGTCTTGTTCACGAGTGAGGGAAGATCGGAGCGTGAGATCGACAGGCGGATTGGTGCTGCGTCCACCGTTATGCGGTCGCTGTACCGGTCCGTCGTGGTGAAGAGAGAGCTAAGCCAGAAAGCAAGGCTCTCAATTTACCGGTCGATCTACGCCCCAATACTCACCTATGGTCATGAGCTCTGGGTCATGACCGAAAGAACGAGGTCCCGGATCCAGGCGGCTGAAATGAGCTTCCTCCGTAGGGTGGCTGGGCGCTCACTTAGAGATAGGGTGAGAAGCTCGGTTACCCGGGAGGAGCTCGGAGTAGAGCCGCTTCTCCTCCAAATCGAGAGGAGCCAGTTGAGGTGGCTCGGGCATTTAGTTCGGATGCCCCCTGGACGCCTCCCTAGGGAGGTGTTCCAGGCATGTCCCACTGGGAGGAGGCCCCGGGGAAGACCCAGGACACGCTGGAGAGACTACGTCTCTCGGCTGGCCTGGGAACGACTCGGGGTCCCCCCAGAGGAGCTGGAGGAAGTGGCTGGGGAGCGGGAAGTCTGGGCATCTTTACTTAGACTGCTGCCCCCGCGACCCGGTCCCGGATAAGCGGAAGAAAATGGATGGATGGATGGATGGAAACAATCCTGTTTCATGTTTGATAAATATCAATGCCAATATTGAAATACTTTTAGCATTTAGCCAAAATTCATCAATATCAAATGAGCTAAATAGATTGAGCATTTTATTTTGCTGTTACAATACATTTATTCAATTCAAAGACACACGAGTATGTGCAGGTTTAGAAATTGACCAGATTCTGGACAGTTCAGGTTTTGTTGAATCCCCTCTCAATGGTTATGACACACAGGGGTTGTTGCTTTTACACTATTGTGCAAGTTTTTAACAAAAGCCTCAGTCACAACGGCCCTTACGGGTGGATACGGACGGTTTGTGGGTGAAAAATGGGCTAATCTACTCTCTGGTTCAGGCGGAAACATCGTCGGTAAACTCATAGAGCCAAAATGATCATGTGTACAACATGAACGGGTAAAGCAGTAGTGGTAAAATTGTGAAGTCTACAGATTTTACTTTTTTTGACCCCCCTTCTAAATGTAAGTGTAGTTTGTGTGTTTGTCCTACGGGCACTGATGCATCACCTGTGCAGCGTTCCATCATGGTTAGGGTCCGTTACTCACACCTGACTAATGACTGGAGTGTGGTCATAAGGGCATTGAACAACCGTTTTAGTAACCTTACGAATATTTCACCATAGACTTACCACACGCACGACAATGGTACGTTCCATTTCTATGACCTCATTTAACCAACCCCCCCCAATAAATGGATGTGACTAAGGCTTGTGTCAGTGTGTATGAAGGCTTTATAAGATTTAGTCAAAAAACTTGACTGATCGTGATTGTGGTCAGTCCCAGCACTCCCATCTGGTCATCCAGCAGCTGTTGGGTCACCTGGACGCCAACAGCAGGAGTCCAGCCTCAGTTCGGGCGGGGATCGTGGAGGTTCTTTCTGAAGCTGCTGTCATAGAAGCTGCCGGATCTGTTGGTCAGTCAGATGAACGCTGCAGCATCTGCCGTGCACGTGTTTTCTGGGACGCTGCAGCTGTGTGTCCTCCTGCAGGTCCCACTGTGCTGGAGGTGTTTAACACGCTACTGCGGCAGCTCAGGCAGAGCGTCGACTACCAGTTGACTGGTTGCTACGACAACGCCGGGACACTCAAAACCACCTCATCTGAAGAGAAGATGTTGCAGGACGCCGTCATCAAAACCATCGGTGAGGCCTGTAGTTGAAGGCTTGGCATCCCTTTGGTTTTTTTTCTCATTTAAAAAAATGCAAATCTTTTGGTTTGCAGGATCCTTTGCAAACACGCTTCCTGTTTACCAGAGGTCAGAGGTCATGCTCTTCATCATGGGAAAGATTCCCATTCCTGGCATTTACCCTGCTCTGGGGTCGCCCAACGCCGGGTACTGCCCGCTTCTGCTCGGAAACGGTCAGCACTGAAGGATGGTCGTTAGTATTTGTTTTTATTGTCTCAGGTTTGAAGGCAGCCGGATGATTCAGGTGATGCTCCTCAAGTCTCTCCTCCAGGTGGGAAGGCTTTATTGACCTCTTGTTGTTCTCCAGATCTTCGACGTTCACACGATAGACAAACGGTAATAGCCTGATCTGTCCGCTCCTCAGGTTTCTGAGCGTTACGAGAGCAGCAACCTGCTGACGGCGCTGCCCTCCTCCTTCCTCGAGCCTCTGCTGTGCTTCACTCTGATGGAGGATCCTGAAATCCGTCTGCTGGTTTTGTCCATCCTCACCTCGCTCATCGACCGCCGCCACAACGCCTGCAGGCTCATCTCAACCAGGTCAAAAGACCCGTGATGAGATTGGTTGAAACAATCTGATGAAATGCGACTGACCTCGATGGCGTGCGTCCACAGTGCAGTGCTCGAGGTGTCGGCTCTGGAGCTGAAGGAGGACGGGTGCTCTCGACAGGATAACCTGTTCATGAGGAAGGTGAGTTCACGTCCTGATGAGGCACCGACTCTTTACTCTGGTTCTGTGTAACAATGTGCAGTATTTCTGTTTGTGCAGCACGCTCAGCGCCTCTACAGACATGTCTTCTTAGCCTGTAAGGAGGAGAGCAGTGGACACAACCACTACCGGGCACTCTTCACCCTGCTGGCCATTCTCGGAGTGGAGCTGGCCAACGAGGAGGGTCTGGTAGATCTCATTCGACTGGTTCTGGCTATGCAGGTGAGTAGAGGTTACAACCAATCAGAACATCCATCGTCTTAAGCTCAACAGGTGGTGGGGGCAGCAGTCTAAGCAAGGATGCCCAGACTTTCTTCTCCCTGGCCACCTCCTCCAGCTCCTCTGGGGGGACCCCGACGTGTTTCCAGGCCAGCCGAGAGAGACGTAGTCTCCAGTATGTCCTGGGTCTTCCCTGCGGTGTTCTCCCAGTGAGACATACCTGGAACATGACCCCAGTGTTCCAGAGGCATCCAAACCACCTCAACTGGCTCCTCTCGATGTGGAGGAGCAGCAGCTTTTTACTGGTCAAGAACCATAGCCTTAAAATTGGCAGTGCTGACCCTCATCCCAACCTCTTCACACTTGGCCGCAAGGCATGCTGGATGTCCTGGTTTGATGAAGCCAATAGAGCAACATCTTCTGCAAAGAGCAGGGAGGAAATCCTTTGGTCCCCGAACCAAATCCTCTCCGGCCCCTTGCTGCACCAAGAAATTCTGTCCATAAAGACTATGAACAGAACCAGTAATAAAGAGCAGCCCTGCCGGAGTCCAGCATGCACCAGGAACAGGCCAGACTGTTCCTGCTCTGGTCATACAGAGACCATACCGTTCACTAAGGCTCCCCGGGCACCATTTTCACAGAGTACCCTCCACAGAAGGAGGGGAGGCGGTTGAGAGCCTTCTCCAAATCCACAAAACACATATGGACTGGACTGGATGAATGGAGTCTCACAAACCCTCCAGAACCCTATACAGAGAGTAGAGCTGGTCCACTGTTCAATGACCAGGATGAAAACAGCACTGTAGTTCCTGGATTGGAGGCTTGACTATCAGCCAAACTCTCCTCTCCAGTTCTCAGGAATAGACTTTTCCCGGGGTAACTGAGGAGTGTTGGATCCTGGTTGTTGGAAAATACCTTCTGGTCCCTTTGGTTTTTGAGAAGAGGAATCGCCACCCCAGTGTGGAAGTCCAGTGGTACAAGAGCAACTCAAGAATGGTAGAAAGTCCAATCCCTCTTCAGGGACTGAGTTTGTGGGCCCTAGTTGTGCGTAGAGGTGATTCCAACGATATTTATCGAGTATCTTTCATCCTCCTGCGGCTCCTACCATGTCCCAAAAGCCAAGTTCCATGACAGGGAGTTGGGCCTCCGAGCCAGCCGCATTTGTCTGGCACCCAAACCCCATTGCATCAGCCTCTTTTAAGCTCTCCCGCAGGTTGTGGGCCCATTGGGGAGTCACCCCACATCATGACTCTGGGCTCCAGGGCCTGTGTGAAGAGCCCTGGCCACCAGGCGTTGGCCTGCAAGCCACAACCCCTGTCCTGACACTTGAGTGGGGCCCCAGTGACGCCAATCAATGGCGTCAACCAATCACTAACTATTCAATGAATAATGGAATAGTTATCATAATTGATAATCATTGGATTATGATTGGATAATAGTTACTTGATTGCAAATTTGGATCTTGGGTATTTGTTCTCATATAAGGGGTTTTATACTACTCTTAGTCTGGCTCATCACCCGGGTCCTGTCTGCCATGGGAGACCCAACCAAGGTCATTAGCCACAGACAGATTAGCTCTTGGGGTCGTTCAAGCTCTTAAACTCCTCCACGTTAAGGTGGCAGTTCACAGAGGAGCAAATATAACATTTTTGAAATGAATATTTATCTAATTATATTAATTGTCTAGGAGCTGGCGTTGTCCAGTCAGGAAAATTTGTCAGTGTTCAACCGCTGTGGCGTTCATGCCGTCTGCTCCGCCTCCCTCAACCTGTTGTCACAGCTCGGGCCACCTCCAGCACTCCGCCAGCATGTCGCAGAGGTGAGCAGACAGGTTTTTTTTTTTTGCAAGTTAGCGTGTGCCACATCGTAAAAGTGAATTTGTTGTGTGTGCAGGTCACAGAGACTCGTCAGAAGGAGGCTCCATACCTGCTGCCCGACCACATTTTATGTGAAAAACCCAGGTAACAAAAACAGCACACATTTTCACCGATTTCAGAGTGAAAGTTAGCATTAGCCCCACATTCAGAAATCGTGGATGCACAAACTAAAATGTATGAATCCATCACAGCTGATTGTCCCATTGAGTTTTTAGGTAGTGTGTGTGCTTTTTTTTAAAGACTCATCAATCATAGAAAAAGAAAAACATTTTTGCAAGCCGAATGTTTTTTTTTTCCTTTTTTGTGTGTTTTTTAAGGCATGATGAGCAACAGAAAATAAAGGTTGTAGAGTGCTAAAAAGAAAGCAATTATTGGTAAAAAATTTACAATAACAAAATTGTTATCTGTTCTGTTCTGTTCTGTTCTTTTCTATTCTATTCTATTCTATTCTGTTTTGTTCTATTCTATTCTATTCTATTCTATTCTATTCTATTCTATTCTATT
>BSAI01000123.1:608145-620010 GCA_036245035.1 Adrianichthys oophorus | reverse complement strand
TCTATCTATCTATCTATCTATCTATCTATCTATCTATCTATCTATCTGACTAAATAACAGAAAAAAGTTAATTTCTTACTCATTTTGTCACCAGTTCTATCACTCTGTGTCTTTTTCTATTCATTAAGCCTAAAAGGTTTCACGTTTTCACAAAAAGGAAGTATAAAATATATAAAATTAAATATTTTAACTTTTCAAAAGATCTCAACCAAATAGACGTCTGAAGAAATTCAAGTTTTTTCTTTCTTCACTTAAAAAGACGATTAGATTATTTTTTTTAATTATGGTGATCCTTAAATACATAAATAAAATAGTCTTGTTTTGGTTTCAGGAAAGGAAGCACTTTATTTTCTTTACCTCTAATATCTAAAACTGGTCTCAATTAAAAAAAAAAAAAAAGTTTGATAAATCTAAAAATAATAAATTAGTAAAATAAGTTATCTCAAATCAGTTTCTTGTTTGAGTTCAGTAACATAAAATCATTTGATTTCAAAATTTCATTTTGTTTACAAACAAACAAAAATAAAATCTCACCCCTGTTTATAGTTTTGTCGTCTCTCCGCTTCCTCTTTTTGCTGCTGCTTTCTTCTGTTTCTTTAGCCGCCGGATGAAGATTTCTGTTGATCCTCTTCTGCTCTGAGGCTTCGACCCGACTTTGACTTTTATATTCTGCTGATCAAGGACACACACACACACAAACAGGAACACACGCACACAAGTAGATGACGTATGTACAGATTTATGGTCAAAAACACACACACGTGAAAGTCTGCTTACATTTATTTAGTTTCTAGATTTTTTTTTATTTGTTCTGAATTTCTGCTCGTCTTTAGCATCACTTTTAGTTGTAAGAAAAAGACATTTATAAATGGAACAGAAAACAAACAGACCCAATGTAGCTCAGTAGCTCATCCGTTTAAATCTGCATCTAAGCGCCTTCCCGCTGCTGTTGTCTGTTAAATGTCAGACAGCAGCCTCTGCAGCTTAACACCCAGGTGGGACATCGTCAATGGAGGGAAGACGAGATTCAAACCCGCGGGTCAGGGTGTACAGTCACACAACCACACAGCTGCGCCGAGCGCCGTCTCTTTTGTCCGGGCGCTAATGCTGAATCCGTGGAGAGTTAATCTGATTTCATGGAGCAGATGATGAGGAGCAGCCTCGGTTTCCAACCAGGACATGATGCCTTTAAAATCTGTGAAAAACGATGAGTGAAAATGTTATTGTTTATCTAAAATTAAAGGTTATACAAATGTAAAGTTTAGCCTCAAATACTAAAGGGGTTTATACAAATATACTCCTTGTGTGTCTGAAGCTTCATAACCCTCTATTGTAATTGACTCCAGCTTCTTTGGAAGGGCCTCCCAGTGTCGTTTAAAGTGAGGACAGTGTTATGCACCATGCATGGCATTCTGAAACCTACAATTAAAAAAAAAAGAAAGACAAAGAAAAAGGAAAATGTTTCTTTTGAGGCCGTCATCTACCACATGATCCACAAGAGTTGCCCTGATTTCATCAGTAATCTGTGTGGTTGGCCTGTTCTTCCCCGGGTTTATCCTCTTCCTCCACCCATCCTCTTCCATGAAGCTGACCCTCCATGTATTCAAGTTTTACTGATAAATGGACACACCTCATGAAAATCCTGTCTACTGGTTTACCTTCATGAAAACACAATAAGGTGGATATTCAAAATGGATGCACAAAATGTTTGACATGTTCGACAAGTTGGTGTGCAGTGATGCAAGCAATGAAATGAACATTATTAGTTGTCGGAACAATAACAATTCAGCCTGTACAAGTCTAGTTCATTTGGACAAACGTGATAAAAACAAATGAATGGTGATCAAAAGCAAGTCAAAAGTGATGGTTTTGCAGAAACAAAAATCTGAACAAAAAACTTGATCTATTGCGAAATCGTTCCCAGTGTTCTTTTTGATTGTGTTTTCTGTTTTCTAGGACATAGTTCCTGCAGAGCAGGAGGGGTTCATCAAAAAATTAACATTTGATTAGTGACACAGTGACAGCCCGCCCCCACTCTCATCGTCCATCGGTTTACAATCCCTCCCGCTAGCTTTCTTCGTACGTTCTCCATCAGGAATGTTTAAAACATTAAAAATGCCGTTTTTTTGTTAGAGTAGGTCTGTTGTTGTCAAGGCCGTCTATAAATGCAACCACAAGGGGGAGCAATACAGTGGTTTTGTGTGCCTGTCCCAAGTCTGCCAAATGCAGACGGTTGTGTCAGGAAAGGTGTCCAATGTGAAATCCCACATGGAAATCACAAAACTTCCATACTGGATTACGGAGCTGAAGGTGAGATGTTGAATGTCGTTAGTGGTTATGGTAAAAAGGCGTGAAGCGTTTAAGGTGGAGGTGGGACTGCACCATGGATCCACTTCGAACTCCTTCCTGTTTGCTGTAGTGATGGCCAAACCGACAGGAATCTCTATGGATCATCATGTTTGCGGATGACACTGTGATCTATATGGAAAACATGGGGTGGGTGGGTTGAATGAAGATCAGCTGCAGCTAAACTGAGCATATGTGTGTAAATGAGAAGAACTCAAGTGGAATAGTGAGGTTACAGGGAGTGGAGGTGAAGATGGTGGAGGACTTTAGGAACCTACGGTTACCAGTTTAGAGCAACACAACAAGGAAGAGAGGGGACGAGGTTTGTGTAAGCGGGTTGGAGGAAGGTTATAGGTGTAATGTTTGGCAAAATAGTGTCAGCAAGAATTAAATAAAAGGTGTAGAAGACTGTGATGAGACTCTGAGAAAGAGACAGGAGGCAGAGCTGAAGGTAGCAGAGATGGGGATTGGGAGTGACCAGGATGGATAGGGTCAGGAATTAATCCATCAGAAGAACAGCTCATGGTAGAGGTCCTGGTAGATTGAGATGGTTTGAACACGTTGAGGGGAGGAACAGAGGGGATGTTGGAGAAAGCACGCCGAGGTTGGAGCTACCAGGAAAGAGGAAGTCCAAAGAGGAGCCTCATGGGTGAATCAAGGGGTGATCCAGGAAGATGCAGAGGATCGGGTTAGCTGGAGGTGGCTGAAGAGAAGACTAGGAAGTTGTCAGGTCTCTGCATAGGTTCGTGATGAGCTGAATCAGAAGCTCCTGGATTTGAGGATCTTTGCGTTGGATAGAAAATACAAAAGTGTAGCCAGAAAAAGTTCAGAGGCAGACTTGAAGCTCACTGACAGAACAGCACTGTCTACTGTGAAACACAGAGGATGCTTCGGGTGCTATTTGGAGTATAATGAAATTCAAGACTAATAGGAAATTTGAATGATTTTAGAAAGTTCTGGAGGATGCATATTATTGATTTTATTTTAAATTTAAATGCAAGGGAGGGGGCTTAAAAGTGGGCCTCATTTGGCCTTTGAACCAGACTTTGGACATGTCAGACTTAAAGGTATTATCGTTTCAGTAGTTTGTTTTTTTAATGATTTTTAACCCATTCAACCATCCATCCATCCAGTCTTCAGATCTACTGGAACCTCAAACTAAACAAAAAAAAAATTCTGTTATGCTGAAACTATTGCTTACATCCCAAAAACAAACAAACCAAAAAAGATCCATATTGGGGTAAAAACAAATCTAAAAGTGAAGTATTTGGATTTGGATATTTGGAGATAACATGTAGAAAAGTTTGACCTCACCACCTCTGACCTTCAATCGTTGAATTTCTATAGAAATTAAACCAAAGACAGAGAATCTGTTTTCAGAAACAGAAAAAAAAATCATGGAAACCACCTTTGACGTCAGAAAAAACACTTTTTTAAATGTAAACTGATCAATCCCATAAAAAAACTACTTTTAGCTTTAAAAAAGTCCTCAGGATCTGTACTTTTTTTTGTCTTCTTGCATTTTTAATAACGTTAACGCGAACATAATTTGTTAGAAATATATCTGTACTTGATTTGTAGTAGTTTAATCGTAAAACAAACAGCTTAGGATGCAGAGAAGACCTCAAACCTTCACGTCATTCAGGAACGGTGAAGTTCTTTCTCTGCAGAGCTTTTGCTTTATTGTCATTTTTAACCCTTTCCGGTCCTGCAGAAGCTTTTAAAGTGGTCTCAGTGGACTAATGGACCGACGGAGCAGCGTCTTGAGGAAGGCAAACACGAATCCATTAGAGCGCTCTTATAACCTTGAATCTGTATTGAAGCCATTACTCACGCAGATGTGACGGTTAAGTCTGCAGGAGACGATGTTTGACGGACACGTCACCAGGAAAGGAAACGCTGTCCTCACGTCTTTCTGTTTCCACCGAATGTTCTGTCCCTTTGTTCTTCTAAAGCTCTTTTTGCCACATGAACGTGTTCTGTTTCACAGATTCATTCGGTTCAGAAATAGAAAACGCATCACGGTCTACATCTGACCCATTTTTAATCAGTTAAAGTCCGTTTTCTGCAGCCAATCAAAAATAATTTTTTTTTTTTTTCAAAAACATTTAAATAAATAATAAAGTCTGACATAAATTCAAAATAAGTTAATGATGGCTTAGAATAACCTGTCACATGAAACTCTAATATCTGAGTAATTCAACAGTTTTTCAGAAAACTTCTCCAAAGATCTGAACTGTATTTTCAACTTTAGCTCCACATGTTTTAGATGCAGAGGCGGCATTTGGGAAACTGTGGATGACTGGGAGGAAATGGAAGGAAATCATGGCCGCTTTTTAAATTATGAGAACGCCTCATCCTGCCGGAGCCCAAAACCAGGTCTAAAAAATGCTTAAATACGATTTTTAAAAAATTGATTTTGGTTACATTTTTGCTGTCATATAATTACTTTTTAATAAATTGTTATTTTTTAGTTTTCTTCATTTTAGCTTTCAATATTTTTTCTAATAAAACAATAGAAATAAAATAGAAAATGTGATTTCATTTTAGTCTAATTTTCCTAATTAAAATAAAATTTCTGTACAAAAGCACAACAGTGTGTTCTTACACCATGACTTCCGGAAAACTACAATTCCCAGAGCCACACTCCCTCGCATTTGGTTTCGTTAGAAAACCCCAGACCTCCTCTGTAGAAACCAAGAGTTCATTCTGTAAAATGCAATTGTCAGGAGATATTCAGGTTTAGATGACATTAAATAGAAAATCCTCATGTCATGTTTGTTTTGCAGGAAGGAACACAACTTGCTGCACTTTCGAGAGTAGCCACTAGAGAGCAGCAGTGCATCAATTTCTCTGTGTGCGTGCTGGATTTTGCAGAAAGGTGATGTGATGATATCTGTGCTATTACATTATTTGAAAAAAAAAAAACAAGCGTGAGGAAATAGTCTTTAAAATTTCCGATTTTGATCAATTTAAAGAAAAAAAATGTGTTTTTTTTTTTTAATCTAAACTGCCAAGATCAGCTGCTGTTTACCTCTGAGGCCACTGGAGGGCGCTGTTTGTCTGAATGAGACTGGAAGAAACAGAGTCAAACTGAATGGAGTATGCAAATAATGAAATAATAAATAATAAAAATAAACTCATTTGGTTTGTAGTGTTATCAATAGTTGTTGTAACATTTGCAGATGAACCCAATTATTCACGATATGATATTTATTATAATGTTACATTCCCGTTAAAGAATATATAATTTTTAAGGTTTAAAAAAAAAAAAAAACTTTTGTGCTTTTTAAAGACTAATTAAAAATATTTTTTTCCTACTTTAACTTTTTCAAGCTTTTTTTCCCTTTTAAAAAATTGGAACCTCTTTAATAAATGCAAGAATTAAAAAATGTCTGACAAAATGTCAATGACACAAATAGGAAAATTAGACTTTTTTGTTGTTGTTTTGTTTGGCAACAGTAACTTAAACACATCTGTAGATATGATAAAAAAAAACACTTTCAAATGTTTTTCAAGAACAAATCTTTTGAAAGTTTTATTTAATTCAAATGATTACTTTTGTTTAATCTTCTATCCCCTTTGGGTTTGTGGGGTTGCTGGAGCCTATCCTATTTGTTTTCGGGCAAAAGTGAGACCTGGATGTTTTACCAAACTACACTTGCTCACAGTCACACCTAACAGCAATTCAGAGACATTAATAAGCTATAAGAAGCTCAGCTCAGTGGCCTTGCAGAAGAGTGTCCCCCTTGAGACTGGAAGAACAAAGATCACACACCGATGTGCATGCGTGACGACTTTTGGAAATGCAAACGAGGACCTCCCTGCTGTGAGGTTAGAGTGCAAACCGCTACACCACCGTGCAGCCCTCTGCTTAACCGTCTCAATCTCGCGCAATAACTCATCCTTAAAAAGCTCCTGCGGTTTCGAAGCTGCTGGAGGGTGGGAGACCAGATCGGCTGACAGCACATGGCGGAGCAGGGGTCAGTTCTTCTGAGGGGTTTGAACTTGTGAAACAAAGACGTTCCACTGTCAGTTATGGGTCATTTCACTGGTAATTACAACTTGAGAAAAACTCATGTTTAGAAAAAAAAAAAGTTTTTAATGTCATGGAAACGGAGCGCGCATCTATCTGCTGTTCTGAGTCTGCTGAGGATCTAACGACTGGTCTGAGAGCTGCAGCCGCAGGCCGTGTGTGTGTGAGTGCATGTGTGTGTTTGACCCAGTTCTCAAACGAGGTCCCTGAGGACCCTCCCCACCCCACCACAAAGACACACAGGTGTGTCCACGCCAGGTATCCGCCTCGATCCGACGGTTTTCCTCAGACCATCAGGTGACGGTGTCCACTCAGAAGAGTGGGCTCCATCTCTGGACGCTTTCTCTCAAATCTTCTGAAGCTCCACTTCCAGCTGCTCCTGCGCTCACCGCCGCATCAGATGGAGGCTCCTGCTCTTCATCCAGGTGGGTTCACGGAGCGGAACAAACTCTGTCACCTTCCCCTAATCCAATTATTCTCCAAGTGTGCACGCCGCCCACCTTAGCTAAGGGAAGACGCCCGCGAGCAGGAAGACGCCGCCACGCATTTGCTCCAGTTGTGGTCCCAGAGGGGACAGTAACACACACACACACACACACACACACACTGATGATCCGTGGCTGCACACTCATCGTTCACAGTCCTCTGAGCTCTTTGTCTCCCTTGTTTATGTGCACGGCTGTGCTCATCACACATGTATGGGCGTTTGGCGTGTTATTGATCCATGAAGCACACACAGAAGAGCTCAGTTCTTCACCCACGCCAAACCAACCATCATTTCTCCAGTTTTTAAGAAAAAAAATCACCAAACAATGAACAAGTTCTTTAGAAATGTCAACACAAACTGTTGTTTGTTCTTCTTGTTGCTCACTTATGTCTCAATGAATGGTTGTTTTAGTGTCTGTCCCGCTGATAACCAGTTTTATTCTCTTTAAGTCGGCTTCATCTTAAATTTAGGATTGAGTTGAACAATTTAGGTTTAAAGTCCCACTCCGCTCATCTTGTGATCTACTCTAACAGCGTTCTCAGTGGTCTTTTACTTGTGACTGAGCAGTTTTTAGCCGAAATCATCAAACCTGTTGTTTTCTAGGACATATTTTCTGCAGTAATTTCACTTCTGAGTTGTGGGCGGGACCGGTAGCACAGAGTAAGCCTGCTCTCACTTCCCGTCACTCATCTACTTACAAGCTCTCCCGCTAGCTTACGGCCCCTCATGACCCCAACCTAGCATTAGCGGTGGAGCAAAAATGGCGAGCAATATCGTCGCTATCCAGCCCCACAGTTTTGAGCTGAGTTTCTGTTGAGCAAATTTATTCGAGTTACAAACTGACCAATCAGATGCCTCGATAAAAGATGTGATCTCACATCCAACACACTCTGCTGAGTCCGCTTTCAAGCGGAAGGGGTGTGGCCTTCCAACAAGCTCACTCCTGATTGAGAAAACTCGTTGCCATAGAAACAATGACTCGGACCAATCACTGCTCACTGACTTCGTCTGGCTCCAACACGGTGGCGTCCATATGGCAGAAAAACTGAACTGACCTAAAGTGGTTGGTGACACGGCTGACATCACACTCACTCAGTCCAGGTCTCATGTAGAGTCATCGGCTTAGACTCTAAAATGCCTTTGAGCCTCTGTGTGTCGGATTCTGCTGAACTCTTTTAATGAACTCTTTTAGTTCATTTGATTTGCAGCAAAAACAGTCAAATCAAAGGATTTGTGCACTCATACTATACAGCTTGTGCAGAGCTGTGTGTACTTGCAATTGTGTGTTCACATGTACACTCTGTACACTGTAAACTAAATTACAATTTGAAATGACAGCAGCTTAAAACTTACTACGAATATAAACGGTTCCTACGTACACAAATCTTTAAATATACGCACTAATCGTGGACACACAGACAAAACCACATTTACACACAGATCAGAGTTACAAACTTGAAGATGTGAAAGGAGTCTCACAACCCTTAATGGACAGAATAGCAAATAGACACAGGTACACACAAAATGTATTGCATGAGTTACAAATTAAGTATTACTCACACACAAATCCTTTGAGACTATTTTCACTCCATAATTTAATAAAAACCTGCCTTTATTTGTTTATTTGTTTTCATTTTTACTGTATCTTCTTTACGTTGTTGTATTTGATTGGATTTTACTTGTACACTGTAAAACACTGTGTGCTTTGATCTGTAAAAGTGTTTAACTATATTCTTCCTAAAGGTCCTCTTGGTCCTCTGGAGAAATCCTCAGAGGAGTCTTTAGTTTTCCCACGCAGACTCTGAATGCATCACTGCTCTGGAGTTGTTTCCTTTAATTTTTCATTTGTGTAAATGATCCTCTGGTGTTACTCTAAAATTCAGGGATTGGAACCATCAACATGGAAGCCCCCAGGTCAGAATCTGGTCGTCCTCCATCAAAAATCTCCCAACAGACTTTTTGTTGTTCCAATTTAAAAACGCAGAGTGCTCTGAGGTCGTACCTGTGAAGACGCTGCAGGTGACGAGCTGCTGTCTGTCTGTAAGGACTGAAGGTGAATAACGACTCAGCTTTCTGTTGTCAGAAGGGGGGGCATAAAGTAACTCATCGTCCTGTGATTAGCCCATGACTGTCCTGACCTTTGCCAGCAAGGATGAAAATTACCCCACACTCAGCACACTGTAATTGAAGGGGGCAACATCTGCCTTTAAATGGCACCTTCATCTGTTTTGGAGGAAGAGTCACCCTGCAGTCGCTCCACCTGAAGCCGAGACGGGCTTTAAGAGGGTCACACTCTCTCTGAAAAGCAGCCGGACCGTCGGCTTCTAAGCCTCTGGGCTCTGTCTAATTGCTGCTTCACTGGTTCACTTTCTAACAAACTGCACTTTCTGCTGGAAAAACACCATCTGGAGATGTTTGAGCAGATTTAGCGGTAGAGTCCCCTTCAGAAATTGTAATTAAAAGGAAGAGTAGCTTTTGTCTGTGATTACACATTGTCATTGTCATGTTGGAAGACCCAGCTGCGACCCATATTCAATACTCAAAACTGAGGGAAGGAGGTTGTTCCCCAAAATCTACCGATACATGACCCCGGTCATCCTCTCCTTAATGCAGTTCAGTCGTTCTGTCCTATGTACAGAAAAACACCCCATAGCATGATGCTACCACCCCCGTGCTTCACAGTATACATGATGCTAAAGAACAAGGTGTGTGGAATTCAGAACAAAAAGTTTTATTTTGGTCTAATCTGACCACGTGACTTTCTCCCATGACTCCTCTGGGTCATCCAAACGGTCATTGGAGAACTTAAGACGGGCCTGGACATGTGCTGGTTTAAGCAGGGGAACCTTTCGTACCATGACATCTCAGTAACCTGGGAAACGGTGGTCCCACCTCTTTTCAGGTTATTGACCAGCTCCTCCCATGTCGTTCTGGGTTGAATCCTCACCTTTCTAAGGGTCATTGAGACGCCACGAGGTCAGATCTTGCCTGGAGCCTCAGTCTGGGGGAGATTGACAGTCATGTTTAGCTTCTTCCATTTTCTAATAATTACTCCATCAGTAGATCTTTTTTCACCAAGCTGCTTGGTAATTGCCCCACAGCCTGTTCCAGCTTTGTGGAGGTCTACAATTTTGTCTCTGGTGTCTTTGGACAGCTCTTTGGTCTTGGCCATGTTAGTAGTTGGAGTCTTGCTCCTTATAAGGGGTGGACAGGTGTCTTTATGCAGCTAACCACCTCAAACAGGGGCTTCTAATTTAGGATAATAAGTAGAGTGGAGGTGGACTATTTAAAGGCGGGGTAACTGGTCAGAATTCTAGTTGATAGACAAGTGTTCAAAAACTTATTTGCAACAGCAGCATATGAAGAAATAACTATTACAAATCATACAATAATATTACCAGATTTTTTTTATTATGTGAACCTAAGATACAATTTTTAGACCCCTCCCTGATTTCTATGTGGGAGACTTTGCAAAATCACAGGTTGTTTCAAACACTTTGTTGCCTCACTGTATTTGTGTAAACTTTAATTGCCTTTAATTCGAAGTAAACAGTAACCGTTTCATTAGGCGTCTATAGTAGATAAATTCACCCAAAAGTACAAGTTTGAAGAAAAAATCTCTCTGTTATTGTTCATCAAGCAAAATGAGCTACTGATGCCACAAAAGAATTATGCAGGGTGTTCCTCAAGGCTCTATCCTGGGGCCTCAACAGTTACATATTTCATGTGACCTGTATTATAACCTAATATATACAGAAGGCAGTTGGTAATGGCGGTACTACCTCCAGGTCCTAGATGTTGTTTATGGGGTAGGGGTGGGGGGTTCGAAGGCTAATTATTGTTATCCTAAATGTTCTTTTAAAATGTCACAGTGATATTGTCTGTGTTCTTTTTTGTAATTGTCTGAAATGCTGCTTTATGTCTTTAATGAATGTTTGTGTTTAAAATCATGGTATGTTTTTGTTTTCTATTCTCTTTTGTTTTCCTGTTGTTGTTTTGTTGATTTTCTTGCGTCCTGTTTTCATTATGATTTTTTTTTTCTTCCAGTAAATAAATTAATATTCTTGGGTACACATTTGTATCTCCAAGTCAGATTTGTGTTTTCATCTCTGGGAAATTTTGCTATGAGGGGGGAAAGGGGAGCCTGCAGGATCCCTCACCTGTCAGGTCTGTTAGCTTGAGAAGACAGGAGGACTCATATGAATTTCAGCATGGACTCCGGTTAGGAAGAACAGAAACTTCTGCCCACGGTGAAACCTCAACCTGCGTGTTTGTTTTTATAATGGTGTTGTCCAGCGTCTTCATCAGCTCTGATTAGATTTCATTAGACTCAACATTGACCGTAGCAGATTACACGAGTTTTTAGACATCTTCAAGAATCTTTGCAGTAAATAACCCGAAAAAACACAACCAAATGTAAGTTCTTATACAACCATTCAGTTCATTCCATATACTCATTTCCGTTCAATAGAAATCGATTGTATCCCCTAAACAAAAGCACGTGTGTATGAAATGTCAGCGAGTACAGAAACTACTCTCATGAGCAGGAAAAACATTGATGAGTCCAGTTGACCTGAAAAGCAGAATCCTGTCATTGAGAACACTGAATTATTTTAAATGCTTGTTAAATATAAAAAAAGTCCAATGATTAAAAAAATATATATCTAAGCAGGATCAAGTCTGAGACCTGACAGAGTCGTACTCAGGAAGAAAAATGTAACATTTTGCATCGGTTTTCCTAACTGGATTTTATGCCCTATTGGGCACACTGGATTAAAAGACCATCAAAGAATGGTCTATATATGTCTATATATGACAACGTCTATAAATATGACTGTCATATATAAGGCTCACGAACTATAAAGTGCATTAAGCGGGACAAAAGAGTCAGAGATAAGTCCGTATGTCAGTCAGAACTTGTTTATGACACACTACACGTTAGCCACATTAGCATTAGCCATGATAGAAGTGTTAGCCACGTTAGAAGCATTAGCCA
>BSAI01000123.1:561861-603486 GCA_036245035.1 Adrianichthys oophorus | reverse complement strand
TGTGTGTGTGTGTGTGTGTGTGTGTGTGTGTGTGTGTGTGTGTGTGTAGGAGAGGAGGTGAACATCTCTCCTGATCCAATTAGCTCTGATTCCTAATCTTTCTGCTCCTCCTCTGCTCCCTGCTGTCTGGACGGGTGGTTCTTCCCTGCATGCATTTACAGGCTGGGGTCACAGGTCAGGTCGAACATGCCTAAGGGGGGGGGGGCAATTAAAATAACAGTGATCAGAGGCTGACGGCACACCTGCTCGGTGCTGCACGGAGGACGGATGCTTCCACTCGTCCTGGACTGAAAGCTGCAGATGTCACTTCCTGTTAAACTATCCAGAAACCTGCAGGTCAGATTCAACAGGATCCTTCTCAGGTCTGCAGGAAAAAGATCAGAATTCTGCATGACTTCAAACAAGACGGATGCGCACAAGTGCATGAATGAAGCACTTTGTGTTTACACGTACTGTTTTTGGTTATTGTAGCACGTCCATTTAGCATTTTCTCACGATGGAGGACATATAAGGAAGGAAATGTTATCTCTGAGTGTTTATTTATGGTTGTGAATGAGTTTATTGTGCTAACACTAAAACTAGTTGGTGTGGCAACACCAGTCTTTAGATTTACATTATATTTTTAAGGCTAATTGTTTGAAGTTCCAAAAATCATGCTAGCAGTACCTCGTTTTAAGCACCTGATGCTGTACAAATGAAGCTTCAATTCATCACTGCATCTTTCTTTCTCTTCTTTTTTCTCTCCTCTGCTCCTGACAATTTTGGCTGTTTAGACCAGATTAATAGGTTTTCTGGGGTTACAACATTGACTGTATAAGAGAACTGGATAGAGTGACCCCTCCCCCCTTGCCTTCTTGCTCTGATACATTTTCTTAACATTTTCTTGCTATTCCTTTCTTGTTTTCATGCTTTATCTTCTTTATCGATAGTTATTCAAGTTCTAAATTGACCAATCAGATGTCTCCGTAAAAGCATGTGGTGCCCAGTGCCCCCCCCCCCCGAACGTTTGATTGACAGATTCTCCTGAGCCACTTTCATTCGAAGGGGTGTGGACTTCAAACAAGCTCACTCGTGATTGGCGTCTGTAGTTGCCATAGAAACATTGACTCAGACCGACTTGAACCAATCATTGTCATATGGTACCAACACGGCGACGTCCGTATCGCGGATAAATGGCATCTGAATTGACTTCATTTTGCTGGAACCTGAGGTAAAGCATTTTCAATGGGTTAAGTCACGCCCGGCTCTGTCCAGTTCTCTATGTACACTCAATGGGTTACCGTTATACCCCACCCCGGCAGTGAGTGAGCAGTTTCCAAAGATCCCAAAAAGAGTTGGAGGAGGCCGGGGATCTTAATTGGTAATTATTTGTTGTGTTAATTAGACATTGCTTTACATTTATATCTATGTTTGCAGGTTTGTTGTAAATTGTGATTAGCTAGCTTTAACATGCAGAGGGTTAAACTTTTACTTGATTTTGTGGCGCCCCCTGTTCATCCCAACACCATAAGCCAAAACTCAACACAATAACTTGGTAATTAATTCCTATTTTTTCGTTAAAAATAAACCCAATTTCCCTCTAAACAGATAATAGAAAAGAGGCGGTGCTGCCCACACACAGCAAGGGGTGCTGCTGCCCACAACTGCTCATCTTTTTGGTAAATGTCAGTCATCCTACTCTCCCCTCAAGAAGTAATTTTATTTTAGTAATTTTTTATTCATCATGTTTGCAAGTCAAATAGCTCATTGTCAGTAATTAGTTGGAAATGAGGCTGCTGCCTGGAGGTTGAACTGTGCCGATCTGAAAGACACCAGATTCTCCCTCTGCTCTTCTTTTATTCTTGGGTCAAGTGTGCATGCATCAAAAAAAAGGAACAGTTTCAAGGTAGTCTTGAGATTTCAATCAACATAAGAGGTAGTCAGAGAAAATGGCTTTAAGTGAAGTCGACTTATTTACAGGTAAATGTTTCTGGATCAATAAAAGCAGCAGATTTATCAGCGTTCTGCCACCATGAGCAAGTAAAATAGTCAAAAGTCTTCTTTGTCACTTCAACTCCCAGATCTGTATTTAACCGGCTGCGACCCTCCTCGACTCCTCTGGGCTTCCTCCGTTCAATCTGTCTGAATTTTCAGGTCCAGTTCACAGCAGCAGACTGTGAAACTGTGTCAAACCCCCGAAGAGGTGGTGATACATTTCTTCAGCTCCCCGAGCTATTATCGAGCAGAAAACATCGTTACGACAGGACAGATAATCTACGCCGCTCTCTGTGGGTTCTTCCGGAGTTCTGCAGTGGTCTATGGGAGGCGTTACGGGATGGGGTTTATCTTTTATTTTTGTAACAGGAGGCAACAATGCATGGACTATTTAGGAATCATTTTGGCATTTGACTTATCAAAATAGGAGTTTTAAAGAGATTTAAATGAGCCATCGAGTCCCAAAACATTTTAAAACTGCAGACCCTGTGTCCCATAATACACAAATATCTGTCCCTATATATCTAACCCTGTAAAACCCACTGCATCAGATAGTTTACCAAAAACATGAACATCTTTGTTGTTATTTTGAGAAGTTTTTACTCACAATGTTAGCTTAGATGCAAAAATATGAACGAGTTACCCAATGTCTCTGATTTTATCCACACCTTTTTAACGTGGTCTAACAGTATAATAGAGAATTAATTATTAACAAATTGTTATTCTTTCAATACCGGAAGTCATCATTTAAACAAAATGAAAAACAATAGATGAGTTATTCTCACCACAAAGTTTGGAAAATTAGCTAAACTTTTTCCCGCCAAAAGTGTTTCGTGGAGGCAGCCATTTTGAAATGAGCAGGAAAAGCCCTTCTGCTGCCCTTAATGGAATGATAACGCACTGCATGTTGTGGTTTGCCTCTTGTGTTTTGTTTGTTTGCTTGTTGGATTTGTTTTTTGCAGGTTAGCTGCGACTCCTCCCCCGGGCTCTCTTGGAAATGGTCACAGCTGCTTGAAATTATCTCAGTAGGTTTCATTATTTTAAGGGGGTGTCTTTTCTGTTCTCGAGGTTCTTCTGTCATTTCTAGAAATCTTTCAAGTTTAATTTTGTTTACCCTAGCTATTTTTGTAATTAAGTTCTCAAACATTCTGAATTTGTTTGAGTCCTCCCTGCTCCTAGCCAACCGTAACACTATAAGGCAGAAAACATGGAGCAAGTTATATACAAGAGGTTTTTAAGGAAAGTGTGGATCATGCTATTGAGATAGGACTCAGGAATGCCTTAACCCAAGATGATCCAAATGGGGTTATGATTTAGTTCAACTCAGTTTGATTCACTTTAGAGAGGAGAAACAGTAAAACTACTGTATTTTCCGTACTATAAGGCGCACTGTCCGTGATTGGTCTATTTTAGAGTTTATGTCATAAAAAAGGCACACTGAACTACAAGGCGCATTGAACAAAGCCAAAACAGTTGGTTTGACTTTATTAACTTTTGTAACAGTAATCATAGAACTTACTTCTGGCACGCTACACATTAGCTATGTTAGAAATGTTAGCCACGTCAGCATAAGCACAGTACCTGTAACACCCAACCTTGACTGCAACACGTAAAAATCAACTAAAACAAACTAAAAATCACTATGACTATGCTAAAACTTGATATCTTGTTAGTAACACGTAAAAAGAAAAACACACAAGTTACACATGCTACACGTTAGTCGTGTTAGCATGTTTATAATACCTGTAGCTTCTAATCTTGTTTGCAACATGTAAACAAAACTGAGTGATACAGCTAAAACAAATGTTACTGTGACTACGCTAACTCTCAACTTCGTTAGTGACATGTAAAAACAAACGCAGTCAATCACCACTACATGTTAGTCACGTTAGCGTAATTCGAATACAGCCAATCTTGTATGAAACTCGTAAAAAAAACGAGACAAAAACCGCTAAAAGAAACATTACTGTTACAACAACTCCCAGCCTTGTTAGTAACACGTGAAAAACCACAGTCAGACAATGCTACACATTAGCCTTGTTAGCATATTCCCAATAACACCCAAGATTCTGAGACGAAGTTTTATCCATACGTAAGGGGCTCTGGATTTTGAGGCTCACTGTTGTTTTTGAAAGATAAAATGAAGGCTTTTATTGTAAGTGCGCCTTACAGTGTGGAAAATATGGTACTTGAACCATTTTTCTTTAAATAAAACATGCTCTATAAGAAGGAAGTAAACCAAAGATCTGGTTTTGGACAACTAGAACCGATTCAAGGAGAACAGCACTCGTCAAAACTCATTGGGCTTTGTACATTATATGGAAAGAATTTCTCGAGTTTTTTGTCCGACGTTACCATGTTTACGTAAAACCAGTAATAATTTCAGATTAAAATCTAAAACAACGACGCCCTCATGTAAAAAGTTCAATCTTAAATTCCACGAGTTAAACATTTGAATAATCTGGATGCAGAATGTTCATCATTGATCCGCTTGTACGTCTGCATTTTTCATTTGTGTGTGTGGTTTTTTTTGGCAACAGGACAGTGGTTTCTGTTCCCAACAATCAATACTGACTCTGGTCATTACCACCAGTCACCTAAACTCAATCAGGCAACTCCCTACCACCACCACCTCCACCCCCACTTTTTTAGCAGGGGCGACCTAACCCGCCAATCAATTGACCCCCTTTTAGCTCCAATAATCAAACCACCATCATTGTTCATTGATTTGGGCTTTGGGACAAAGCAGTCGGAGCCTGTTGGCTACTGGTCAAATAAAATACTCTCCTTTCAGATTAGAAAGAGGTTGTGGTATGGATGGATTAAGACTACCCTGCGCCCGGGGTAAGGAGACGGTCAAAAGACATTTTCACGGAGTGGTGGTACATTCCATTGAATCTTCAAAACTTTTTTAGAGCTTTTCCTGAAAAACATTATAAACATCACTGCTGTACTTTAACAGTTGTATCTTTAGAAATCGCATTCAACTGAAAGAACATGTTTCCTCGCTGCCATGCAGTAAAATATTTATGTATTTTTTTAATTTAAGGGACTTTTTAGTTTTTTTCTTTTTCTCCTAAAGTTTTATACCTAAAAAAGTATTTAAATGAGACCACAGTAGCATTTTTTACAAATAAACACACCACCATGATAAACATTTGATCGAAAAAACATACATGTGATGATTAGAAATTATGATAGTTTACGTTAAAATTACGCATACGTTTTTCTTTGGAGATTTACTTTGAAATCATGCATCACCTGGACTCTGGACTTTAAGTCTTTTTTTATGTTTATGATTATTTCTCAAAGAACTGACTTTAGTCCTGGAATTACTGAAGTCCAAAGGCGGCAAACGTGTTCGGGTCTGAATCATTTCTGTGTTGTCACCGCACACCCTGTTCTTATGAATAGCCTCCTCAGACACACAAACATCAATGATTTTCACAACTCTGTGTTTTGTCCGCCTCACGGCAACATCGTCTGGAGTGACCATGGTCATCGAGTGCTGTTCACGGTGGCACACATGACGTCCTGTATGGCACAGCAGACCAAATCTGGAAATGTTCAATCCAAGGAGTTACTTGTGTTACATGCAGGCTGCAGCTGCAGTTTGATTTGAACGGTTAACTCTGTTAACAAATGAAAGAACGGCACGTTTGAAGCCATTCATGCCAAGCTCTCTGCAGGGGTCCGATCAGCGCATTTGGATGAGGGCAGAAAAACGACCTTGTCGGCTTGCCATATAAATGTCCCTGATTTAAGCTCAGCCGTCATTTGTCACTAATTTGAACTCCGTTTAGTTTAAATTAAATTCCCAAAGTTCCTTTCTTGTCATTAAATGTAGAATTCAGAGGCTGCTGCGTGCTGAAACCCGGCTGTCCGTGCATTTTAAACAACTTTTTGCCGTAATTGCATCTTCTTCCCCCAACCCCTCCACTTCACAACATGTGGCTGTTATGTTTGCAAACTCTCCGACGGCGCCATCTGGAGGCGGGGCCTCCCTCACATCACATCCGTCCGTTTGGATCGTTCTCCAGACCGTTATCGCTGCTTGTTGCAGCAACTTAACCATCTCCCAGGTAAGCAGCTGATGGATACTCCATTTGGAGCCCCCCTCTCCCTCCTCTTGCTCCCCCCCATACCTTAACCCCCCCACCCCACCCACCCACCCATAATGGATGGTGGCTCTCGCCGTGCATGCAGGAAAGGTTTAATTAAATCACAGTCCAATCATAATCCATGTTGTTAATTAAACTGGATAATTTATAAGTACAAAAGAGGGTATTTATTAGCTGCTGGTGGCAGTGCGGGAACGTGCACGCTCCCCATGCGCGGGCACCCACACCCACGCCGCCTCCTCCCTCTTGCCTTCCAACCTTTTACTATTGATGCCCCCGCATGATTGATAATGAGACAGAGACTGCTGCACTATTTGTCTAATGGCAGTGCAATTAAATTCCCTTGTAAATGAGCCGTGCCTCATTTCATCCAAATCTATGGAATTTTGATTGAATTTGTCAGCCCTAATTGAAAAATACTGCTGTTTAATGTCTGCATCGCGGTTGCAGTTCAGGGCCGCTTTAATGAGATCGTGTCCCAGTGACCCTTGGGGGGTGGGGGTGGGGTCCATGCGTGCCCTTGACTCAGCCCCAACAGAAGGAGATGATGGAGGAAGGGGGGGGGGTCAGAGGTCATCTGCGTTCCTCACTGAGGCCGCTGGCGTTTTTTTTTTTTTAAATCTTGAATTCATGAGAAGGTCAGATTCATCAGGTCGGCGTTTGATGCCACAGCGCGAGCAAACATTGTGATTGAAAAGAGCCGGCTCGCACTAGACGGATCGTCACCGCCGACTCCTGACAACAGCAGCTGGTCAGTGGAGCCGCCATCGCTGCTAAAATAAAAAAAAATAAAAAAAATCCTGCAGGTCACATGATCTGACGGTTAAAAAAAAAAACACCTTCATGTCAAAAAGAGCACTGTTAAAAAGTCTTGGTTAATTCTGGTTGTTTGGCAGGTTTCACTCACACAGAAATGTGAAATGCACAAATGTAATGTTAGACAAATGTGTTAGTGTCAAACTGCACAGACAAGGTTGTTTTAATCTTTATTTTTAATTATTTTTTAATTGGTTTTAGTGCATTTGAACACAGCATTCTGTGAAAATTTCAAAATAAAAGACAAGAATTGAACTTGAACGAGGGTTGTTTGTTTTTTTAATATTACATTTGTTTTAAAAAAAAGTTTGTCTTTTAACCTCTTGATGCCTGAATTCATGTCCCGCTAAAAATGAGCTTTTTTTTCCCCCCTAAACGAAGGTCATTTGTGGAACAGGGTGGTTTGATGCATATTTGCATCAATAGACATCACGTGGTTAAAACCTAATCCATACGTACATTTACTAAAGTGACTTTTATCACAAGTTTTATGCAAGTTTGATATTTTTGATGCAAGTCTGATCATATATTTGAAAGCATCAGTAAAAGCAGTTTAAGCCAAAAGCACAATAAAAACATGTCTTGGACAGAAAGGGAATCATTTAAAGAAAGGATCATCTTTGACTTTCAAATCTGTGTTTTAAACTATTTAAGGTCATTTTTAAATACTGTAGCGTTAAGTGAAGGTCATGTTTCTCAAAAACTTGATCAAAAACATTTCAATTAATAATGTGTTCACCAAATTTTAACCAAAAAACAACTTTAATCCCTGAAATCCGTTAATATAAGGGCTTCTAAAGCTTAACAAATTCAAAACAATGCTTTCTTCCTGTCAGCTAAAGACACTGGACTGTCATAATTGTTGTTATCCACTTTTAAAGTGCATCTTCAGTGTTTTTTTTAACTGTTTTTAGAATTATGGCGACAGTTTCTCCTTTGTGGGATCAATAAAGTTTGATTCAATTCTATTCTGTTGATAGCAGGAGGCTTATGGAGTCTATTTTATTTGGTAAACAAACAAACAAGTGCTCTAAAAGCTCTAAATGAAATAAATGAACACATTCAAGTATTTGGGGTTCTTAAAGGGGACCCCTCTACTAAAGTAATGAAGTTTGTTTTGTTTACACACAAAAGAGAGTCTTTAAGTTCATTTAAAAACATAATTTTCAATGGAACTATTCCGATTTGTTTTTGTTTATTTGTTTACTCTTGGAGAAAAGGAAATCCAAGACATTTCCTTAAAAATGATGGGAAATAAGTGTTGAAAATGAGTGTTTTGAACATGCGTAGAGCTGTGACAACAATCTGAATTTTTCATCGGATAAAAAATGTGGGCGGGGCCAGATGTTGCGTCCTGACATGATCCCCATAAAATATATTTTTTTGTATTTTAAACATGTTATAACTGTTCAGATCTTTTGGAAATGAGAACAAACGAATCCATTTGGTTTCTTCCTGTCATCTGACCCGCGCGGATGCAGAGAGAACGACGGGATGGGATTCATGTTTGGATGATGAGAGGACGGATCTGCCTCCAACTACGGTTCTTAGAAAACCACGCACTTCATCAGTTTCAGGGATTCGTTTACACGCCACTCCCCGCGTGCGCCTCGTCATATTGCGCGCGCCAATCACGGGCGAGAGGAGGGGGCTCCCTGGCGGAGACTTCGGCGCAATTAAACGTCTGGGAGCGCAATTTAAATCCAAAACAGTTTCCAGGCGCGCGCCGAGTGGGCCGAGGACAGACACTCCCGCACCAAGCTGACACGCGGGACGCGGAGGAGAAGGAGCTGCGCGCGGGACCCCCGTCCACTCTGGAGCCACGCACGCGGATCGCTCATGTGCTATGGAGCGACCCTCTGATGTTTTCGGAACTTTTCTCTCCACGTACGCACGGGTGGAACGCGCACGCCTGAGCGGGCTGCCGCTCCTCTGAGCGCCCGCAGAGAGCCAGTGTGACCCCCCCGCGGAGCCCCGCGCCTCCCGCACGGTCTCTCCCGAGCTCCGGCGATCGTTCATATGAGCGCGGCGTTCAGCCCCTCCTCCTTCATGGTGATGCAGCGGCCGCTCGGAAGCACCACCGCCTTCAGCATCGACTCTCTGATCGGGGGGCCCCCGCAGCCCAGCCCGGGGCACTTTGTCTACTCCGGGTACCCGATGTTCATGCCGTACCGGTCGGTGGTGCTCCAGCCGCCCCCGCCGCCGCCTCCGGCTCTGCAGCCCGCGCTCCCCGCGGGCCCGCACCCGCACGCGCCGCTGCCCAGCCTGCAGAGCGGCTTCTGCTCCAGCCTGGCGCAGGGACTCACGCAGGGACTCACGCAGGGCATGGCGCTCACCTCCACGCTCATGGCCTCGCTGCCCGGCGGCTTCTCCCCGTCCCAGCAACACCAGGAGGCCGCGAGGAAGTTCGGCGCACAGGCGCTGCACGCGGCGTTCGACAAGGCGCAGGAGCTGCGCGCGGACGCGGAAGACGGGAAGAGCTTCCTGACCGGGAAGGAAGCCGCGCTGCCCGCTTTCCACGACACGGACGCAGGTACAGGTCTGCAAAACACATCTGAAATGTTGGGGAATGCTTCTCATGCGTCACGAGGCCTCCGCTTCCAATTTAATTTGTTGAAAAAGTTACTTCCTGCCAGAAAAGCTGCAGCAAAAACCATTAAAACAGGAAAAAATTTCAAATCATCCAGTCAATAATTTGGTTCACTGCACACAGGTGCACGTAAAAATAAAGATGCAAGGCCCAAAGTATGAAAGATCATTAAATGTATTTTACAAAAATATGTTTTTCAAAATGAATTTGCTCTTTACACTTTACAGATAAATTAAAAACGTTTGACAAAAAAAAAAAAATCACATTTTTTTAATGCATTTCACTACTATGAGGTCTCGATTCCTTCTTCATCACTCTCCCATTTGCGATTGCTCCCCAGATTCACTCACGCACGCACGGAGCGCAAGAAGGCCGCGCGCGCTCTGTGCGTAATTACGCGTGAAAACCGAATCCCCGGGGAGCGCGTTTGGATCCTCTCTGATCCCAACACGGATGCGATGATAGATATTGACTCAAAACAGGGACACCCCACCCCTCACACACACACTACGTGCACGCGCACACGCGTTTAAGGTTTAAATTAACTGAAAACATACTTTTTGTTCTGCGTAAAACCCTTTCAGACTTTCTTATGTTTTTTTTTTATTTCAAGAAAAATGTTTTGGAAACGTGTTTAGATTTTACGTCAGTGACGCTCTTTCTTCTCCTTGCAGTGAGAGGTCACAAGGAAGACTCCAAGGATGAAGAGTGCGCGCGCAAAGATGAGAGTTTCTCCATGGACAGCGACCTGGACTACAGCTCCGATGACAACCTCACCTCTGTCTGCCACAAGGAGGACGGGGACGCCGCGGAGGACGGCCCGCACGTGCACGGCTCCGGTGGGGGGGGCGGCTCCGGTGGCGTGGTGAGCAGCGGCTCCGGTGGCGGGAAGAACCGTCGACGAAGGACCGCGTTTACGAGCGAGCAGCTGCTGGAGCTGGAGAAGGAGTTCCACTGCAAGAAGTACCTGTCCTTAACGGAGCGCTCCCAGATCGCGCACGCGCTCAAGCTGAGCGAAGTGCAGGTGAAGATCTGGTTCCAGAACCGGAGGGCCAAGTGGAAACGGGTCAAAGCCGGAAACGTCAACAACAAGTCCGGGGAGCCGTCCCGGAACCCCAAAATAGTGGTTCCGATCCCCGTCCACGTGAGCCGCTTTGCGATCAGGAGTCAGCACCAGCAGATGGAGCAGGCCCGACCGTAGGAGGCCCGCTTCTGCTCATGCGCAGAGGCGCAACTCAGACAGAAAAAAAAAAAAAACAATTTCCGAAACGAATCAGACAAACAGAGACTGATGATGAACAAACATTTTCATAAACAATCAAGTGAAAAAAAAAAATCGGTGACTATGGATGAAAAACTGTGAATTTAATTTATGAATCTGTGAAGATTAAACTGTTGCAGCTCTGACACTCCGCTGGTTTCAGACTTTTTGAACATTAAAAACAGGCTTTTCATAGTCTTCGCGCGTGCGTGGAATATTCCACTTATTTATTTGGTGCAACTAATTGCGATGAATACAAATTGTGAGTTCATGTTTTACCAATTGATTAACGTTTAGAAAATAAAATTCAAATTTATTTTGTATTTTAAAAGCTTCCAATCTTAAGTTATTTTAATTCAAACATGTTTTATTATCATTTAAAAATGTATCCATATAATATGGAATAATATAACATTTAACTTAAATCTCTTTTGTCTTATTTGTTATTTAGATAAAAAATGCGTCTTATTTTGACAGCGTGACGTCACCCCGTCAGTGTTCGGGTCACACAGAGCAGAAATTGTACCTGATGATTTCCGGCTGACAGTAGCTGGCGCGTGGCGGGCGGCACGCGCCTCTGAACGGACCGGAAGTTCAGCGGCTTTGACAGGTCAAGCCGTTCCACCGGAAGTGAAAATGTTCAAGGCGTTTCAAAGTCCAAACTTTTCGTTAAATTTTAAATTGTTTTTAAACGTGAGCGAGCAAAATTTATATTTTTGCACATTTTTCGATGAGATAATCAATATCATATATGGATTAAAGATTTATGTATCGAGTTTGTGACGGAAGTGCCGCTAAATTAAGACAAAAACGTTAATTCTAATCAGAGTTAATCTTTAAATAATTTCTGTTTTCCTATTTATGTTTTATTACATAAAATATATACAGGTTTTAACCCTTTAAGCCACAAAAAAGTACGTTTTACTTTAAATTTTATTTTAAACGTGTGATTTGAAAAGTAAGGATAATTATAGATTCATTGTTAGAAAAGTTTATTATTTTCATTAGGAGTAAAAGTAAATGTTTGAATGACCTTTTTTTTTTTTAAAAAAAAGGTAACATCATTTTTGAATTAGGAAAATAAATGTAATAACTTCATATATGGCCGCTGCGAATGACAAGAGCCAGTTTAAGTTTCAAATTTGCTGGGTCTCCCTAGAAAATGAAGCAATTTTTAACATGTCCTGCAGCTGAGCAGACGTTTGTCAGGAATTTTCCTTCAATTGTAATCAAGCCGGGCCTTTACAGGAGGCCGACGAATGAGACCCCAGGCAATTGTCCTAATTCAGGACCCATCCTTCACCACCTCATCATCCTCTGGGAATTTGCAACTGAATACTCAGCTGATTTTTTTTTCTTTACTGAAGTCCCAAATCCCATAATTACGAGGAAGATGATGGATCAAAACATTTCAGGTTTTAGAAAATATTCTGAACTCTGCTCAGATGAAAGGACTAAACTGGAAAAACTGCGAAATTTGTGGAAATAATCCCTTCTAAAATGGTTCTAAAACGTTATTTCTTCAAAAAAAATGCACAACTTCCAGCAACAGCCCTATTCTGCAAGATAGAATTATTTTAAAATTTGCCACACGTGTAGTTGTGATTTGTTACGTTATTACTCACCAAACTCCCTTGATTTAATGTTACTTTACAATGTCGCAGCTCCACACTCTTTAATTATAATATTGATTTGTGATGTGAGCATCTGTGGAGGATGAGAAAAACATTTATTCAACTGAGACAAACTAAATATACTATTATAAAAATAAAATACACAGAAAGTCCAGTAAAATACTCTCACTAAAGATAAAGAAAAACAGCAACACATGTCATATTATGAAGTATTATTTCCATCTTTATTGAAAAGAAACACATTACAGTAGGAGACTCTGTATTAGGTAGAATTTTTCAACAACAGTACTGTACAGCAAACAAAAAAAAATTTGACAACAATGAATCAGAATAACTGTGACAAAAAGAATGCGTTCTGAATGACAAATCATTACGATTATAATGAGAAACTGTGGCTGGACTGAGGAACTCTGGGAAAAATGTACATATGGGTAAAAAGGTGCGTCATAAATAAGAGGTGGACATCTTGGGCAGGTGGGGTTCAGGGGAAAAAGCTACATGAGGTAACACAACCAGTCGCACTTTTAAATTTGCTGATGTCTATATACAGGTTTTCAGCAACAAGAATGGATTTTCTGTCTGTTAAAATTAGATGTGACTCATCTGCGGACGGCAGCATAAAGACAAACCACTCGTTAGCGAAGTGGCTGCTAGCTGCTGCTAGCCCGTCCGTCGTACAAAATATCACAACTAGTTAGCTTACAATTTCAGGACAAGAACTAGTGTAAAACTTAGTATCTACTTAAAGTTCAAAAGCCAGTCTGTAATGCTAGCGCTAACGACAGTTAGCTAACAAAATCTTTTAAATATTTTAGCAGTGCAATTATGCTTTGTAACATCTGTGTTTTAACTCTACTTATTAAAATTGTCAGCGGGTCTGCTAAAGTCAAGCTAACTGATACTAGCTGCTGCTAGTTTTGAAACTAAAGCTAGCAAGTTTTGGCTTAAAAACTTGTTAGCTTTTAGTCAGAATGTGATAAGACAGGTGACTCTTGGTTTCAAATATCAGCAGTTTTGTTTTCAGTTGAAACTAGGCTGTACATTTATGTACTGCTAGCTAGTAATGCAATTAAATAAGCACTTTTTAAGGCTAAAAGCTTTTATCAGATTTTTCCCTGATTCTGTCAGAGTAATTTTTCAGTTTTGTGGTAAATTTGATAATAATAGATAAGAAAAATCACCAATTATCACAGCAGATAAAATAGTAAGCCAAAATTGCCGCTTTGTTAGCTAAAAATTGACTAGGTCAAGTTACTGTTATTTTAGACTCATTAGTATTTTCTGTCCAGGTAGTTGTTTGTCACAAATTTTCCATCTTTTAGTGTTTTAGTTTAGTTTTGGAATTATTTACTGATTAAATATAATTCATCTCTTCTGTGAGTTTAAAAAAATTAGTCAGGGGATTAGGCAAGTGAATAATTTTGGCTAGTAAAGGCTACCGCTAAACCTTTAGTTATTATCACAACATTCCATTTCTCTGCCATATGACAAAGCAAATGTTTATTTCTATTTACAATACAAACTGTTTAGATTTTTACACTGTTTTTGTTTTATTCAAATATGTGAAGTTTCAAACTTTATTTATCAGACATTTTAGGTACACTGCGGCACATTTATTAAACCTGTAGTTCCAATACTTCTCAGCTACCTAAACAAACGTGTCATGTAGCTGCTCAAAGGTAGCCACAGTTAAAGAGTTTAGGAGAAGGTCAAATTTAATCCAAGATGGTGGACAGAGTCATGCTTTGGACAAACAGACTAAATACAATTTAGTGCATTTCTGTCATAAATAAAACATCTTTGTCCCGTCAGCATGTCCTGGTTCTGGACTGAAGTGGGACGAGTCGGATATAAAAACATGAAAATAAAACACTTTGAAAACAATAATAATAAAGTTTGACCTCTTCATCAATTCTACAGGATGGCGTGTTGACAGTGTCATGAAGAGGACGAGGACTTGTGGCACATAAACTTTAGGAACAAAAAGGCAGGCATGCAAAAGGAAAGACAAGGCATTAGGGCAAAAACTTTAGTGTCCATGTCAAATAAAAGCCTTTTTGAATTTTTTTTTTTTTTTTTTACAATTTTCACAAACAGGGTGAGTGTTTCTTTGAAAACATGGTCAGTGTATGAAACCATGTAAGAGAATGTTGAGTATTGCTCAGAAAACACAGCTCCTAGACCGCTGCAGCAACCCTTGCATTAACATTTTACCATCAAGACAACACAGATGAAGGTTTGTAAACAAAATGATCACACAAATAAAGATGATGCTCACTTCTACTACTTCTACTCTGCCGAAAGTCAGCACGTTTCAGGTCAAACTACTAAAAAAGAATCTACATCACCGGGATCAGATTGACGATCAGAGCCTAGAGATCCTTCAACCTGTGGTTCCAACATCCCATTCAAGCGTTTGAGCAGGAAAAGCTATGAAAGGACTTAAAATAAATTTAATTCCAAATTGTATAATTGTTAATGTAGAAAATCTTTTTAGTACCAGCTTTGATCTTAAATTTGGTGACACCAATTGAGGATTCAAACTTCTCCAACCAGATTTTTTTACTCCTAAGGTTACCAGAGTTACATTTGATCTAAAATGTTGTAGTTTTCCTAAATTTAAGGTCCAACTTTATCTCAGTTTTACTCCTTCTTAATTCAATAACATAAATCAACATTAGGTGTTCTCCAAGGATGTTGGGACCATTGGTTTATCTACACACAATTTTCCATCAGAACCACGCATCAAAGAGAGAACCCACTTTCACTGTGCAACCCAACACGTTCACCAAGAACTTCCTTTGTTAAAATCAATTTACGTGATGCCACTATCAAAGAACCAAGGTGAGAAAGAAAATATTTACAATAAAAAGTCACCAGTAAGGAAGAAGCCCTTCTCAGTGATTGGCTGAGTAGATGATCTGATTGGACGGTGCAAAAAACCCAAAACACCTGAAGACAATTCATTCCCTTTTTGCTCCACCATTCTTTCAGTTTTTGACGGTTTTCAGCAGAAATGAAATGCCAGACATTGGGATTCTCGGGAGCTTAAACCAAAATTCAGTCAGAACTTTTTCTTTTTTCTTTGGGGCAGAATAATGGACAGTCTCGGGTCCCTGAGCCACACAAAGCATCTGTACACTTCATGACTCTATATACTCAGAAATAAAAATAAAAAAAAATCTTCCAATGTTGAATTTTTTAACCATTAGTCAAACAACACACACTGGAATAATACAAAACACAAACCAGGAAAAAAAAATGCTTTAAATTAATGTAAAAAGACATGCAATTTTCTGCCTTTTCCCTATATGTACACATTGATTTAGTATTTTCTACAACATGTGGGAGGAGGGACAGCTCGCTGACTGGGAGGAGTTTATCTATGTAGAATCCTGGATGGTCAGGATGATCTCTGCATTCTTAGTGATATGATTAAGTCTGAGCGAGACAGAACTGGCCTTTAACGTCTGAGCACGTGCAGTGAGGTATGACACCAGCAAAATCATCGGTTCCCAAAATGCTATGACAGCCAGCTGAGGCTCGGACAACCGTGGACCACGTTTCCCACCACGCCTTAGAATTATCCTTCCAGTTGAAAGGACCAAGAGTCAGGGAATGTGGGCGGGGCCTGGAGCTGCAACAGTAAGCGGTTTTCGGAGAAAACAGAAAGGTTTCTCAAATAGAGGTTTTCAGAGTTCGTGGACGAAGAGTCGTATCATATAAGTGCGGCGCTGCCGGTGCTGCTGCAGCTGTTGTTGCGATTTGTGTTGCGGCGTGACAGATTGGGTGTGGCAACGAGCGGGTGTCGCTCATCTGTGCAGCCATACTGAGTCAGAATGTCCACGCACTCCTGACAGTTGGCCTGCCGGGCATACGCCATGGCACTGTTACCACAGGCATCCCTCGCCATCAGATCCACACCGTACTGCAGAGACAGAGGGTTCATTCCATTATTCTGACCACTAGCGACCAGCTGACCTGCAGCTGAGGTAAACTTACCCAGATGAGCAGCTGTGCGATAATCACGTTGCCTTTATGGCTCGCCAAATGTAGTGCGTTGCGTCCGTCTCCATCCCCGCAGGTTTCGTTGACCTGCTGTCGGGAGCCGTGGGCGAGCAGCAGGACGACGGCGCGCTGGTCCTCCTCAGCTGTTGCCCTTAGCAACTGCTGGCCAAGAGAGAGGTCGGTGCCTGGTAGTGGCGCCAGGAAGAGCCGCTGCTCGTACTTTGCTCGGATCCAGCGCTCTCGCTCCTCCCTGCCAGACAAAACACAGTGACAGAAGAGTTGAACGTTCAGATGGGATTAAAAAGAAAAAAAAACAATTGTAACTCTTAAAAACTTTACGCAATTAATGCAATTCCAACGAATTCTGAAGTGGAGAAGAGTAGCTTTTCACTAATATGCAACACTTTAAGCTACGTTCACACTGGGCATGTGATGCACGTTTAGCTTTCGGTGTTCACACTGGACTGTCGCTATCCGATACTAGCACATGGTCGTCACCTACAGTGGAAAGAGGCTTGGCGTGAAATGTCAAAGCAGTGCTAATTTTGGGAATCTTGGTCCAGAATTTTTCTTACACAACTCTATTCCGATACATGAAAGACTTGGTGTCATGGAATTCTGGCCGGGCACAAACTGTTATTACTAGTTTCTTCTTCATGATTGATTCACAAACGATTGGCACTTCTGTGAATTTTCTTTAACAGTTTTGGTTACCTTCATGGATTGCTCAGAGGTAGCCGGGTTTGGGTCCTTTAAGAGTAAAATAAGACGCAACCAGAGGCAGAAGGGACAGGGGGGGCGCTTTGATCACCAATCGAGTATCATTAACCACTGATCCCTCTAATCCAAGACTGTTACTGCTCTAATCTCTGCTCAAATCCCTCCATGTAAACAGCAGTCCATTCAACCCGCTGGGATTAGTCGGGGACGGAACAGCCCAGAGGGACAGATATTGAGCTGTCTCCCCTTCTCTTCCTTACAAACATCTCCAGGGATGAGCACGGGGGAGCATGTTAAAATAACTGAAGTGATATTCATCACATTTGCTAACGATAGACAACAAACATGCCCCTCTTTTTAGAGTGGAATATGATCACAAGGTCTTTGCTTGACCTGTGACACAGTTCTGGTTGACCGTGAGGATCTGATCAGAGACAAAGAGAATGTGTGAGGTGTTTGGCTCGGAGTGGGAACGCTACAGACTCATTAAGTCTCTTCCTGGATACCAGTGTGTGCGTGTTTGTGTGTAGAAGGGGGTGTGGTGGTGGCGCCTAGCATCACGGAATGTCCCGGGGGCTTCTTCCTTCTTCTCCTACCCAGAGACGGAGCGAGGAGGCTGGGCTCGGGACCACGGCCGACAGCCCCCAGACAAAGCCTGAAGTCATTGTGTGTGTCTGTGTGTGTGCGCGCTCAGCGGGGACTCTGGCAGGAAATGTTAGGGCACTGGACCCAGGAAACGCATGCCTGCCCCCCGCTAAAGTTGCTATGGACCGAGAGAGGAAGAGCTCTAGTTGATACACAAACACTACCCACAACTGCGTTTGCACGTTTATTTACATGATGGTTTATACATCCAGTGTCGTTATTTGTTTCATTATATTTTTCAATTTTTTTCTGAATGTAAATGTTTGTGTGTTGGGCTTCTGGAACAGTTGTTTATTTTTCCTTATTTTTAAGTGTCTTCATGATTCTTTTTGATCATGCTCTGTTGTCCGTTTCAATCTGTGATTGTTTTTTTTTAAGTTTTAGCACTCATTTCCATTTTTAAAATGTATTTACTTGTTTTTCTTATTATGTTTAGCTATAGAGTATTTACCATATTTTATGTATAAGTCATAGTTTTTGTGCATTGTTTAGCTGGCGGTGCGACTTACACTCAGGTGCAACTTATTAAAAAAAAAACAAATAGCAACAGCTATGAACTGAAAATTGGACCATCACAGCACATGCAGGTGTAGACGGATTGTGTATCTTTGCGTCATAGCAATGTGACAACAGCAAAGGTTAAGCTAACAACTACAACCATAAAGCTAAGTTTTCCGCTTGGCTTCTTGTACTTTGTACATACAAAGCATTTAATGTTGTTTGAGAGAAGATTGCTGGTAGCGAAGAGGAATTTTTCCACCAATCAACAGGTTTGATCGTGTGACGACTGTAGCTCCGCCCTAATTGGTCCGTTCCATTTTTCTATGAACCTACAACCAACGGGGGCCCAAAAATGGTACAGTTTGGTTCGCCTTACTGCATCCATTTTATAATGGAAACACTCAAAAGACTGGACTGGACCGTACAGTACCGGACCACTCAGTGGAAACGAGGCTTAATGGTCCAAAAATACGATACGTAGGGCTTTCACACTAAGAGTTTGGTTGTTTATTTTATTGCTCAGTTTTTGATTTTCCTGTTAATTTTAGCAAAACTACAGGTTTACTTCAAAATTGATTTTATGCTTGTGTACTTTTTTGTTTGTTTTATTGTCACATGATCACTTAACACAATTTAACGTTTTTTTTTGCTTATTTGCAGATGTTTTGAGTGTATTGTATGTTTGCTGCAGCATGTTTTATTCTTGTGTTTGAGGTGTGTGTTGCAGTGAACGGCATTATCATGAACTAACGACTCCTGAAAACACACGGCTCTAGACACTGGAGAGGCTAATTGCACTAATTAACCACACAGCGCGTGTTTGTGTGTGTGTGACAGTACGCGTTAACATGTGTCTGAATGCGCACACTCATATTTTGTGTGTTAATCTGTGCCTGTCCCTTTTCACATCCCATTAGAGGAAGTGGTGTGCCCCGGCACCAAGCCATGCTGGGTAAATAATTAAATGCGAGTCCCGGTGAGATTGCTTGTGACAGAAAAAGTGCGCACAAACAGACGCACAAAAACATACAGGATGCATACATGTCAAGTGGAGCCTGGAGCGTTGTGAGGTGTGTTTGTGTGACGAGGATTTAAACGACGAGAAACAAAAAAAAAACTGCAGCAGCCACAGGGAACAGCCTTTATCCATCCACGTCCTCCTCACTGATCTCATGTTACTCAGCAGGAACACAACTTACACCTCAAGTACGTCAGACCTGGAACAGGCAACTTCAGGCCTCGAGGGCCGCAGTGTCTGCATGATTTCCAGATATCCAAGCCCTACTCATGACTGATTCCCTGGCTCAGGTGTGTCCAGCCAAATAAAACATGCCAGCTGAGCGTGGTAGGTTGGAAAACATGCAGGAATGCAGCCATCGAGGGATTTAGTTGCCGATCCCAGTCTTAGACTAAAAAAAGTTTTTTTTTCTTAAAAGATTCTACTTTTATTAAGAGTAAAGAAATAAATTATGTTGAAAAAAAAAAAGAGCACGAGCTTAACCCTTTGATACCGGAGCTGTCGCTGGCAACAGGAAGTGACACACGCTCTGAACTACCATAACTCTTCAAGCATTAACGCAACAATGTAATTCCAAAACTGCAGAGAAGAGCAGCTTTGTGTCAGAATCCGTGAGTTTATGTAAATCCCATATTTACATATCTACACATATGCTGTTTTTTTCTGCATCAGAATCAGTTGATTTACGTTAAATGCGTAAACAGTTTACTCCTGTAAAGTTTACTCCTGTAGTGCAAAGATCATTTTCTTGACTTAGAATCCGCTGGAATTACATTAATTGTGTAAAAGGGTTGAATACGTACGCCGGGGCATCAAGGCGTTGAACAGTAAATTTGACGGGCGTCAAAACGGGCTTTTGAATGAGACTTTTTTCCTTTGGGTAACATGCAGCAGGAAAGATGGAGGGAATCAGCGTGTCGATTGACTGCTTCATCAGATCCTGCATTAGATCCCAGTCTCCGTTGGAAAAAGTAGGTCAGAACACGGTTTTGCATGGGGTCCCTCAGGGCGCCACACTGGGCCTACTGAGCTTTTCTGATTTCCTGCCTGTTGTTTGAGTGCAGCAGACCTGGAATTGTGTGTGTATGTGTGATTTGAGTGTGTGTATCGTCCTCCTACAGCTTTGTCTGCTTGTGTTTACACACACACTGGTTTCCTGTCCATCTGAAGCTGGGGGGCGTTTGGCCTGAGCACCGCTGGACGTCCCACCAGCTGCTCCTTTTTTTGCTGTGTGTTTGTGAGTCTGAATGGGAGTGTGTGTCAGGGGTCAACGGTTCATGGTTTCCAAACAGAGTAACAAAAAAAGTTGGTAAAAGACTCACACCCCAACAATCCCACCCGACAGATTTTCCGACTAAGAAAAAGTAAAGCACAAAAGTGGAAGCCTAAACTGGCTTTTGGGAGGTTGTAAATTGGGACCAGCTCCAAACTGCTGACTGGTTATGAGCTAACAAGCTAATATTGAAATTAAAACAAGGAAAGGTATGTATTTTAGGTAGAAAAATATGTTAAAACTAGAATAGATTCATTAGATACCACAAACAGTGTTGCATTACAAAACAAAGTGTGCACATTTCAGAACAAGACGCAGAAGACGGAAAGAGTCAAAAATAAGGTTTAGAAGCACTGAGAGGCGCAAAGTGACAAAAGAGACACAAACATAATTACAATAAGACCCTAACTGTTTCAATAACTAAACACAACAGTAAATATAAATTAACAACACAAAAAACAACCCAAACTAGATGGAGATGGAAAAAGTAGAAAAATGAAGGATTTCACAATAAGACTTGTTCCCTCAGTCATCATTGATCAGGTTTAAGGAAGGATTCTTTCCAGCCATGAAATCTATGGGGCCACGCTGCGTCGCTAAAGCAAGTAATTAATTACAGTGTGCAGAATGTGTGTGTGTCTGAGTGTGCGAGAGTTAATGAGCGGTAGGAATCGGGGTTAAGAGTGACATGGTGTCAGTGGCTGCTCTTCTGGCCTAATTAGCCCTTTAATTAACAGATTAATAGATGGATAGATAGAGCGTGGATAAGAGCATCAGCTAACTGCCCGAGCTAATGTGCCTTTACAATGAATCGCTGTCAGCGGAGGGGGGCTTTAACAAGGTGAAGAACAAACGTGACACTAATTCTACTTCAGAGCCGTCCAGAAAACATCCATGCTTTGTTTTACCTTACAGCGGGGAAGACGACAGAACGCAGAACGGAGGAAAAGAGGCTGAAATCAATTAGCCTCTCCTGGCTGGTCGTTAGCTGCCCTTGGATGGGCACAGATAATTAAAGGGAGGGTAGATGAGCGGGGGTGGGGGGTGGGTTCAGAATGAGCCACAAGGCTTGGGGAGTTGGGGATGGAGGGGTTAATCTGGACAGAGATGATGCAAATGAGGAGAGGAAGAGTGGGAGAAAGGTGCAGGAGAAATGGGCCGAAGAGATGGGAAGTTGATCTCTGGGCTGAAACGAGACGCTCCAGTGATGCTGCACTGATACTAAGGGGTGGGGGGGCGGGGGGCTGAGAGGGGGAGGTGGAAAGCTAATCATAGAGAAGGAGACAGGGACTGCAGGAAGTACAAGATATCAGAAACGCCTTCTTTGGTCTAAAGAAGCTGATAATTAACTTTATGTCAAAGAGATAATCTCGAAGGCGCCGCTCGTCCCTGCAGGACAGGAAGGACTCCACACGAGGTGGCCTTGATCAGAACCAGAAATCATCTAAGATCCAAGAGAAACCCATAAATAAGTCAAAAGTGTAGATAGGCCAACACAGTAAATAAAAAATGTATCCACATCACAATAGCAGCTTGTGTGATACGTGCATCGCAAAAGATGGCGTAAATGGTTATCTTCAATGTTTACACACATGCTTAGACTGAGAAACAATTATGGTTTTAAAAAAGCTCCATCCACAATACTTACATTGTTTGTAATTGTTGTCCATATTAGTTTTGGCCAGTCCTACCAGAAAGGTAGATTAGTATTCCCTGACAAGTTCTAAGTTCTCCTATTGCAGTATATTTTTTTACATTGACTTTTATTGAATAAATCAGTTGCAGTAAAATGGAAATGATGTAGTAGTTTTTTGTTTTGCTATTTGTTCATGTATCATCATTGCAATACTGATCACTAATTTCGCACATCCCAAGTTTTCCTCATATCACGCAGCCCTACGAGTACGATAATCATTAAGGTTTCTTAAACTCAAGAGTTTGTCCCAATTCCAGAAGGTCAATGCTCAAACATCACTCTGTCACTTCTAAAGACAATGAAGTCTATTCGGCTTGGGGTCAAAACTTTCACAAAATGGTCCCAACTCAGTTGTCACTGGAATATCCAGAGACTCTTGCAGGTTTAAGGTTGTGTCAGGTCCATTATAAACATAAAGGAAGGTTGAGAATGTTCTCTCGTCTACAGTGACTTTGCACTGTTCCACTTTTTTTTAGGTTTGAATAGGTGGTTGGAGCATGAACAGTTTGATCTTCTAAGTTCTCTTTGTTGGATTTATTTTGTTGAGTTGGTTTGATGTCATGCTGGTTAAATTGGGTGGCATGAGTACAACCAAAAACAAACCAGAAAGATCTAAAGCTAAGTCTGAACAAATGTTTCTAATGTAAACTGGTCTGACTGAGTAGAATAACATCAAAAATGTGTGTTTTATTTTGTTTCAGATATTCAAAAATTGATCTCTTGGAAGATTCATGATACAAGAACAGACACTGTTCTCTGTTTATTGCATTGTGATATAAACTCATGAATATTCAGCTTAAAGAACTGAATGACACAAATAAAAGATGAATGAATGTACTAAACAAAAAGGAACAAACATGGATTCATACATGGGCAGCTCTGTCTCAAACTCAGGGAAATGTTCTGTATTTAGAACCCAAAATGGTTTCAGCAGCTACTAATGAAAATGGTCTCTTGGGACTTTTGTAGCTGAGAAAGGAGCAGCAGCGAGGTGATGACCCTGACAGCTCAGGGACACCATTGACATTTCCTACAAGGCTAGCTGGCTGCAGATGAGTGGACCTTCCTGACACCAGTGGAGGGGGGAGTTAATACAGTACAGACTAATTAACAAGTAGAATTGGAGATGAAAGCTGAGACTTCAACTTAGTTTTAGGCTTTGCAGAAAAACCCTCCATGTTTATGGATTACAGATGAGCTTTCATTCCTGTAAACATGGTTGTAAACAGGTTCTTGTCTTTCAACCTTTTATCTTAGATTTATCGCACGTCTTCACGCATTTAAGCAATTAGCCTAATCTCAACACATTTTGAAGTTGAAAAAAGTAGCTTTGTGCTGATATACAACACTTTAGAGTTGCAAAATGTTTACGCAATTAACGAAAACCAACAAATTCTGAACCTGAGAATAGCAGCGTTGCACCAATATGCAACAATTTACAACACTGAACACTTAACATATAGTGGTGCGTATTAGCGTAGTTAAATGTAAATAGTTAAATGTCTCTGCGTCAGATTTAATTGGAATTACCTTAATTGTGAAAACATTCAAAGAGTTATGGTAGTTCAGAGTGTGTGTTATGATGTGTTTCCAGCTTGCAAATCCTGATGTTGAATTAGCTGATAAAATCTTTCACAATGTCTCATGAGTTAACCCGAACTTGTTTCAACCAAGTTAACCTTTTTACGGCTGAGATTTGCTCCAGTCTGTACATTCTTTCGACTGCCGTAACTCTTGAGATTTTTACGCAGTTAATGTAATTCCAATGGATTCTGAAGCAGAGAAAAGCAGCGTTGTGCTGTTATGCAACACCTAATGATAGTAGTGTGTTACATGTTGGTGCAAGGCCGATATGAAAAGCCGCTTTTCTCCGTGTCTGAGATAGTGTAATAGTGAAGACTTATAGTATGTCAAAGAGTACATTCTTTTATGACATCCTGATGTTAAAGTAGGCTGTAATTTCAACAAGCTTGCGTATGCCTTTGTTGTTTTTTTCACATTTTTCAAGGGAGTTTTAAACCTTTAGTGTAAAACAAATACATGACTGATATCATCGTTGGTTTCTGATGCATTAAACCACTGATGTAGAGTTTTACTGTCAGGGTCTAACACGCATCGTCAGTCTCCCGTACATGAGCGACGGCTCACAGAGAAGTTCCGAATCGGTGGTTGGATGAGAAACAAAAACGACGGTTTCCTTGAGCGTGTCTGTGCAGAAGCTTTCAAATGTTTACCAGCCTGCTGCGGCTGGCAGTGAACCCATTCAGTCCAAACACATTACAGGCCAGCGCCGGGACAACTCTCCCCCCTTTCTCCCTGTTCTTTATTGTATGAGCAATTTTCCCACTGAGCCAATTAGCCAGGGGAAAGTTGGTGGGGGAGGAGGGGGATACTCTCTTACCGAAAAGGATTCATTTCTGCTTCAGGAGCCGACCCCGCCGGCTCCCGGCGAGCAGGATCGGAGAGGATGGACGGAGGCACGCACGTGGAGAGCGTTATTTATTTCTTCATTATTAAAAGAAGGCAGAGGAGAGAGCGGGGGAGGGGGCAGAGGACAGTGAGCTTAATCTGATGACTCAGGCATAAAGAATGTGCATTTAGTTTGTGCTTTTAGCCCGCATTAGAATATCCTCGGCGAGATGACAAACGATGAATGGCCTGCTGATTGGCTGGAGTTGGCCGGCTTAATGTCAATAGTAAATTGGGGGGCTTGTTAGGCGAGTCGGGGACGCGATTACGACGGCGGCGAGGCAGTCATGTACAAAATAATATCCATTAGAACTAATTTAATCAAGGCCTCCCGTTTACAGATGAATTAGAATGTGGGGGCCAATTATTTTACATCGTTTGGGCCTCTGTGTTTATGTGTGCGCATGTGTGCTGGTTAACATGCACGCCAAGGGGCCGCCGCAGTCAGTGGGGGCTGAGATGATGGCGGTCGGGAGCAGCTAGTTAACCGACGCAGATGAAACGGAGCTCTGCGTAATCTACACACACGTGCGCGGGCACAAACACAGATCTCGTGGGAAAGTCAGTTATTCATACTGAACATTGTGACATTTATGCTGGGCGTGCACGACACAGGATCCTCCTTTAGCTCACAATAATTATTACACAAGAACACTGGAACACACCAACACTTTGACCCACACTGCAGGTCGGTCTCTCAGTCGCACAAAATCTTCTCGCAAACTAAATGCAACACAAAACACATCTTTAGCAACTCTTTTTATTACTTTAACAGGCTAAAAATAATGGAAACGTGAAGAATTGCTTTTCCTATCTCACATTTCACATTCAGATAAACAGAACCTACAGGCCACCAGTTTAGGTGATGAAGTCAATCTTCTCCAACTTTTGCATAATATAACACCAAAAATTTCAACTTGAATATTACCAATCAAAGCCTGTCTAAGGGTCAAACTTCACAGTTTTGCTTTTACAAATTCTGATTATTTTATCTATCAATCTTCAATGTTTGAATAAAATAAATGTATACAGACAACAAACAGCCTAATTAAAAACCAAAAAACAAAACTGTTATCTTCAGACAACACGTTCCACTTGAAAAAACAAAACACAACCAGTCCAAAAACAGAACATTTTAAACATGAAAAAATTTTATACTTCAAAAATCCTATATATGACACTAGATTGGAATACAGGAGACATTTTTATGAAGTTGTCCAGATGATCTGTAGAATTCAAGTTGCAGGTAATTTCTTTTTTTCCTTTTACTCAAAATGCGTGTTTACTTCCATTTCCAATTAAAAGTTTATGTAAAAGCACACGTTTCAGGCTTCCCAGTTACAAGCTCTAACGTTCACGCATAGATAAGCAAGTTTCTACAATCGTTTTTGAGCTCTATGTATAAAACGCGTGGTCCTTGAACAAAGTCAAAACCAAGTCAAACTTTGACCAACCAGAGACTCTGATTTAGTAGTGACCCATGGATGACGTCTCTTTTAATGCATAAAAGTACCAACCGTTTAAAATTGATCATGGAGGAGAAATGAATCATTGCGGTTTGTGTCCAGCTGGAATTCTATGACACTAAGTTGTTGTTGGTCGTCTCACTAAGTCTAAAGCGGAAAAGAGCTGTGAAAGAAAAATCATGGAACAAGATTTGTACTGTGTTGATGTTTCACATCAAACCTCTTCAAACTACAGGTGGTGGAGATGCGCTAGTAAACAGTAGAAGAATCCCCTACTTTTCTGGTATGAACACCACGGCCTAAACGTGCGTTCAAGTACCTGTGTGGTTAGGGTTGAGGCGTGGTGTCTAAATAGCTTCAGACCTCACAAATGTAAATGTTTGCTTTAACAAATGTCATTTTCCATTTTCAAACAGTTTGCCTTAATGTGAATAAAATAGTTTCATGCAAATGAAGCCAATCATTTTTAGAGCTTTCAGCTGCAGCCTTGACATGAGCATGTGTTTATTCCAGCTGATGGTTCAAACCCAATCAGGGACGACATAGGTTCTGCCCAGTGACACGTTTCCATCTCTGATCAGACCGGTTCGATCTGGTTGTGATTACATGGACCCAGTGAGGAAAGGGGGGCACCCATATGAGTTTGGTTATCGTGTGGATACGAGACAGGACAGTACCCCTCCTTGCCCACCATTTTCTCTGACCCTTGGGGGCAATTATCTTGTGATGCGGGGGGCCCCTTCCAGCCCCCTGGTCCCCTGAGTCCAATCCCACTGCTGCACTGGGGCGTCCACTGCACCTGCACCCCCGGCTCAGATTAAAACCCCCTGGTCTAATTTTAAATCTGTTAGCGCTGGCCTTTTTGAGGGGAACAAGACTAATCTGTTCCCATAAAGGACCCCCATCCTGTCGCGCCCCCCACCCTCTGGCTCCCAGCGCCGCAGACCTGCTGCTGAATTATTACTGGCTGTGCATTCGTCATGTGAGACGCACCGTTAAGTGTGCGATGGCGAGGCGCCGCTGCGATACATCGCCGCCATTATTCCTTCTTATTTCTCTGCTGTCTAATTAAGGTGTGGCGTTGGGTGTATTACCTGCAGCTCACCCCCACCCCCCCTTCTGTCATTCACTTAAAGGCTACCAATTCCCTACATCAGGACCAGAGGGTTCAGCAGTTCTGTCACTCTTCCTGGGTCAAAATCGAATAAATTTTTTCCTTTTTAATGGGAGTTTCAGGCGACGGTGACAACTGAAAAATTAAGACCTGATGAAGACGTACAAGGTTTGATTAGTAAATACTGGACTTGAATAAGACAAAATAAATCCTTGATTTTACTTTAAGAAAAGATTTGATTTCTGGATACTGACCAAAGTGAAAATTCAGGGACTTAATGGAGGAAACAACTGGAACTTGCAGAGCATCAGAGCAAATCCTCTGAGAGTGCACACAGGAAAAGATGCTGACCCTCTGCGACACACTGCCAAAGGTTAGCTGATGGCACAAGGGGATAGGTGGGGGTCGAGGCCCCGTCCAGCTGCCAGGAGGCTGGATTACCGGCGCTGTCAGTCGGTGTCCACTCTGGCCTGCTAACGTGCAGCGTCAAACGCCGCCTGAGCCAAACCCTGGGTGCTGGTGTTGATGTGTAGCTCGACACATAATTAAAACAATGAGCCACAGCGCCAAGAACCGACACTAAGGGTGCTGCAGCGAGGCAGGCATACCCCTGTGGGCGCCGAGTGGTGGGCAGAGCTCCCAAACTTAGCAGTCCCTTTGGCAGTGGCATCAGCTGGGGAACGGCACTGGGTGACCATGCCAGCTGAGGTGATGACGGCTGGCCGTGGGCGGAAGGAGGTTAATGGGAGCGTTTAGAGGACGGCTGAGTCTTTTTGTGGTTGAATCCGCAAGAAAGAATCCTTCTAACGGGATCCTTCTGGCAGCACAAAGCTGGCACGGTTGGTGTTTATCCACACTGCAACCACCCTCCGAGCTCCACTGCTCAGCCGCCCTTCTGTCCCCGTCCTCGCCACTGCAAGCAACGTGTGTCAGCGAGCATCGCTCTTCACACTGAAGCATCACAGGCGCAGGAGCTTGTATTCCAGCTCTGGAACGATTAGCTGCGACAGAGCGAATTCTGCTTCTTCGCAGACACTAATATGACCTAGAGTGGCTGTTGTTGATGGTTGTTGGGGGCTGTTGAAGGAGGGGTTACAAAGAGGATGACAACAGCTGGAAATGGTGGGAAAATGAGCCAGCTCTGATGAGTGCTCCAATCCCTCCAAACATAATTCCTCCCCCTGGTGCGGGCAGGGAAAAATGAAGGCGTTCATCTCCTCTCACCCCATCCTTCTTTTCTCTGCCCAGTTTTTTATCCGTCTTGTTTTCCAGTTCTTCCTTATCCTCCCATCCTTCCTCTTCCCCACCTCCCCTGCCAAACAGCACCTAATTGGGAGACGAGGGTGAAAGGGGGGGGCAGACCTTGACAGACAGGAGGTCAGTGTAATTGCTGCTGGCCATATTTAACATTAAGATAATCAGGCCATTAATTACCCTTTGGATCATTAAATCAGCCACTTGCAAAATGAAATTTCGGCCTCTATTACTCACTTGAGAGACCACGAGGGGAGGGCATTTTTTCATCTACAAGCCCCCGCCCCCACACCCCTGTCTTTACCAGCTTGGTCTCCTCTTTAGGCACAATTGTTCTTCTATTTTGTTTATTTTGTATTAACATCAGGTATGCTCCTATAAATGTTGACACCCCAATAAGAGCATGCAAAACTGGGAAGAAAACATCTACTGGATTGTCCTTACTGCAGTCTTTGAAGCTGCTTATCGGGTAAAGCCCCACACCAGGTATCAGTATCTGTTCAATGAAAGTTTTTGCCACAGAGAACAATCAGCGGTTGATAACTTTACTGTTTTTTAGTAAGTCATAAAACAACACAACAGCCTATTGCTGGCCTTCATTTGAACCTATTATCACTTAGGATGTTGCTTAAAGACCCACTCCGATGAAAATCATGTTTTTTTGTGTTTTTAACATGTTGTTGTAGAATTTTACTTATGATAGAGGACCTATATTAAAAATCTCACAATTAAAACTGCGGTTCTGAGTAGTTTTTTAATTCAAACCGTGATGGATCAGGAGCAGATTAAAAACTTGCGGTTTGGAAAAGCTAGGGTTTGTGACGCAGCAGCTGCCATGGACAGACCAAAGTCTCCCTTCTCTGCTACAATTCTAAATCCTACCCTTGCAGACAAATAGATCCATTAACGTAGTCATTTTCCTCATCTGAGCTGCATTCTAGCTCTAAACTCTACGGCTGGATAGATTCAATGTTGCTTGCCATTTTTGTGCTATGCTAATGTTAGCCTGGGGTTGTGTTGCGCTTTTGCTAGCAGGAGAGAGTGTAAACAAAGGAATGCTGGGAAATTAGCAAAAGGCCAACTCCCGCGCCAAGAGTCCCACCCTTGTTTCAGGCAAATTTCGAATGAGCTCCTGCTGCGCTGCAAAAGTATTTCTTAAAAAAAGACAGAATTTTTTTAATTGTTGCTAAAAACAGCATAATCATAATTAAAAGACCACTGGGAACACTTACTATAGAAAACCAGCCATGCAAACCTACAAATTGAGATAAATCTTTGTCAGATTTTCTACTGAATATTTCATTTAACCCTTTAACTTTGGAACTTTAGCTCCAGTTTTTTAAATTACTGAAACACTTCAACCGTTTACCCAATATGCCACACTTGCATTGTAAGTTTTAAAAATATGAGACAAAAATCATGTGTGGTGTGCTTCAGCATGACAGAGAATTTAATACTCTCAATTATATTACTAAGCTTTTACCACGTAAATTTGAAATGTTAGCAAGTCTAAATCTACCACTTTTGTTGATGACAGAAGATTTATAATCTACATAACTAACACTGATGTATAGTTGTTTTACTAAGACATGGCAGCTGCCTTCTCTAGATATTTTTAATGTACATAAAAAAGATAATAGCCTACAATAACTCACTGCAGAAAATACGTTTTGAAAGTTAAGTTTGGAAACTGAAGAAACTGTATTTAAAAATGCATTGTTTACTATAAATGAGTTTTTTTCCTGGTTTTTTTTGCTGTTGTCAGTGGGTTGATTCCTCTACTTATACATTATTACTACAAAAATATCTATACCACGACAGGTGATTATTTATTTACACATTTCAGTATTTTTGTCTTATAATCAGGACATTTTTGCTTGATGAGTTTTAATTGATTGACAACAGAACTTCTTTTCAGCTTTTGTGGAAACATTTTTTTGCTTTTTTAGTGCCTTCTGTAAGTTTCAGTTTTAAAGATATCTCCAGCAGGAAAGTGCCACAGATATAAAAAAAAAAAAAAAATCATAATCAGATGAAACACGCATTGCAAAAAATGGAGGAAGAATCGGAGAAGGACGGCCAAAGTGAGATTTTGAGGATTTATGGAGGACAGAGGACAAGCAGCAAGCCACTTAAGGAATGGAAGGATGAAGACTATTGACAGGATAGAGCGGGTGGAGGGAGAGATGGAGCTGCAGCAGAGCGTTGCAGGTTAATTGAGATAATATTGACCTCCTCCTCTAATCTCTGCAGGGGAAACATGCTTCACATTCATAAATAAATAGCAACATGAGCAACAATAAAAGCATTAGTGCTCTGATGGAAGAGGGCTAATGGCACGTCAATACTCAATGATCGCTTGGTGTGAGTTTGTGTGTGCTGCCTCCTGAGCTGTGTGTTCAGTTTAGAGGACAGAACTATAAAACTGAATGTTTACACCCACAGTAGAGACATTTATGAGGTTTCATTTTGAAGATCTCTTCTTCATCATAGAAATAGGGAAAAACCAAAAAAATAAAACAAAAACTATTTAAAGAAGTCAAACTACAAAAATGCTTGTGCGTGTCTTTGAGAGTGTTGTGAGTTGGAGAGTAATTAAAAGGTGCTTCTGTTGACTAATGAGGGTTGGGGTAGGGGATGAGGGTAGGATGTATTCGGCGGGGGGTCGATCATGATGCAAACGGCAGTCAGCTTTAATTTGTTATGAATTCTGTTAGCTTCCCAAAGTCGCAAAGGCCAATAATTACACAACAGACACGCATACTTGTAGTCTTGCAGTTTTGAGATGTTTTACTGATGTTTCGTGTCTCAATTTAATCATTACAATCCAAATTAAGGTCTTGACTCCTAAAATTGTTTACAGTTTTAAGAATGTTCCCTGTTCCCAAATGGACCCGAATTTGTGTATCAGAAGCTTTGCTAGGGCAAAGAAAGAAGAAAGTCCCTTTTCTAGATAATACCTGGTTTTGTGTGTCAGAAGCTACGCCACATAAACAAGAACGTCATATTTCTAGAAAGGACCCCAGCCTTATGTTTTAGTGCCTTTGTCAAGTCCCCACTGTGTACATAAACAAGAATGTCCCCATTCACAAATGACTTCCAACATTGAAGACCAGGGATTTGATACTCACCTCCACAAATACAATAACATACAGACTGAAGCTAAGCTTTGCGTAAACATCCAACACAACACAGTGCACTCTTTCTGCCATTGAAAAAAATGCATTGACCACCTGTTTGCTGTAATTTAGCCAAGGCCTTGAGGGTTAAGTTAAAAGTTTAAGCTTCACCAGACAAAACATTAAGATTGTGGTTCAATCCTGTGATACAACTCTACAACATGCAGAAAAAAAGAGTTATTTTTAAGCATTCAAGATGTAGGCAAAGGGGTTTACCTGGTGGCGTCTGGCCCGGGCTTTATGCGTCCCTGAGCGTTAGCCTCCCACACACCGTTGGCCACTTCGTTGCCGATAGCAGACATCACTTTTATGAGCTCAAGTGGCCAATCGTCCAAATCGAGAGAGCGGACCCGGGACAGGTGCGTACCCAGGTTACGGTGAATGCCTGAGCACTCGATACAAATCAGAGCCCCAAGGTTAAGACTTGCCCAGTCCGGATCTGGATGAGCAGAGAAGCAAAAAATTAAGGTTTAAGGACAATTAACAAGAACTTATCCTATAGCTGGAATTACTGATAAATTTATATGTGAAAACTGCACTTTTTAGAATCTTTAGTTTGTGTGTCGGAATTTGCACAGTACTATAATTAATAAAAAATGCATTAAGTAAGAAAACGTATAACATATACCGTACGAGAAGTTTAAATATAAAAATATGACTATTATCAGATAAGAACCTGTTTTTGATTTAAAGTAGACAAAATAATACAATAAAATAACGGTTTTGCAATCATGTTCACAACAAAAGGGATGAATACATTTAAAATTTTGACTTTTTCCACTTTTTGATTTAAAAAAATCATTAAATGGAATATTTACTTTTAAATTAAAAAATGAAATGAAATATGCTAACACTGTAGTTTGTGTTCATAAACAACAGACGAATGCAAATCTAGCCAACTCACTTTGCGTATCGCAGTCGGCACAGCGACTGTTTCCACGGATACTCCGGATGGACTGCAGCGCCAACGCCTCCGTCTGGCTGCTCAGACGAGACTGAAAATCAAACATGGAAGCTGAGATAAAAGTTTAATTCATTCCTTTTGAAATTGACTCAAACTTATTCTCTGGTCGTTTTTTTTTTTTTACTTTGGTCTGAGATGTTTTCATGTTTAACAGCCTTACAGTTGGTGGTCATGGCCAACATCTAAACACCAGCCCCCCACACATGTGCTGCCTATCAGGTATCAAACCACATTTAAAGTCACATTTGTTGGAACACATACACAGACGTGAGCTGCTGCTGTTCTGGGCCATGTCGTGGAAATGAAGGAATAATGCTGCCAACAAATGAAATGGTTTCGTGGCGACGGGGCAACAAAAGGCTGAGAGCCTGAGGCGTAAACACAGCGGGCGGCGATGGAGATGGAGCTGCGGGCTGCAAGTGTAAAATGGCAGCAGCGAGGCTACAATAATTGCTGTTTTTGTAATTATGTGAGTGAAGGTGAGTGTTGGAGCTGAGGTGGGAACATGTAGGACTATTTCATGTGAGTCTTAAGAAAGTCTTGACTGAGAGCCTGGCCCCATATTTGATCGTTTTAGTGAAGTGTGGTCTGAAATCCTGGAAATCCAATATGAACCTGAATGATGGAGGTAATATAGATAAAGTAGGGCAGACTGGTAAAAATAAAAATAATCAATAAACTATCTTTACTAAGAAAATCAATGCCCATTCAATAAATCCATGAATAATTTAACTATAAATTAAATTATGTTATTTATTTTACTATTTTCAGTTAGTATTTAAAGAGAAAACAATTAATTTTATTAATAAAAGTTCTATTTTTTTTTAGTTAACCCTTTAAGCGATCTTTGACCTATACAAACTATCGTAACTCTTCTAAAGTTTATGCAATCTGACTAATTCTTTACTAATGCAATTCCAACAGATTTTTTTTATTAGCATAATCCCAGCAGATTTTTTATTAATGTAAAGTTACGAAACGAAGGCCACTTTTCTTTGCACCAGAATCATTTGGTTTAGGAATGTAAAGAGTTGCATATCAGCACAAAGCTGCTTTCATCTGCACAATTATGTTAATTGTGTAAATGTTTGGAGAATTTTGGCAAATTCAAAAAACGCCAACAACAGTGCTAAAGCTCCGGTGTTAGAGGATTGATCTTATAATTGCAAAAAATTGCAAACAAATTGCAAAATGGCAAATCAAACAGGAACAATTCTGTATTTTAGGAATGAAACCCAGCTCGATTTAAAATGACAAAAGAAACACTGAATAGGACCACGAGTCACCTTGTAACACAACACGGAAGTTGTGCACTGATGGCTTTGTTTTTGCCACGCTTACCTTGATCTTGCTGCTTTCACAAGACTGAAGGCTGGCAAGGATCTGGCTCTCGATGACCTGCACCCAGGCATCGCGCTCCTCGTACGAAGTAGCTTCAAAGTGCCATGTCTGCCCTGTCAGCGACACAATAATGAACTCGAAGTTCTCCTCTTGTTCTGTAAGAAGAAACGGACGAAAGGTTTCAGATGGAAGTGCAAATACAAAGAGTCAATTTATTGAAAGTCTGTATAAGAACTCAAAACTTTTTTTGGACCAACAGGACACCTGAAGAAAGTTCCAGTCTTTGAGGTTGGTGGTGTATACTTTCATCTCTTTTGTGCCTCAGAACCCAATGCTTAACAATTAGGCTATGGTTACATACCCCGATATGCCACCACACCGCCACCGGATTTAGGTGGCTGTTGAGGTTTTAAGAAAATGTAAAAATTTTATGGCAACTGGATGAGTTTTCTTTAAAAGTTGACATCGGTCAGTGGCACATTTTGAGGTCCGCGATGGCAGTCCAGCGACAGGCGGGGATGACGCCATTAGAAATCAGGCGACAGCTGGGCGGCCACAAGGCGGATTGCTGGCTGATAGCAACGATGACTTGACAATGTGTAAGTGCCACTGCCCGGTAGTATATAGAAAGAAGGCCATTCTGTACACCTGACGGCTGTCTACGTCCATAACCACTCCAACGATTTTCAAAAAAATTGGGCAACGGCATGAAATCTTGAGTGCCCTTGAGAGCCCTGACTTTTCTTTAAAAAAAAAAAAAAAGGGGGTAAAACAAGACTTCACAGCAATGCTTATCTTCAGCAGTAGTCACATGCACTGTGACTACCGCTTTTTGGGTTTGGGTACAGCAGGTTTTTGGGTTGACCAGGACTGTGTAGGGTCTGTGAGTGTCTGCATCTCACGGTGTGTCTTGCAATTCCCCCAAGGTTTGTATCGTCACTATAACATGGAATGTTCCATTGTAGTTTGTGTGATAAGTGTATCAAGAAGTATTTGTAAGACTAAAGGAGTTGTACGCACTCATGACATACAGGTTATGCTGTCATAAAGTGCCAACATGCCTTGCAAGTACTGGCTCCTTACGGATCGCGAACAAATGAAGAACACAGGGTGCATATGTAAGTGCTCGTAGCACCTCCACACAAACTATGCTCTCAATGTCTATTTTCCTTCATTCCTAACAATCAGGCTGGACACAAGGAGTACACTAATCACATGAACAGCACTAATGGGTCCCTTGCGCAGTGCGCATTTTTTAGGGTGTTTGGAAAAAATGAAACGTGCTTGCGTCTCATTTTCTTCACCCAGACTTACCCTACCCTTACGTGCTGTATAAGTGTTCGGTACAAACTTTCCCTCACAGCTTGGCGGTAAAAAATGCTTTCACTTTCAGAGTGGTCTATGACCTTGATATTTGTGCAGGTCACCCGCAGGTTTGCCTATTTTTAACCCGCAGACAGCCTGTATCCACCTGTAAGAGCAGTTGTGACAAAGGCTTAATGTGTTCAAACAATTCAAAGTCAATTTAAAAGAACTTTTGAAACTTTCACAGATTTAGCCTAAAGTTTTTTGTCTTTCAGGATTAAAATTTCAGTTTGTAGAAGAAATTCTTTTCCAAACCAACATCCATTGACTAAACTGCTTAAAAAAGTAGAAAAAAAAGTTGAGTAAAGACTTACATTAAGAGTCTATTACTCATCTTTGTTATGCCTCTCCTCTTTTCTGAAAGATTAATCTTCATCTCAAATAATCTGAGCTAAATGGAGTTAAATGCTGCCCATCAAACTAAAACAGGAACAGGAGTTTTAACCACTAGGAGTAAACACCTGATCTTCTGAACTGATCCCTGCTCACCTACCTGACCCTCTCCTCCAAAAGACAGGACAAATCCAAATTATGTTAACCCCCCTTTCCAAGTTTCCCCTTCACAGACATGTCAGTATGAAAGGTCAGTCATTACAATCAGAGCCTCATGCTTTGGGGTGTGTGTGTATGTGTGTGCGTGTGTGTGTGAGCACACACAACGGATCTATTACTCTGAAGCGGTCAGAGGTTAATGGGATGATCAGGAGAAAATTAGGTTGAGTGTTTGTGCGCAAATGGGAAGGAGAGCACACAAAAACATGTGGAGCATGTGTTCTGGAGATTGAAAAAACAAATTCCCCTAAAACCTTTCGACAGCTAAAATTATTTGTTTTTTTTCTGAAAATGTAAAAGTTCACACATCACAGTTAAAATGACTCAGCGTTACAAAGGCTTTTAACCCGTTTTTAGTCCCCCATGCTGATACTGTCGACACCACCGTCACCACACGTACCTGCAGCTGTATAAAATAAAAAACGGCTGCAGTGTTTGAGAACAAATTAAATGATAAAAATGTAAAAATTTTAGTGCTTTGGGGCCACAGTAGATTTTTACAACAAAAGACATTTAATAAAAGAAATCTTTAAATTTACAATAATATTTTGTTCATTGTCGTGGTGAATCATGGTATCTAGGTGGTGAACTTTCACAAACTTGGAATTTTTATAACTCATTTTTAATTTGTAAAAAACGAGTCTTTGGGACTTTGAATCAGTTTAAGGATACCTGTAATCTTCAGCTCCAAAGATTAGACATAAAGAACAGTTTGTTACTCTGTTTCTAAAGGTATTTTATTTGCTGGGATGCCCTCAGGAACACAGAGGTTAGAAAAATGGAGCAGTGTCCGATTCCTTGAGTTCCTGCACATGTGGAAACTGTTAAAGACGGCAGAGAAGACAGGGGGTGGAGGTGATGCACAACATCATCACAACATTGCTGCCGCTGTTCACAATTAACCCTGATGGTGATGGGGGGGGGGGGGGGGGGGTGCAGGGGTCATCAAAGGACTGCCCTGCGGCGTGATCAGTCTTCCCCGGATTCTTGAGGAGGTTCCATCTAAGAATGACCTGCCTGGATGTGGAGACAGAGAGCGGCGGTTGCGGTTGGCCCGCCGTGAAGCCATCATCCGCTGCTCCTCAGCTGCAGTCATTTGGCTAATTGGGATCGTCTCAGAGCAATAGAGATGAAGCTCCCCGCGGCTCCGCTCAGGATAATCGACCGATTTGTTCAAGGGGAGGAAGGATGGAGGGTAAGGATGTGAGGAGGCTCCCCGAGGCCAAACAGGCGCCACAGAAATATCTGGGTTTTGGACCAGCAGGCTGAAAGTTCATGCTGCTGTAAATCTCTAGATGACAATCTTTCGATCTATGTTCAATACATGTAATATTTAGAAATAAACTTTGAACAAAGATTATTTCCAAATATTACATTTATTTTAGAAGGAAAACATTTTTTTATAGTAAAAATTTGTTTCTTAAACCTAAGTCTTCTTTTCTTGGTATGCCCCATTTTTGTCAACATTTCTATGCAACAAATACACATTTTTTGAAACAGCATTTTTGTTGTCTGCCCCTGATTTACTGTGATTTTATTAAAGAAATATGCAGAAATGTAATTTTGAGCGTGATTTTCTGTATTTATGTCCTCTATCATCAGAAAAAGTCTAGAAGAAAATGCTAAAAACACCAAAAACAATTTTTAAAAAAATCAGAGTGGTTCTTTAGGGAGACTGGTTAGCCTACACATTTCAAGACACCATTGATACGGTCATTAGAGGACACATGCAACTTCTCCTCATGTTTTAATTTTTTTCTAGACCTGTTTCAAATTTTGTTTAAGGATTTTAGTGAAAAATCTGTAAAAGCAGTGTCTGAATTTCTTTAGCAAAAATTACTAAGTTTATAAGCAATAGTATTTGTCATTTTCAAGCTTTAAAACTTCCCTTTCAATCAGAATCTGTGTCAGCTTAACTGAAGCTCTGGGTTCTGCTCTACAGACTGGCTCAGCTCCACCTCCAAATTCCCATCTTGCTTGATTTCCCAGATTTCTCTGCTTCTCTGGGAGAGGAGGAGGAGAAAGAGGGCTCCACTTGACAATTATGGAAACCAACAATCCAGAAAGACCCATACTAAATGCTGTTTCTGATTTAAGTGCTGCACGGTGACCCGACTCACCGCAGAGACTAATGAAGGAAATGGCTGAGCGGTATCAACGCCACTCCCACTTTGCTTCACACCCCCTCACCTGAAGCCATGCACGCTCCTGAAAAGACTGAAACAGTGACATTTAAAGCTGCACTCGTCAGTTCTTAAGATTAAAGGTCAATCAAATAACTTCCCAGCCTGTTTTAGCACACACTTTCAGACTCGGATGCATGTCCTCTCGCTAAATTGAGCTCGGCTGAGTTGCATTTATTAGCTGAAGAGGCAGACCTGCCTACTCACCGAAAGAAAAAAGGGACTGGATGATCTGATTGACTCCATATGAAATCTTTTTGTTACTTCCAAGAAAAGCGCAACTCGAGCAGACTGCTAGTTTAAAAATAAAAGCTCCCAAGTGACTAAAATCCTCCAATTCTATTCTTATTATAGTACAGGAAGCTGCACATTTTTCCTATTAGGTCTGTTGCTGAAGAAGTTGCGCTAAAAACAAGTTTAAAGAATTTCAAATCTGATATCCTACGTACTTTTTACTGACCTCTGGAGGCCAAAAAAGCAACATCTAGTTAACATTTAAGCAGGAAATGCACATTACAAAAGCAAAATTAAACTTTTTTTTAAATGTTACCTAGTTTTCTGTAAAAGTTTGACATAAAAATACAACAAAATAAATAAATATGATTAAAAATGAACAAAAAAATAATTTAAAAAATCAATAAATACAATTTATTTTAAAAATTAGCTTAAGTTTTTTATTAGTAAAACGTTTTAAAATATGCTTATTTAAAATTTCTAATTAAAACTGTAATCCTTTAAAAATTTATATGTTTTAATTTTATTTATTTATTATTAACTAATAAAAATATACAATTTCAACAATTATAAAGATAATTTAACAAAAAATATCTAAGAAAAAAGTGTCAAATCAAAAATGTGTAAAATACAACCACAAACATATTTAATTTAATTTCTTCTTGTTTTTAATGAGTTTGTCCTTGGAATTTAACTGAGGAGAAAACATTTTTGTTTGAGAACAAACGCTTACCATACATTTTAAATGCTGTAATAAAAAATATAAATGAAATCAATAGTTTACAGTTTACTAAAAAACAAAAAGATAGCTGTACAAATAAATTTTTCCTAAAATCTAGAAAGGTATTCACATTTGACCTCAACGACGGAACAAAAACATGACTTAGAGGAATGCAAACATTTTATGAATACCCTTTATATCATTTCTTGAAATAAAAAAAAAAGAACTTTAGGAGAAAAAAGGACAAACTTGAAAACTTGTTTCTCTAGATGTTTTGATAAAATACTTAAAAGGTTTCTGGTCAAAACTTCTCAAAAAAGTGTAACGTTTGTGTATGCCCGCTCCCCCTCACTCACTTCTGCTGTTCAACAAACGCACAAAAACAAATGGCGAGCGGTGGTGGCGGTCTACTTTGGTAATTACTGCCACCGCTTTCGGCTACTGTGGGTGACATTCGCGCAGAGAGAGGTGGCGCCGAGGCAATTTGTGAACTCTGACACCACCAACCTTTAGCAGCACAAACACTGCAAAGCAAATACGGAACAGTTACACTACGCAGGCGGGGGCGCTATTGGTGGTGGGGGCTGGACATGCATACAATCCAGCAGGTTGTGTGTCTGCGTGCAATGAGAGGGGAGGCAGGAGGTAGACGGACAGACAGGGGCCTCAGGAAACACAAATTAAAAGCCTTAAATGTCAGCGCACACAGTATTGCTATGCGACACAGGTCATTACTCGCCATATTATTCTCAGCCTTTTACAACATTAATAATGTGCTGAAAACTGCAGACTATTGTCATGTTTCTGGATGGAGGTGGGGGCAGATTTAAAGGGGGTGGGGTGACAACGATCATCTGGACCAACAAGAAACCAACAATCCTGAAGACAAAACTTCAGGTGGGCGGATGCCAAAAAAGCACTGCTGCAGAGACGGGTGTGTTTGGTAGACTGCACGGGAACAGGTAAGGCGGGAGGGACTCAGCCATCAGGGAGGGGATGGACAACAAAACTTCCTCAATAAACACAAAAGAAAATAAAGGATTTGGTGATTTGAAGTAAGAGATTTTCTAGGTTTGAACCTCAAAGCCAATTCTACATCACTGGATTTTGAGGACATCTGAAGATAAAAGAAAACAACATAACAAACAAAAACTTCTGCTGCTTTGATGGAACAAAAGAAAAGCTAGCTGCTTAAGTTCAAAGTTTCCCTAAAGTTTCAGGAACACCTGTTTTTTTTTTTAAGCTCAGTGTTTACAAGTTATAAAAATCAATTACAAAACAAATCACCACCACCTTTAGCTTTACGAAAAGGCTATGCCCTTTCAGGAATGCTGGAGGACGATGGGGGAAGAGGATAAACGGGTGTATCCGTCCCACCACAGCAGCTTCTCTTTACCTTCGGAGTTCTGAAGACTGTTGGCATAAACGCTGCGAAGGCTACTGACGCGATCTACCTTCCAAGCTCTACGTTTGGCTGCATCCGACAAGAGGAGGAAAAGAAGGAAGAGGATTGGGGAGGAGGAGGAAGAACAAATAGAGGACAGGTAGGCAAAAATAGGAAAAGTGACGCAACACATACAGGAGAGAAAAAGAAATGATGATAAATGGCAGAAGAAAGCAGCTTCTGGAGGTTATGGAAATTTTTTATGACTTTCAGAAATGGCAGAAGAAAAATCCTCTTTCCCCACGTATCCAGGGCCGGATCGTGGGGCCAGCAGCCTAAGCAAAGATACCTAGACCTCTCCACAAAAACTTCCTCACAGGAGCTACCAGGCCAGCTGCGAGACAGCCCCTTCAGCGCCTCCTTTCTTCATTCCCTCATGAACACGACCTAAAGATACCTAAACTCCTTCACAAGCTCTCCACCTATCCAAAGACGACAAACCACTTTTATCCAGTCAAGAACAATGGCCTCAGACTTGGTAGAGTCAATTCTCACTCCAGTGTGTGAACCACTCCAGGGCACAAAGATCCTGCTTTAATGAAGCCAACAGAACATCATCATCTTTGAAAAGCAAAAACACTGCAGTTCACAAACCAGACTCTATCTGGCCCTTAACCCTTTAATAACAGAGATGTTGCCAGAAACATCCAAAATAACACACACTCTTTGACATACCGTAACTCCACCATTCACAAGATCAACTTAAAGCACTTTTTAAAAATAAAGTGATGCATATCAGTGCAAGAGGGCTTTTCTCCAATTCAGAATCAGCTGGAATTAAGTTTACTCTATAAACGGTTGAGGAGTTACAGTGTTAATGTCAACACTGGAGCTAAAGCTCTGGTGTTAAAGGTTTCAGATGTCACAAATTCTGTCCATAAAAGCTATGTTGACAAAGGGCAACCATACCGAAGCCTATCATTCTCTAGAAAATGTCTTTTTTTTACCTTTGATAATACAGACTAATCTCCTGCTCTGGTTCACTGAGACCGGATGGCCCTTAGTAGGAGGCCCAAGACCCCACATTCCCAGAGCGCCTCCCATAGAACACAGCAAGGGACAAGATCTAACGCTTTCTCCTA
>BSAI01000123.1:534516-561851 GCA_036245035.1 Adrianichthys oophorus | reverse complement strand
GGAATCCATTGGTAATTAAGGTAATAGATGGTCCAAGAGTTCCGGTAGTTTACAGAGAGTGCTATTTCTGACAACTTTGAGATTGGATGAGGGTGGACCTCATTCACTCCCAGAGCCTTGCCACTGAGGAGTTCCCTCACAACTTCCATCACTTCATACTGGTTGATGGATTGGTCCACTTATAGATCCCCAGCCTATGCCCACTAAACAGAAAACATGTTTGTGGGATAAACGAAATCCTCAGAGTTTCTTTCATTGTTGACGACGTCTTTGGTTAAAGTTGATAGCTAACCACTCCTACTTTAATTGTACGAGTAAATGGTCAGGAGTTTAGGTGAAACAAATACTAAAACTAATTTGTTTCACAAAATTGTCTCTCTAATGGAGGCTCCCAGTCCAGATACAAAAAGGGAAAAAAAGGGAAAAATGCTTTTTTTTGTAATCTTTTCATTTAAAAAATCTCCATATGCCTCAATTATTTATGGTAATTATTTACAAGTTCGAGATCCTCAATTCAACATGATTAGAAACAGAAGACATGAAACCAGTTGATGTATTGTGAATAACAGGAATGAGAGTAGATTTGTAATTGCATCATTGAATAGTTCTAAACACTTTTGGGTGAAAGTTTTTTTAAAAATTATGTTACAAATGGGTTTCCATAGCTGCAATTAAAACCTTTATTATGTCAAATGATAATAAATAGCTAGAGAACATCCCTTATTGTGTACCCGTGAGACGACCTGGAATTTCTTAAACCATGACTCCTTGTTCTCAGAGATGCCTGATCTCTAAGGTGGCGCTCTTCCTCCTGATTCATCCATCTTAAAAGACGTTCACAGATCTGACCAGTGATCACAGTGAGGCTCAGCAGGTGCGCCCACCACCTGACTGACCCATTGATTGCTGTTACACAATAACTGCTGAAGCTCCCGGGCTGAAATGCAGAGGAGCGCGATCTGGTCTAGATTCCAGCAGCGAGTTTTCTGGATGAAGAATCAAAGCTTCTCTGCAGGAACGTACGAGGGGAGCAGGTCAGCTTTCAAAGTCGCAGGATGAAGACAGGCCTGGGGAGGGATGTGATCTGCAGCATACCTGACACAGGTGTGCACTTGTTCTTGAGGAACAGGATCTTTGAGTCTTAAATGTGGTCTTTATAGTGTTTGATCCGTCTGAATGACCTGCAATGATTCACTGGGTTCAAAATGAACGTTTCTTTGAAAAACACCAAGAACAAACACTGAATTTGGGCCCTGCAGCTGAGCAGGGAGTTGTTGGACTTTATCTTTGCACAAAAATGTGCCAACAATATGTGAGAACCTACAACCTACTCATCAGATCACCTGTTTTATTGAGATACATCAAGTTGTAAAGGCTTATGGTGCTCAGTCAAGGTTATTCTTAGACTAAAAAAAGATCTTATCTGTTCATAGACCCAAAAAAAAAACCACTTGTTTCCAAAGACTACCTACACAAGCGTAACAAAAATGTGAGGGACTATTCAATTTAAGATAATTCTATGGAAAAGATTAACTGCTAAAGCAATCATGCTTGAAAGATCACAAGGTTCTCCACTGATGTAATTAAGAGTACTTAGATTTTTTTCAATAAAAAAATCTAAATAGGATAATCCAGCGTCTTTCATCTGGTATCAACAGCTATCTGATAATAGGAAATCAGAAGGATGAAGATTTCTCCCCAAAAAGCAGTTATACATGTAATCATGTTTATATAACTTATTTTGTAGCTTTGTATCTCGGCATTAAACACAGGAGACGGAACACCCAGGGTAGCATTGGGTATCCAAGCAACTTCCATTTTCTTGAAATTAAGAAAACTAGAGTTAAACAGCAATGCGTTGTAAATTTTGCTTACACATTAGTTCCCAAACGAGCAAAGCTAATGCTATTAATAAGAGCAGTGTTTATCAAGAACAGATTTGTGTACGTTTATAAAGTTGGAAACTTGAGTCATTATGTACGTAGTTCTAAACAAATCCGAAGACTTTCTGATTATTGGAATTATAAAGTTCATTAGCAAATACCTGATTACTACTAATCAAAATTTTTGGGCAGTAAGTACTGCTCATTGAAAGTTAGCAGCCCAAACCATAATAACTCCACTACCGTGCTTTACAATGGTTTCTCTTCAGTCTGAGAAACAGGATTTGAAGAGTTGAAAAAACAGTTTTTCAAGACATCTGTGAAGGCTTAAAGGTAACTTGTTTAGAAAAAACATTTGAAAGAACTCAAGTCTACTTGAACACAAGCACAATAACACAACGTCACTCAGGACACTGCACTCAGAAGTGCAACTTGGGGGAGCTTGGCTGCAGAGGGCAGTCCCCCTCATGCATTACGCCGTCCTCTGACACTGAGATACTTCACCCGCCCGCCCAACTTGACAAGCAGTGTGGTGACCGGCCGAGCATGCTCAGTGCTTAATGGCTAAATTGGGAAGACTGTTACTAATCGCTTATTGAATAATGAAAGTGACACAGCTGATAAAAGATTTCTGCACGCCAGATTATTTATTATATTTCACTTGAGCCTCTCTAGCTGACTAATGGGGGGCGAGCCAGGGGGACCGTCTGACGATGGGTAGTGGCTGGAGGAGGTGATGATGAAACGCTGGCGTTGTAAAAGTGGAGCGAGCGTGCTCAGTTTGATGGAGGAAAATGTAGAGAAACGGGATAAAAGAAGAAGGAAAATATGAAAGAAAAAAACAAGGAAGTAGGAAAGAGAAAAATTACAAGGAAGAAAAGAAGAGTAAGATGACTACAAAATGGAAGCTGATAAGACAGCCACTTGTCTTGTCAGCTGATTGTTGCCGCGGTGATAGAGAGAGCAACATTACACATCTGCTGGGGCAGCCACATCTGTTCAGTCATCCGCTGTGTGTGTGTGTGTGTGTGTGTGTGTGTGGGTGTGTGTGGACAAAACAGACTCAGTCATGTCAGGAAAACTATCCGAGACAGGCTGATCTCAGAACAGCTGCCAGTTCACGTCATCCAATCATGATTTGAGAAAACAAATGTGCTGCGTTACACCTTTATCACTTGTCTCGGGTAAACAAACTGTTTATTAGATTCAGTCTTAAGCTAAACTTTTACTGGTGATCTTTGAAATTAAAGCCACTTCTGTTTTTTTATACCTACACATCAACTCATTTATATCCTAAAGAGGGAAATAAACATTAATGTAAAAAAAAAATCATCTCCCTTAGGAAGTGGATTTTAAAATTTTAAACAGATTTAAAGGGATGGTAAAAAAGTGCCAGAGTAAGCTACAGTGCACATTTTTGTTCATGCTAAATTTACTTGGTGAAACAAAAGCTCAAGTACCACCAAAGGAAAAAAAACTGTCTTAGGATGCTAAAATTTAGCTATAATAATTATATATATTAATTTATCTATAAATAAAGAATTTTTCAGCCGTTGGTAGTTTTTCGTTTAAAGGTTTATAAATTTAACTACTAAATAGTACAGTTCCTCAAATGGCCGCTGGTTTCATCAGTGAGCATTACCTCATTAACTCCCAAATAAAACTTTCAACTTTATACATGTTACAAGTCTTGTGTGCAGCCTGGTAGACCCCCAAAAAAAGTAAGTACCACTTTCTTCTACCCAAATGTCCATTTTTGGAACAACGATGAATTGGGCGAAGTAAACAAATATGACCTCAACCTCTTTGGGATATTTTTGTAGTATTTTGAAGAAAAATGTTTTCTTATTTCTGTCATATAGTGTGTTTTTAACTTTTAGACTGACTTTTTGAACAGAAAACCTTTAAAACAAAACCAGTTTCTGTTGTGGCGCTTCCATGTCTTAAACAAATGAAAATCCCAATGGAATTGAAGGACACTGAAATGTCATGCTGATCTCCCAGATACATTTACTGTTGTGGGAGTCAAAGATCTCTACATCAAAATAACAGACAGATTTTTATTTGTATTGAGACCAAAGTGTGCTGAGACGTTCTGAGCATGCTCAGTTCCTAAGCTGACTCATAACACCCTCAAGATGGCATACATACTGGTTGGTTTTGACTTGCAATGTTACAAATGAGCTAATTTGGGACAAGAAAACTAAGATCTAAGAAGCTTAACAACAAGCTAAAGATTTCATGCATCACAAGTAGGAATGTGTTTATGGAAGAACAGGAATGAAGATTGAACAATGAAGCAAAGAGGGGGTTCAGCAGTGAGGCGAGGAGGAAAGACATTACCTTCTGTAGTACCAGAGAGGCCATCAGCCTTGAAGTTGCTGGTGCTCTTCTTCCTGCGGTGCTTTTTCCGGTTGGCGTGCGGTGACGGTGGTGGCTCCATCTTGGGGCTTGTACTGGAGATGCTGGGACTGGAGCAGACGGAGTCACCAAGGCCAGTGTCTGCTATGCAGAATTTAGGAAGCCAATCCAGACAAAGACTCAGGTTATGAGTTGTGGAGTGAATATTGGCCCAACAAAAACTAACGAACTTGAGTTTTAAAGGATAGCTTTTAGGACCAGTGTATGAAAATTGATATCACATCAATATTGATTCATATCATCGATTTTCCTTGACTTTTTTTTAAACAAGAAAAAAAAGAAGCTTTTATTTCGTTTTTTTTTTTTCATTGTAACAGTTCCTAATTTTATTAATATAGTTTCTAGTTTTTGAGTTTATATTACTAGTTGCAAAAGGCGCAACTTGTATGGGGCAGGTGGCCCGCACCAAAGATCAAGGTCATAGACCGCTTGCTGATGCAATCGAGCCAAAAGTAAAATTTTCTACCGGCATCCGGCGAGCAAGACATCAAAATGAACACTTATACAGCATGAAAGCGTAAGTAAAAAGACGCAGAAAAATATGAATTTTTCTTTTTTTTTTTTCCAACTGCCCCCCTGAAACCAGCAGTAATGGGCCAGAACTTATACCTTATCAATGACCAGAGCGTGTCGTAAAGTCACTGGAAAACAGCACCGCCTGTACATCATAAGTGCGTGTACATTAGCCTTACGAATACTTTTAAGAAACACTTAACAAACGCGTTCCATTTCCATGATGTCCCTTAAGGTTGTCGTACGAACCTCAAGAGAACTGTTAGACACACCTGTGTTTAGGATGAAGCTGTCCTCTCTACGACCCTCAACGAGTCCGTATGGGTCAACCCCCACACAGGTGCATACCACTAAAGTGTTTAAATGTTTACAGGCTCGTTGAACTAGTAGGGATTTTTTTTAAGCAAAGGTGTAATGACACAATGTTTTGGTGGGGGCAGCAGAACAGCTGGGGGGAGGGTCAAATGGTAGCAGTTGTTGATCCATCAATCAAGTTGTTGGTCATGCAGATGTAAAGTCTTTGTTGGTTGTATTGGATTGATGCTCAACTGGAGTGTTACTTTGTACATTTCCAGATTGTAATGATTCTGATAGTTGTGGGCATCAAACCTTTTTTAGTTCGATCTTTTGATTCTTCCTGTTGGAACTCAGTCCTCTAAAGGTTAAGACTAGACTGGATTAGGCTTGTGATCCTGAAGACGAAAGAATGTATGAAATCAGAGAGGTGGCTTCTATTTAAAAAACCGATTCGGGATCAGAGCCGGCTGAAACACAGAGTCCTGCTGTGATGAACATGAAGGCTGTGGACGAGCGAGGCTCCCACAGCAGGGAGCAGGCTCTCTCTCTCTCTCCCTGGCATCACTCTTCAGGCAGCTGCTGACAGCTGTGACTAGCGGCAGAATAAAATAACATTCAGCTCCCATCAATATCACGGGACGGCGGCGCTCTGACACGAGCCCAGTGTGTAACTGCGTGCAGAGGGGTAGGCATCTACACAAAAACACGCGCGTGCGCACAGGCCGCTGCGTCCCACAGCGGCAGAGAACCCCAAGGACGGCCATAACTTATTTTACAATCGTTTAGTCTCAGCTCAAGTGGAAAATGTGACAACTTATCTCTGCTGACAAGATGCCATCCCCGAGCGTGCAATTAACCGCCGTGGATTAACGGCCCACCCATCTGCACGCCGCGCTCCATCCACATCAGCCCACCCCCACCCTGGAGATGTCCACCTCCTGCTGCTGAGCCCCTCATGATGTTTTCTGCCGCGGTTTTACCTGCTCTGCCCATCAGAGCTGCCAAAGCTTTTCTATTAGTTTGCTGTTTATTTTCACCACATTTTGAGTGACCATTTTTTTGGGTGGGGATTTGACTTTTTAGTTTAAGCACCAGAAAAAGGAACAAAACCACAACGATCAACTTTGGGTCATTCGTGGGAATTTTTAACGGTAATGGACAAGTACCGTTTCAAAGTTCTATTGAGAATTTCTTCAATGACTTATTTGAACTAGTGTCCGGAGTCTTAAAGCCCAAAAAATAAAAAAGTAATCCCAGGACGGGATACGTTCTGGGAATAAATCCATCGGAGGCTGTAATTTGGAACTCACCATAGAGTTTCGTAAGACAAAGAAGTTTTAAAACTGAACAACATTCACAGTCCGAAAAGGGCTTTTAATGAAGTTAAAGTATATGTCTATTACCACAAATTAGTGTTGAAAGTGTTGTTTTGTTCGTCTATATGAATGTTAAAGAGAAAAGCTGGATCCATTTCTTTTCTGTGAATTGCAAAAGAACTTCTTTTCAACCTTTTCAGATAAACTACAATCTTGTAGGACCAAATACAGTTGTGTGTCTTTGTGTCTGTGCGGCTCCTGGCAATCCATTTAAAGCTTTTCGCAGCCTTAAATGCAGCTTGAGAAACCCCGGCCTGCTGGAGGAGCTGCCAGCAGAGCTTATTGTCATGGCGACGCTCTGCCTGACAGCTGTCAGTCTCTGCGTGTGTTCCTGAGCACGTCAGGCTGCCACTTACAGTCTCACTCTCAGAGACATGTATCCACACTTTGGTTACACTTGTGCAGCACCTTCAGAAGGCCCTCTGGGCCTCAGGGTGGAGCTCACACTCACCTGTGCTGACGCCCGAGTTGGCGATGACGGTGGCGTCGGCCCACTGGTCGGCGCTCGACACCGAGAAAGAGCGCTGGTGCATCCCCTCCACGCCGCGGCTGCTGAAGGACACGAGACTGACGCCGCTCGGCATCTGAGACACCGACAAGCTGCTGGACACCGAACCTGCGGAGGTGACGGAGGGTCAGTCGCAGGAGGAGAAAACCTTTTACTGCATCTGAGGTTTGGCTCCAAGCGTCACGTTCCTCCAGCTCGGGGGCAGCCGAGATCGGCCGCTCTCATCCCGGCGGCTTAAATCAAAGAGCTACAGCGCCGCCTGCGCCCCCCTTCTCCCCCCACCTCTCATTTCAGCTCGTTTGCGGTTCTGCTGGCTGAGCGGAGCTGCGCTCTGATTGCATTAATATTCATGACAGTAATTAGTGAACAGAGCACGGCTCGCTGAATATTCATGCTCCGAGCTGCGGCCCGCTGATGTGATTTAGGTCTCTGTGCTTTTGTTTTACGACGCCTCCTTCAGGTGAAGGGATGCGCTCACACGGCTTCAAGGCTGAGGCTATTTTTATGATCGAGCCCCTCAAACACACTTGTGTTAGAGATCAACACAAACACGACAAACGGGAGCGACAACCAGCAGTTCATTTAGTAAACAACAGGAGCTTCAACTCTATTATTTATTTATTTTTATTCTCAATTCTAGTCAACGTTTGATAGGTGTTTTTCTCATGTTTGTAAATGATTACTGTCCATTTAAACATTTATTACGTTAAAATTAGTTAAATTTATTAAGTTAAACCCATTCTGACTTTGTGATGTAGGTTAGGACCTCTGCTCAGATGCTTTAGTTATTTATTTTTGGTGGGGTCACTGACCTGGGGCCTGGGCCAGCTGTAAGCCACTCATCTCCTTGGTCAGGCCGTTGGTGTTTGGGCTCGGCACGGCAGCGCAGGTGGAGATGGCGCGGGGCGGCCTCTTTCCCGGCACTTTCACCGTAGTCCTGAGCAGGTTGATCTCCTTCCCGTGGACATTCTGCATGTAGTCCTGAAAAATAAAGAGATTAAATTCAAGTTTAATCATTTAGGAAGCAGAATCTGTTTATATTTTGTTGAGTTTAAGCAAGACTGAAATAATGAGCTTTTTTTTTGTTTTAATGTTTAAATATTTACGTTCTTTTACAGGTGTAAACCAGAAACCGTCCAAACAAAGCTGAAAATCAGTGTTTTGTTAGGAGATTTTCTCGATATGAGTGGATTATTAGAAGAAAAATCTCTAAATCTTCAGCAAACAAAGCAAACAAAGCCAAGATAATCCCTGAAGAAGCTCTGAAGAGGACGGACACTGGGCTCTGATTGGCTCAGACAGCGGCTGCTGCTGTCTGAGGCCACCCCCCTCCACGACGAGGGCCCTTTGGTTTAGATCAGATGTTTGAATAAAGAGAGGAGACGAGTTAACAACGAACAAAAGGAGCTTGTTAAATCCACCAGAGAGTTACAGGTGACTATAGAGGAGCACAGCATCATGGGAGGTCGACCTCCACTTCTGCACGAAGGAGATGACCCGCCGGGCCAGATTAAAGCAGCAGCTCGAGATTTTCCTCTGCTGCTTTAAGGTATCAAGAAGGAAGAGAATAAAAGAGAAGCTGAACTAAGAAGTATTTTTTGACAAAACTTCCACAGAAATTCGGTAAGACCTGTTGGGCCTGGAATCTGCTTGGTGACACAATGACGCAACTAGGGCAGGAACGTGTACCAGAAAAATCGGACATCCACCATCTGTTCCCGAAAAATTCTGCATGAATATTTGTGATGTCCAAGACTTATGATTCACAGTTTATATGAACACAGTAGAGAATAGTAAAAAGACCTTTAATGATTATCCAAATACTCGGATATCCGCAATCTGTTCCTGAGATAATAGAGTACGAATAATTGTTACATCTGAGATCACTGATTCACAATATTTATAAATCAAGAACAGTATTGAAAAAGAGCGGTAAAAAGTATCTAAACACTCAGAAATCCGCGACCTGTTCCAGAAAAATTGAGTGTGAATATTTGTTGAACATTCGTGCTCTTGATAAATATAGTAGAGAATAGTAAATAGGATTGTAAAGATTATCCTCGGATATCCACGATCTGTTCCTTAGAAAACTGAGCATTAATATTTGTCATGGAAGAGAATACTTCTTAGCAATCTTGATAAATATAGTAGCACATAGTAAATTGGGCCAAAATAGGCTCCGGATGCTTGAACACCCACAATCTGTTCCAGAGAAAACTGAGTACAAATATTTCTGACATCGATTGCTAATTGGTGATCGTTATAAATATAATAGAGCATAGTAACTATAATGAGCATCTGAATGCTCAGATATCTGTGATCTGTTCCAGAAAAATCAAGTACAAATGGTTGTGACATCAAAGATCGCTGAGTCGCGACCTTTATAAATAAAATAGTTTAAAATACAATTCAGGCAATGTAATTATTGCTCTTAAAGTTGGATTTTAAGAAGATAAACTAACAAACCATTACACGACTGTCAATGGAATGGAATACATCTTCAAAGTAAAGCGATCAAGAGATTTTTGTCGAAAAAAACAATTCAGTTTATTGAACTAAATTTTTAAATAAATGGTTTTGTTCTGCAATTGAGGATAGAAAAACTGTGGAGAGCATTTTCAGGATTTGTTAGAAAATGACACAGAACGACAGAGATGTTTTTTGTTTTGTTTACTACGGAAGTTTAGGAGGAAGTTAACAGAAAAACTTTTTTTTCCTTTTGAAATCTTTGTGTTTTTGTCTGTTTTGTTTATTCTGATGTCCTTTTTAAATAAAGGCACAAATGACGGTGTTTAAATATATATTTTAATTTTCATAGTTTTAGCAAAAATCCATGAATATAGTAACCATTCAAACAGAATACATTGAATTGTAGGAATTATGGTTTGATCTTGATTTATGAATTGATTAAAATCGCCACCTAAGTAACGATCTACAGCCCAAGACGCAGCACAGACGGTTGCTGAGTTGCTCCAAAAGCAAAACAAGATGACAAAATGTCTATAAACCTAGAATCAGATCCAAACCCCCTTTATAGATGAGGAACTCATATCTTTTCAGAGGATGTTTTTGTGTCAAAACCCCAGAAAATATGCTGTTCAATTCCATCACTTTAAATGATGGATGCCTTGTTGATCACCCTTTCTTTAGTTACAATGGTTTCCTATGGATGTTACCATGGATGTGGCTTGCTGTGGTCCAAAACAAACGACAAGAAAATACAGACAAAAGAACCGTCCGAGCACAGTAAATAAAAAGAAAGAAAAACACAGTTCTGAAAACCTGCAACCAGTTGGTCCAGGAGAATGCAAGACACCAATCCCAATTCAGAAAAAAAGTAGTGCCAAACCAGATCAGAACATAGAGATGGCAACAAATTCAATCCAGGCTCAGACAAGGCCTCAGAAGCTAAAATGAGATTCCTGTTCAACAAAATGCTGAAGAACCCACTCTCTAAGGATAGAACCTGCAGGAACAATGACAGAGCTGGTCGTTTGAAGATTCACGGAAACACGATGAACTATCACGGAGAGAACACCAGAGATTAAAGGGTTTGTGTGAATTCATCTCTATTATTCTGTTGGTCTCCTGGCGACAGCATCAGACTGTAATCCAACAGAAACGGAGAACGTAAACACTTCGGAATGATCTGCGGTGACAAATGAAAACCGCATCATCTCTGGAAACGCTTTGAAATCACAAAGCTGCACAAGAGTCGCACAAAAACATCACAACACACATGCTTTCACAACACTCACACGCTCAGTCTGCCAGCATGGCCGCCTCCTCCTGGCAGCTCGCCTGACAAAAGGCCAATTCAAAGCCAAGTGCTCTCGACGGCGTCTTAACAAGCCACTGGAGAGCCCTCGAGCCAGGGGCCCGCTGGGTAAACGCTGTGCACACACACTCACAAACACACGGACGCACACTCTCCTTCAACAGATTGACCACGGTAATTGAGTCTCCATTTGCATCTGAGAGCTTTCATCATCAGCCCGAACGTCCGTGCCGAGCAGAAGCGTTCAGGACGGATGTATTGACCAAACACACTGACAGCAGGTGGTGAGGTGTGTGTGTGCGTGTGTGTGCGTGTGTGTGCGACAGAAAAACATCCACACCGTCTGAGTGTGTTAAACAGCGTTTCAGTATAAATGGAGGCATAAACGGCGATCGCGGAGTGAAAAATGTAGCAAGGACAGAGCCCTGATTCTGCTGACATGCAGGGTAACATGAATCCATAAAGGGAGCGCTCCTCCAAGACCAGATCGATGCGCCACGACACGGCAGCGAATGAAGGACGAGAAGAAGACGCCGCTCAGAAAACATAAAAAAAAAAAAAAAAAAAAAAGCAGCAGTTGACGGCGGGGGACAGGCAGAGGGGGGCGGAGGAGTTCAGTTCAGAGAGTGGACCTCAAAAGCCCCAAAACAGCAATGGGCCCGTGACTGTAAAGCGCTTTGGGCCTTCAAGGAAGGTAGAAAGGCACTATATAAGTATATGCCATTTAATGAAGAGCTTTACAGCCTTAAAAGCATCCGTAATCCTACTTTGTGGATTTCACGTATCATGAGCTATTTTTACAACGTAACCTTAGCGACAAATGAGGTAACGCTGTACCTACTGCTGGAAAACAACCAAAAAAACAGTTAAACATAAATATAAACCAAATAGGACTAAAACAAGTCAAACACTTGACTGAAGTCAGGTTGGTAAAATCCCAAAACTGTCATAAGGCAAACATTTTATCACCGCCAATGTCATGAACGTCTAGCTTACTGAAGAGTTAAGGGTTATTCCAATTTTTCAATGCTGGATAATCACCAACAGAGTTCTGAGGGCTTAAGAAATCTGATATTTTATGTGCATTTAAAAGGGGTGACAGTAACACCAGTCAAAATGCCATTTTGGTGAAATATTAAGCCTGTCTTTCCCATTGATTATATAGGAGAACTGGACCGAGGGAGTGTGACGTCACCACTGAAAATGGCTCGCTTCCGGCTCCAACCAAATCAAGCTAATTCAATTGCCAGTTCGTGATACGATATGTTGGAGCCAAATTATGTTAGTAGGCAGTGGCTGGTCAGAGTCGTTCCGAGTCATAGTTTCTATGGCAACCACTCTGGCCAATCAGGAGTGAGCTTGTCGGAAGGCCACATACTTTTATTGAGCCGTCTGAGTGGTCAGTTTATAGCTTGAACAACTTTTGATAAAGAAAAAATATGAAAACAGTGAGGATTAGCAAGAACGTGTTCATCAAAAGGGATCAGAGCAAGAGTGGTTATTCTGACAAATATTAATGGGTAATAGCTGTCTATATATCAATAAAAGTCTATGGGAACCAGCGGGCACTTCCTGTTTGGAATGTCAGGGGGAAGAGGAGACTCAGTCCAGTTCTCATATACAGTCAATTGTCATACCACAGAGATAATCCATCTAGCACAAATATAAAATCAGGTTGACATAATCCCAAAATAAATCTAGCCAAGTTTTAGCAAACCCCATGCAGGCAAAAACCAGACTGGGGTTTAATATCAGTCCAAAAACGCTGCAAAAGCCCCAAACTTATTCACCAGATATAAAAACTAAAAGTTTGAGACAAATCATTTCTTCTTAAATTCTATTTAAAAATATGCTTTTGTTTGGAGCATTAAATTCTATATTCTATACACGTTGATGACAAAAACGTATTTTCCTTCGGTCAGTCATTAGCTGCCACTATAGGAGAAAAATGCTCATAGCTCTCTTTATGGTCTCAGTCACCCTGATGAGTAAATTGCTTCAAGTCCTGCAGAAACATCCCTTGTTTGTTCTTCAGGAGGCTCTCAGACTCTCCAGGATGACAGGCGGCTCATTCCTCGCAGCTTTTTTTGGCTGCGTCTTCTCCTCTTTAGACAAGACTTTTCGTGCCAGTTAGGTGGCATCCATTGCCATCCACTTAATTAGCGGCATTAATGTGATTTCTTTGCACATAGTCGGGCAATTAGCAGCACTGATTGAGTTTCATTCGATTAGCCTCTGCAAACACGCTAATTGACGGCAAACTGCAGATGCAAGGCGCTCTGGAAAACCTGGCTTTTCTGTGCTGGAGGGGCTTTGGGTGTGTGTATGTTTGTTCATCAGTGTGTGTTGATGTGTTAACTGATGAATTTTAACACTAATTTACTGCATCAGCTCCTCTAATCGCTGACGGACGTGCGCAGTGTGCTCAAGTGTGGAAAGAAACTCCACGGGGAGTCAAACCTTCAACCCGCAGCTGCAAGTGGTGCCTTGCTCAAACACCCTCTGATCTATCACCTTGAAGAAACGGTTTCTATAGCTTTTGGGGTCAAATTTCTTTGCGAGTTGATGCTCGACTCGAATCTTTATGCAGAAAAACAATTAAAGTTTCTTTCTTTTGCTGTTTTTACAAGAAAATTTGACAAAAACAGACCTTCTATTTGTGAAGTGACAGTTTTATCCACTAAGTCACCAAAACAACAGAAAAATATAAACTAAAAAGACTGTAGCATTACATTGGACTTCCACATGAAAACGAAGGGCAGTGCTAGTTACAAACCAAAAAATACAAGATTATTTTTCCCTCGTTATAATTATTAGTAAAAAAGATCTATCAATGGAACTTATAAAAGTTGTATTGATTAGATTTCTTAAAGTAATGCTGCTCTTTTAAGACAAAATTAAAACTTAAAATGAGCTTTTACCATTTATATTTAAGTCTACTGCTCTGGTAATTGGAAATATTATGTCTTAAAAGAGTCGTGTAAAAATAGTTTATTTATCTTAACCCTTATATTGTGTTTGGGTCAAAATTGCCCCACTTCACATTTAAAAAGGGGTCTATTTTGACCCAAACACAATATAAGGATTATTAAAAGTATGAATATTTATAGACCTTTTCCTCCAAATATTTTCTGTTCACTACAACAGTCTGGGAGAATCGACTTTGCTACCCTGCCCCTCTGACTCCTTCCTATTGCTCCAACTGTAGGGGCATTTGAAGCTAAAGTGGTGTCCGAAAGAGTTTTTGTTTTTAACGAAGGAGCCGTAGCGACTTAGGGCTGTCTAATGTCCGGATTTGAAGACGCTATTTTTTTCCATATCTCTTCGCTTGACAGGAACAAATGTAGGGATAGGGAAGTCATTCAGATTCAGACTTTAACTCTTTTTATTTCCAAATCACAATTATCTTAAAGTAAGATTAGACTTACACATTTTAAGATCAATTTTGTCCTAAAAATTATGAGCCAAAAAAACGTTCCAGTTTCCCATAAAACAAACAAGTATCTCTCTTGTAACAAGATCACTCACCAATCGCAAATAAATATTATGTAAAATAAAATTAATTAGAAATGTTTCGTGAAATCATGTTTTTAAGATCAAATTACTTAATAAGATTCACATGGTTGTCTTAAACAAGTTTTTATATAAAACTGAAACGTTATTAAAAGTAAGTTGTTGTATCTAGAGCAGCACGATATTTAAACTAGAAAATCAACAGAAGTACTACTCAAAGTCCTGACTGCACAACCTGTTACTGTTTCAGTTTACCTTTTAAATATAAAACAAGGAAAATAACTTCAAAGTCTGAAAATCCAAAATCAAAACTAGTTCCACATTTGTGCTTAAGCACAGGTAGAAAGGGATTGCTTAATCTTGGGTTATTACATGGTCACGTTCAAAGACCCAACAGCAGAAGCAAAACCATCTGCTACATACAAAAGCAAAAATCTAGTTTCCAACTTTACATTTGGACGCTCTCAAACCGAGAATAACAAAAAAAAATTAATAAACTAAAAAAGATTAAAAAAACAAAAGAAAAAAACATCAAAGATTAAAAAAGGCCAAACCTAAACAAGAGGACCCGGCTTTAGGCAACAAGATGGCACCTTTTCTATTACGCCCCCATCTTTTTCAGACCCTCATCCCCCATCTCTAACATCCCACTCTCTCGTTCTCTCATCTTTTTTTCTGTTGGCTCCAACAAGAAACGTAAAGACAACAAGAAACATACAAACAAAATTAATATAAATGAAGTTTAGCCTCAAATACAAAAGGGGTTTGTACAGATATGCACCTCGTGTGATTCATAATCCACATTGTAACAGTAAAATCTGTCAGACACGCCCTCCCCTTTCCTTTCGATCAATAAATACTTTTAATTTAACGGGTGACCCTAACGCCGGCCTCACACCGCATGCAGTCCGGCTCTGGTGTGGCTGCGGTTCGGACGCCGGAGTCTTTACGTGACATGAAAAGTGCGAGAGGCACTTGCATTACATCCAGTCCGGTCCTGCCTCTGCGGTGCTCTGTGTCCGTTTCGTTGGCTTCAATTTTTTTCTGGACACCGGAACTCAGCCGTAGCACTTTATTGTAAAGTTGGGGCAATTTACGACCAAAACTGGAAATCACGCGAGCGAATGTAAAATGCATCCGGTACATTTTTCAAAATAAAACCTATTTTTCGCTGTTCTCACTTCGCCGTGTTGTAAACATTACGTCATCTCCGCTGACACAGGGTCACAAAGTGTGTGGCAGAGCGTAATTTCAGCCATAAAACACCACGGACAACTAGAGGCTGATCACAGAGATCCAGAACCGAAGCAACTCTGAAAACCTGTGGAATTTCCACCTCCGGATAACAATGTCTGTGGCCAGTTCCTCTGTAACCTAAACCCAAACTCGGCTGCAGACAAATCAAGAAGCAGATTCAAAACCAGGCTTAAAACCACCCGGTACTCAAAGAACATTACAGTCGAGGACAGGGCATAAAATTCAACACTAGTTTAAAAGATGGAATACAATTCTTAGCAATAGAATCAGCTGACTCAGTCCTACGCACATCTACCCACGTTCATAATGACAGGCTTGGCAGTGTAAGTGTGTGTGATCATACAGCATGGGGGGGGGGGAGGATACCTTTGCCAACAGGACAGAAAGTTGGAGCAATTACAGGAGACATTACAGCTGAAATTCACATCATGAGTGTCGACGTGAGCAAACAGATGACGGGTCCTAATTAATACACAAGCCATCAACAGTCTGTGTGTGTCAGTGTGTACATGTGGATGTGTGCGCTCGCACAGCAGATAGATGGAGGTCAGCGCAGGCAGGCTGCATTCTAGCAAAGACTGTCATGACTGTGCGTTTGTGTGTCTTACATGCAGGCTGGGGTGGTAGGTGAGAACTCCGTTGTCGCACAGCGTCACGTACTTCTTCTTCCACTCCTTGTTCAGGGATTTTCCGCTTCTCTTCAGCAGCATGCCCTGCAGGAAACAACAACAGCAACTTTTAGACAGTGAATTTCATCTTATAATCTATAGCTTCAGTGGATAAAAAATCTATTATACTTTGTACACCGGTCCTTTGTCTAGAGAAACAGAAAACCATCACGTATTTTTTTGGATAATGTGAATGATAGTAATTCCCAGAATTAATAGAGGGGACAAGAAGAAGACGGTTGGTCAGAGGGTTTGATAGGAAGTTCTAAAAAAATGTTCTATTTGCTGTTTTTGGGCAGCTGTAGTGCAGAGGTAGACCAGTTGACCGCAAATCGGTAGATCGTAAGTTCGGTTACCACCTTGCTAGCCCATGTGTCAAAGTGCCCGTGGTCCTGGTGGTTATAGGTTAGCGCCATGTGTGGCAATGGAGGGTGTGAATGCGTGTCGTGGGTGAATGGGACTGTGACTGTCTGCCAGAAAAAACGTTATATATGTCATTTATCTGCAATAAGTCAAACTTTAGAAACTCATTTACAAAAAATCTCAACATTGTTCAGTTGAAACACATGCAACACAAAACCATACGCTCACTTCACCAACAATCCATCAAGGAGAGTGGCTTTGCAATGAACCAAAGTGGCACTAAAACATTTTGACAGAATCTTTAGCACCTTGTACCGCAGAAAACGGATCTGTGGTCAGTAAGCACGACCAGAATTTACACACAAGGCGCGCCAGATTATTAAAACAAATGTAGATTTTTGAGAAAAACTAGGAGATTTTAAGTGCACCTTTGGCCCGAAAAGGACAGTTTTAAACAGCTTTCAAACCAAATATGTTTTCTAATGCATGTTTTAATGACAGATACTTTTGTGGACTTTGTTGAAGTAGGTGCAGAATGCTAACAAACGTAGAAAATACACTAGACGGGCCACAAGCTCCCTGCTCCACTCCATTATAAAGCATCCACCTGTAGAAGACACGGTTCATGTACGTCTTCATTTTGTTTCCCTGTCCGAGCTGGCAACAGGCTCAAAACTGTACGGCTGGATAGTTCCAATATTGCTCGGCGTTTTTGTTGCACCGCTAATATTAGGCTGAAGTTGTGTGTGTTGGGGCTGTAAGCTAGTGGGAGAGCGAGGTAACAAATAACTCCAAGTAAATGGGAGGGGAAGTTTGGGTGGGCTTACTCTGCGCCAACAGTCCTGCCAACAACTCAGAGGTGAATTTCTAATGAACTCCTGGTCTGCAGAAACTACATCCTAGAAAACGACACAGGCTTTTGAGTTTGGCTAAAAATTGCATCATTATAATTAAAAGATCACTGTGGATGGTTTTTGAATCGATCAAAAAAGCAATTGGTATGGGTCTTTAGAAGATATCAAACAAAAACTTAACGCTAAACTTTTAATTCTATGAGTGGTGTCCAAGATTAGCTGTGTAGTGTGTTCACGTCTAGGATTACAGTTCCAGCTTTTGTGCAGTCTAGTTCACAGAGTACTATTCAATTGTAATTTTTGAGTTCAATTAGTGTTTAATTCAGTGCTACTGCAGTAAAAATGATTGTTACCAACGATTACGGCTTAAAGATCAGGTCAACAGTTGTAAACAAGTCGAGCATGATGGTCATACATTTAAGTCCGTGTCTCTGCTTCACGGAGTGACTCACAGTTTGTTATAATTGTGCGTTTATGCAACTTCTGGACTCTGGAGTTAAATGACCATCAGCGTCTGTGAAGTGAAGATAACGAGCTAACAGCCAGAAAACACAGAAAGTTGCGCTCGTTTTCACCCAGAACAACATTTTAGCGTGCGCCTTTAAACGGCAGCTGAGACAAAACGATGTGAGGAAATCAGCACTTCTTTAATTGTCTGAGTCTTTATTTCGCTCTCCTACGCGCATCAGTCGCAGCTCAGTGACTGTTTAGGCCGCATGCCGCCCACACCTCATCAGAGCCGCATTCATTAGGCGAAAGGAAGAGTGCGGGAAGGTCAAACAGAAGGCGAAAGAGAGTGACGGAGAGAGGGAGAAAGGCAGAGGGGGGAGCAGATAAAACTGTCCACTGATTAGCAATTACAGGCGTGCTGCCACGCGTGTCACTTCACTGCAGCTCGGCAACATTAACACTCCGACACAGAGTATTAATAGAGTCCAGCCGTGAAGGGGGGGGGGTTTGAGGAGTAGGAGGGGGGAGATGGACAGGCTGGCTGATGGACAGAAGCTTGCTCTCCGCCACCCCGACCGCTCAGCTTTCATTAAGACGGTGGGTGGTGGTGGGACAGAACGGCAGGCCTGGGGTGACCCCCGGCGCAGGCACATTCACTGTAATTAGCTGTGACATAACGCCACGGAGAAACGCTTCAGAGTGACGAAGAGACAAGGCGAATGCAGGCGGCGGAGGGAAAGGACGAGATGGTGAGATGTGACAGAAATGAGACGAATTCATTAAAGAAGGTCTGTAATACCTACAGCCAAAGCCTCAATGGAGACAGTAGGGACGAGAAACCAAAGAAGGATGACAGACAATCAGACAATCAAAAGCCTCATTTGGTCAAAGGAGAGCTATCAATTTCCTGCAATCAACTGAAAACTCTGCAAGAAAACAAAACAAAAACACACCGTGACTTTGTCAGTGATTCACACCACAACCCGATATGTCCCAGCCTTGGTAAAGTACCCAAAGATGCCCAAAGTTCCTACGACTTTACCAGATAGAAATAAAAAAAACAATACCCTTTTATGGTTTGATTGACAGCATTCCTATTATTTATAGAGACATTAAAACAGCTTTACGCAGAAAAGTGTCTTGACATTTTCACAAACAGAAACTATCAAAGATGGGGGGGGAATATCCCCATATTAACACAGACCATGAAGAAAACCCCACAAGCCTAACAATCTCAATGTTTTAACGCTTTTTATAAATAAAGTTTGATTTGATTTCATTTGATTGAGACGTGAAGAAAAGCAGTTTTGCACCAACATGCAATACTTTAATGCATCGATCCCGATGTTTTAACGCATTTAATAGCCAAGATGTTGTTGGCGACATAAAATAACAAACATTATTTGAACTAACGTAACTCTTCCAACTGTTAACAGAATTAACGTAGTTCCATCGGATTGTGACGCAGACAAAGCAGCTTTGTGCCGACATGCAAGACTTTACGGCAGTAATCACTCCACACCTGGATCAGTCAGAAATTGGGCTCATTCAATCCAGCTAATCAGTAATTACTGATGCAAGGTTAGCTGCAAAACGAGCAGGGCATTAGCCCTCGTGGAACAGGGTTGAAGATGCCTTCCTTACGGTATCAATTCCAATGCTTTAACGCCTTTCATAACTGAGATGTTGCCGGGAACACAGTATAACAAATACTCTTTGAACGACTGTAACTCTTTGCTTACACTATAGCAGATTCTGACAAGGAGAAAAGCAGCTTTGTGCCAATATGCAGTACTAGTTGCTTTTCTCCCCAACAGAATCAAATGGTTGACGATATTTGAGTGAACACTTCACTACTGTAAAGTGTTTCACATCGACAGAAAGCTGCTTTCTCAGTTTCAAAATGTATTTGAACTATGTTAAATACGTTAACAGCTGAAGAGTTAGGATGCTATGGATGCTAAACTTTTCTGAGATTTTTACAGGCAGCAGACTTACCACGCTGTCCCACGCTTATAAAGACAGCAAAGTTATCACAAACCGGGGCCAGACAATGGCTATGGATGCTGGAGAGTTGATGTTTCCACAGACATTGAGTTTCATTTTGACTGCTGTGTTTCTGTCATGAGGCAGCGAAATACAGCAGCAGCAACAACAGCGCTTCCCCACGGTGCGTTAAACAGGACTTGACGAGCTTCCTGCTGCGGTGAAGTGAAAGCTGCCGGCAGCCGTGCAGCTGTCAGGCCAGCTGATCATCCATTACTGCCTGTTAGTGAGCGTTGAGCGGCGGCGTGCTTCCAGGCACTGAGATGACGAGTGTTTAAACAAGTGAAGACTTTCCAGGTCAACTTGGTCCTGAGCGACTCTTTCTATTTTAATCAGTCAGCCAAAGCTCAAGACTACCAGCCAGGAGAGGGAATGTTGCTCTGATGACAATCAAGAGGCGGGCTAAAGATCAGTCTTCAACTGAACAGAGGTGTTTGGTCATAAAAGCTTATTTTCTTTGTGTTTTTTGCCCAAATCTCAATAGAATTACATAAAACTGCTTCATTATTTATTTATTTTTTGTTGAGTTGTGGAAGATCGACCTAAAATTCATCTAAAGCGCTAAGCACTCCCAAAAGAAAGAAACCAGAGCTGGTACTATGGCTTTTCTTAGCGCGAGGCCTGATCCAAACCAAAAACCAGAGTTTTTCCACTTTTTGTTCGAAACCTCGAAGACATCAATGGATTAATTTCAGTCATTCATTTTGTAGATGACAACAATCAGTTTGCATGAGAGCAAGGCTAATTGAAACCCTCCTGATGGCTAATATCTTCATTTTTTACCTCTGAGGGCTTTGTGACACATTTTTGTCTTATTTTACCTCTATGAGGTGGAGGGGGGGAGGGGTGGCAGCCATGACAGCTCACAAGGTCTCAGCACAGAGGAATGAACAGGAGACAAATGTATCCTTAGATTTGCTTTGTGCCTCTGCGCTCATGTACTTCTGTGCCCGGGTGAAGTATTGAGGGCTATAGCTGAGGAAAAGGTCGCTCGCTGCAGGCAGCAGGAGATGAAGTCATTTGTTAGGCATTCAAATACGTCCGAAGGCTTTTAAAGGTTTGGGGGTTCGAGTTGTGCGCGAAAGGGTGCTCAAAGACAGATACTTGTCCCTAAAAACACTCCTTCCTTCGTTGCACTGTGAAGTATCGCAGAGTAGTGCTGAATAAAAGGTCGCTGGCTCGGGGGAAGCTCAAAAATGAAGTAATTCGTTAGGCCACGCATCAGAAAATGTTCGCAAGTTCAATCCGGAGGCTTCTGATTAATACTATACTGCTCGTGCGCAGAAGAGGAATGGATTTAAATAAGGAAAAGTGTAACGGGACCCACAAATTTTAGCCTCTGGTTGGAAGTTCAAGTGATGAAATGAACATGGACCTCAATAAACTACTTCCATTGTCTGGATCTGTGGTGCTCAGGACAAATAAAGGAAGGTATCTTCAAGAGGCCGACGGCTGATAATCACCCAATTGAGCAGACAATGGATTCTTCTTGCACCTGCTAAAAGTCTGACAGCTGATCTCAGGATAGATATCTCTGCAAAAAAATGGGGATGAACCCTCTAGACGTGAAGTGGTCTGCACCCCTTTTGTTCCTTCACATCTTCTCAGAGCAGGAGGCTATATTAGAAGCATCGCCTCCTGTTGACAGCAGAGGGGAAGATCCCTCCTCTTTTGGAGTGGCCATCTGATCTGGCCTAAGCAGCCATCAAGGGTCATCCATCATCCTCTTCGACAGACAGGGTGTGCGCCAGCCTGATTGTGCTTCTCTGATCTCCAAGAGGACGAGATAAGAGAAGAGGTAAAGGCTGGCTGATCATTGCAGAGTCAACATACCCTATGGTAGTGAAAGTCCAAAGCTCAGTGACACCCATTTCCTTGAACTATTCAACAGCATTGATGACTGAAGTGTTTCATCGTTGATACAAATCAGCAATTTCAAGCTAATCGTCGGTTTTGCGTGATGACCGTTTCAATTATTTATAAAGAGAAACTGAATGAAGCTGAAGTTGAGTTTACCCCGACAGCCTTGAGCATTAGTCACAACAGCCCCTCCAGGCCGTAGAACACTTAGCGAGTTTGTGGTGGTAGTAAATACCTCCCAAGTCCTACTGACGTGCTGTTCACGTGATAAATGTGTACTCTTTGCGTGCGGAGTGACGGTTAGAAATGAGGAAATTGGACAATCAGAGCACAGATAGGGTGGACATTCTATAGTCGTCCTACGGACGCTCGAATATCACCTGTACACCTCTTGTGTGAGGGATTTGTGTGCAGTCAGTAAGAGACCAGCTTACTACCGAAAAGAGTGTGACGTAAGGGCAACAGCATCACTCGTACGTCATAAGTGCATGCAACTTGCACCAACATTACAAATACTTCATAATGCACTCACCACACACACTCGACAATCGTATGTTCTATTTCAACGACTCTCGAGGTGGCCGTACGAGTGTGAAGGGAACTGCAAGACACACCTGTAACTTAAGATGCAGCTGCTCCTCTCTACGACCCTCAACGAACCCGGACAACCCAAAAAAACCCGCATCTGTACGGGTCAACCCCCACGTTGGTACATGTGACTAAGACTTTAGCATCAATACAGCTGGAAAGAAGTATATAGGTACAGAAGTATAAAGTATATTCAGCTTTCCTTGTGATGCAGTTGCCCTGATGGAAAAGGCAAAAAAAAAAGTCCTCTGGGCTCCATTTTTTCTTTTAAATGTTTTTTAATTAAGGGCTTATATCATGCTATTCCAAGCCTTTCAGAGTAAACTATTTCCATATTTATGTTAAAACATTACCTTTGGCACACTACAGTGTGCACTTTTTATGAAATATGAGATATTTTCACAAGCTCCTTTTCCTACCCGGACGTAAGACGCTTTGATCTCTGAGGCTCCGCCTTTCACTTCTTGTGGATGCCGTCTTTCAAGAGCCGGCCTCGGCAGCATGTCTGTTTCGTTCACGAAAACAAACAGCATCCAAACTTTTGTAACGATGGACGTTTACACGATGCTGGCAGCGCAGACTCGTCCTGGAGGGAGCTGTTCCCCCACGTTCAAACGTAACAGTGTGATGATTGGCTGGTGATCAGAGGGTTTTAGAGGAATGCCCAGAATTGGGTCAAAATGCCGCTTTGAGTTTTTTTTTTTGTGAGGAATTAACATTATATCACACTTATAAGCTCAAAAAAGTTCATTTTGCACAATTTAGGCCTTTTAAGTTATGAAATCGATGATCAAAAAGCTTTAGCTACAAAATGGATGTAGCTACGGGGGGCAACCTTAAGAAATGAGTTGCGAACAATAACTTTGCTCATGCTGTATATTATGTGTATTAATGGGCCCCTCTGGTTTGGTTTTGGCCAATTGAAAGCAAGACTTCATCCCAGTTGCCTTCACTAAATTTCCAAAATATAACATCATTAAAAAAACACAATTAGCAATTAGGGGTCACACTACTGACTGTAGCTTGAGTACGCTCAGTAAAAAAGGTTCGTATTCCATTCCTGTTTGTAACCAATTGAGATGCAAGAAAAAATATGAATTATGAGTAATGCATTAAACCAATGAGGAAATAGGCTTATTTTTGCTGCAAAATTAAACTTACATTTATTACAGCTCGATTTTCCAACTACCCCCTTGTGGTAAGTTGACAAACTGCACGTTTGAACGTTATTAAAGAAAAGTGAGGCAAATAAAAAAGTATTCTTGCTTTTTCTGATGTTTTGGAAAAAAATGTGTGGGATTCTAACAGTAAAGATGACTTAAAACGTCTAGAGATTTAACAAAACAAAAGCCCTCAGTACTGTTGTTTTATATTTGTATCTAAGTTTGACTAAGTTCCCCTCCATCTGGAAGAAGATTGTCATTTCAAAGGTGCCAAGAAGTGAAAAAAAAAGGGAAAAAGCATAAAAGCTGATGGAGGTTGTACCCACTTAAAAACAATATTTTTTTAAAATCCAGAATTATTTTGAAGCTCCAGGAGAACCTAAAGTTCTGGACTGGCTGAGGTCACTGAGCTTTTACTTATTTCTCGTGAGCCTCTTGACCCGGCAGCAGATGCCATGGAGGATGATGAAGAGAACGAGGCAGAAAGCAAAGAAAACACACCCGCACAGCCAACGCCATTGGTCTCCGCAGCGACAAGGTCGGTGCTGATGATGAGGCGAGGACAGCAAAGGGTGAGCCCAGGGGAGCAGACCAGATCAAATGAAATACCACCGAGGAAGAGGGGCCTAAAGAGGAGCTGATTTATCTGAGAAGAGTTCTGGGTAATTAATTAGAAACTCAATTATCCAAACCGTACTTCACCAGTCTCAATTCATTAGTGGGGATACGGCCTCGCCCCTCTCCCGCTTAGGAGGTAGAGGAACTGCTTCTTGCCGCAGAAGCGCGCGCTCTGATTGACGCAGTGTTCCTTCTTTTAATTATTCCTCAACCCAAAAAGGCAGCAGCATCCCGCCAGTAGCCTCTGCCCCCCCAAAAAAGCTCATTTCCAGGGCTGAGTGTGCATGACAGAAATGTCATCACGACCAAAATGGCTCCGAGCGCCGACAACCTTTCTCAGGGAAATTATATTTTTCTAATCCGGTGGAAGGCGGATCACGTCAGCCTCGTTAAAGCCTTGATAGCAGGTCTTTAATATTCACCGTCTTAATTAGGGCCGCAGTTAATTTCATTAAATTCTTTGGCTGCTAAATGAAGCAGATTATGAGACATCTTTTATTGCGAAGCGTGAAATTACAGCCTGCCCGCTGCCAACGGCAGGGCCACGCTAATGAATTACAGGGTAAATAACACCCGAATTAACCATCCAATTTAGCTCCGCACAAAGCGCCCGGCGCTGAGGGGGGACGAGCATGCTTGTCACAACCACCCGGCCCCGCGAGAGGCAATTACCGCCAACGATCAGCTGTGTGGCCTCCAAACATGCGGAGCTGCTGTAGGAAAACAGAAGCCAAGTGGATCTGAGCAAAGAGGCTACTGAAGCGTTGACCAGGGGGAGCTAAAGACGTTGGCGTGGACAGCGAGCGGCTTCTACAAACCAATTTTGAGTTGGGTTTTTGCCACTATCACGTATACCAGTACCTCCAAACAACCTGTTGGTTCATACCAATTTAAAACGCTTAATTTTTATTTACTGAAGATGTTTCATCGACTCAAAACGCCTCACAGAACAACGGAAAATCCCACTTTGGAATTTGGCAAAAAGTTTTTTGTCACTCATAGAAAAAAATAGAAGAAAAAAATCAACCGCAAGAGGTTTTGTTTCCTCAATGCTTTACTGTACGGCTAGAGTTCAATAAACAGTCAAATCCGGTCGCTGCTTGGTAACAGCCGTGAAAAATGTGGCGTTTGTGATGACACCGGTAGAATTTAAAGCTTTTATTTTTCAGTGCAAACCATTAGCTTGAGGTTTCATTAGCTCTCCAAGTTTCTGCTGGAGGCCTGTTATTTTCAGCAGCCATAATTACCCTGGGAACAGTGAGCGGTGATACCGTTAAACTTCCAGTCCAAATATAGTGTTAAAGGGTTTATTTTTACAGTTCAAATGGAAACTTGGCGACACGATTGTTAAACTCTGTTATAGATGTGCGTTTATGGTTAAAAAAAGTGTATTTGTTTTCTTAACAATATAAGCAAAACCGAAAAGATAAAAAAATCAGAAAAATTAACGTAACTAAAAGGTCACATTTTGCTGTAATATTTAGAGAAACGGCTTTGAGTAGCTAAAGATGAAAGTTCAGGCCCATAAATGATGGACTTCTGGAGTCAACCAATGTTGATATCAGCCCTCAAAAAGAAGGTTCCTTTTTGGAGACACTAAAGCTACGTTCACACCGAGTAAAACGAGCTAAACGCACATTTAGCCCTTAGAGTTCACATTGAACAAACAAGGAGGGGCTTCTTCTTCTTTTTCTGTTTACTTGCACGCGCCTGCCACCCACAATCGGAAGAGTCTTGATGTGAAGTGTCAAAGCGGTGCAAATGTGGTGAGTTTTGCTTCAGGCGTTTTCTTTCTCAGCTCTATTCTGATATATGAAAGACTTTAATTTCTCCTCCGTGATCAAGATCCCTGATTGGTTTAAAGCTCAACATGGTTTAACTTTCAACACGCGTTCAATGGAACCGTATTTTGTGCATGGAGTCCGAAAACAGTTATGGAAACTTATGTAGCTAAGAACTGCTAAATAACACAAAAAGGGGGTAAATGTAGCAGAAAATTGAATTTAATGACAGTTAAAGCCTTTATTTTAGCCATCACCGGAGCTTTGGCTACAGTGTTGACGATCCTTGAGTTTCCATAACTCTTCAACCGTTTTACGCAATTAAGGTAATTCCAGCGAATTCTGACGCAGAGGAAAGCAGTTTTGCACCAAAAAGCAACACTTTAATGTAAAAAAGTGTTTTGGCAACCAATGTAAATCAACTTATTATGCAAAGAAAAGCATCTTCTGGATCTGTTGGTTGTACGGTCTTTGTGCAAACGGTCCAAGAGTTACAATAGTTCAGGAGCGTTTGATATTTCGCTGTCCCCGGTGACAGCGTTGGCATTTAAAGGGTTAATGAGCTGACGCTTTGATTTGACAAATATCACTTCCTCGTTTTGTCTCCCAAAAGTGGTTAGAGCCTTCCTTTAGCTGATGGTCAGACGTTTGTTTCAGAACCCATCATCCATGTCTTGACGCGTTCTACGGGTCTGGGCCGCTCTGAAGACCAACACAGCAAAACCTCTTAAGGTGTCGAAGGAAATTAATTTGTCGAACTGTTGCTTTTCAAAGCTCCTCGGTCAGCGTCTCGACGGAGTTGTGAGTGTGCAACCCGCAATTAGTGGTTAATTGGTGTTGTGGAGCAGATGTCGGAGGATCCCTGTGCCGTCAACAGCCTCTGTAAACAAAGCTGGACGTGTCGGCCCGCTTTTAGAGGAGAAAAAGGGACAAGCGGAGCTCCGTGTGAGGCTTCACGCTGCAGCAGGAGGGTAGAGCTGTTCCCTTAGAGACTCGCATTAAGCCAAACCATGAGATAAAAATGCAGGACTGAGCTCCTGTAGCTAAACCCTTTATCTGGACTTTTCTTAATCACATTTATTATCTGATTTACAAAAACTAATCAGTATATATACTCAGATTTTAAGTCAGCTTAAACTTCTCCGTTAGCGTTGGTCTCCCAGTTTGAGGAAACTCATTAAAGTGTTCTCCTACCCGGACATAAACCATTAAAAACAGATAAACTATTGTTTCTGATTGACCTCTCTCATAAAGCATGCAAACACTTCCACCTGTAAACGAATAAATGTGTTCATTTAAATGAGCTAATTGTCTTAGAGTGGAAGCCCGCCCTGTTTTTATTACAACTGCAGTGTGTATGTTTGTGTGCGCTTTTAACGAGCACCTCACTCGCTTAAC
>BSAI01000123.1:518341-534116 GCA_036245035.1 Adrianichthys oophorus | reverse complement strand
AGTTTTCCTCGGCTGCTGTTTTTATGCAACACATTCGCGTCTGTGTGACCTTTTAGATTTGAACATATCACCGCGTGCAACAGCCAAAATAATCAGCATCTCTGCGCCCGCAAACGCTGTGTTATATCTGCAGCGGTTCGAGCCGAGAGGGTGACGAAGAGCGCCATCTCATTAACACAAGTGTGAAGACGCAGGGAACAGCAGGACTCACTCTAACGGAGGAAATTGAGTGTAAATGGAGTGATAATGGGCAGAAAGGGGGATGAACCTTGAACATGGAGAGCAGCCTCTGCTGTCGCTAGATGACTCACACGCACACACATGCACACACACACACAAAAGGGCATAGTCAAATGAGGGATCAGGTGTACGGTGTAAGGATGTTATTTTATTTACTTGATTTTGTATTTGAACCCCCTCCCCGTTTTTTTAAACTTGTTTATAAAGTTCTTTAATTGATGTAAAATCAACATTATTCCGTTTTCATCGGATCAGGCTCTAAACACACAACCATGGCCCTGAAATGCAAATCACATCGACAAATCACTCAACACAAAAACATTTTAAAGATCATTAAAAAAAATTTTTTTTTAAAAATTAAACAGCATTACATTTCAGAAAGCAAGAGAAAATTCTAGAAACCAAAACATAAAAAACAATCAGCGATGTTCAATAGTACCTACTTTTATGCTTTCATTTCATTTCTGTAAAAAAATTTTGCTTTGCGAAATTAATTTTTTCTTTTTACGGAAACCAGAAAAGGTAGGTACTATGGGACATCGATGACCAAACATGATGACGTTTCTCCATCTACCAAAAGTGATACAGGATATCATCATCAATTCATTAATGTACCATATTACCAGCCCTTTCTGGTTTATCCTTGTGTTTCATTTCTCTTGAAATTACTTTCAAATGTTTTTTTCATTTTTGTTTCTAGAATTTTGCTTTGTTTTCTAAAAGGTAATTCTGCTTTTTAAAAAATGGTTTTGCTTTTTAAATTGATGTTTGAGATGTTTAATCTCCTCATGTTTAATTGAGATGTTTAAAATACTTTTGCGTTGAGTGCTCTTCTCATGCTAGTTATTCAGCTAACATCGGAGCTTTAGCTTCCAGTGTTGATGTTCTCTGAGATACCGTGCGTCCACGCAAATGACGTGATTCCATCGGATTCTGAAGCGGAGAAAAGCAGCTTGGTGCCGATATGCAGCACTTTACAGTAGTGACGTGTTCATGCAACTACCGTAAACCATCTGATTCTGACGCGGCTTTGCGCCGTTACGCAACACATCAGAACTGGTTGGAATTAAGTCAATTGCGTAAAGGATTTTAAAGTTGCCGTAGTTCAAAGAGCGTGCGTTATTTTGTGTTGTCAGCGTCAGAATGGTATTAACCCTTTAATACTGGAACTCTAGCTCCAGTCCCGACACTCTTTAAAATATCGTAACTTTTCAACCAATTACGCAATTAATGTAATTCCATCAAATTTGGAAGTTGAAAAAAGCAGCTTTGCGTTGCTATATAACACTTTACGATAGTAAACTTTTTTCCGCAATTAACGCAAACCAACTGATTCTGACACAAAGAAAAGCAGCATAGCTCCGTAATGCAACACTCCCAAATCCAATAAGATTCCGTGAAGCGAATAAAGCATTACGATAGTTTGAAGAGCATGTTATGTTGTAACATTCTAACATTCTAGAAGTTTAGCTCCGGTGTCACAGCTCTTTAACCACTTCTGTAATTAATGATAATAAATGATGATTATGACAGATGTGCGTTGCGTATCAGCGCAACACATAACGTACGTTCATAACGTAAAGCATTGCACAATGTTACTGGGGCGATGTGAAAAGCCGCGTTTCTCTGCATCACAATCCGCTGATTCATGCTGATCGCTTTAACAGTCAAAGAGTGTGTTATATTTTTCATGTTGCCGGTGAGATTGTTGATGCTAAACGGGTCATAAGCACAAGCAGTACTGTTCCAGACACTATGTTATTTTTTTAGTTTGTCATTTCACTTTATTTAAAATATTTACATTAGCAAAAAACGACACTTTTACAGCTTAAACAGCCGAAGTGATTGTTTTAGCATCATGTTGGAAGCCTAACTCCATAAACTCAGAATCTAATATTTGGATTGAAGCTCTGAAATGAATACATCTTTGGTAGAAAGTGGGCTTAAATATGAGGAGGAGCAGTTGGAGCCTCCTCTTCATCACACAAAGACGAGAAGAAAAGATGAATGAGGAAGCAGAAGCTGCGAACAAGACACGTAGTGTTTCCAAATGAAAGCTGGCAGGCTTTGTGTGGAATGATTAAGGACATAATGAGTCTCTGCAGCCTAAACTCAAACAGCACCACCGAGGAAGAGGAGGAGGAGGAGGAGGATGGTGCATTTGAAGCCGCTGGGATCTTCAGATTCTTCTCACACATTCAGCAGCAATTACATCTGTCTGCAGCCCCGGCTCAGCGGGTCTTTTTCTTAAACGCCGCCGCTCCCCCCTCCACCTCTGTCCCTCGCCTGCTGCCTCCTCTTCACAGATGCGATTTGTTCATTAGTAGATCACAAACGAGGCTGCGGCAGTGGCTCGAGAGGCCGCAATTACACGCCACTAATTGCCCGATTTCCTGTCAGAGATCACCTAACACCCCCCCCAACCTGAGCGAAGTCCAAAGCGCTCGTTTGAGACGGATGAAGAGCAGATGAGGAGCTCTGGTCGCCGGCGCAGCAGGGTCGTCTGAGCCGACCGTCTCCTTCATCCTCTGCTTCCTTTAAAACTGCTCACAGAAAAAGGAGGAAGAAGGGGGTGGAAGAAGCAGGACAGGCAGCCCGTCTCCTCCTAATGATGCGTTCAGAGAACCCGGGAGAGCCCTGCGCTCTAATTGATGTCAAGTGTGTGATTTTGCTGCTAATCAAGGCTGAGCGTGAGGCGGCGGCGGCGCTCTCACCTGTTTGATGGGGATGGCTCGCCCGCTGCCGATGCTGTCGGCTCGAGCTTCCAGGCCCTTTTTTTCCTTATCCGGCTCGTTGGCCTTTCTTGACTGTGGATCAGGAAAGAAACACGAGTGATCACCTGCAGCAGCTCAAACGGGAACTGACACGTGGTGAAAGGGTCAGTCTCCACTGAAGCCTTTGCAAGAAAAGCAAGCCTGGACGTCAACAGAACCCTTTATTTTTATTTTCATTAACAGCCAGTTGTTGATTTACATCTTCCAGCTGCTTTCTAGGTCCTTCAGGTTAAGCTAATGAGCACCAAGAGCTTACAGCAAAGATAAACGTCCTCACTCAGAACTTTTCAGCTTTTGTGGTCTCACAAAGACAAAGCATTAAACTAAAACACACCTTAAATATGTGGGAGTTTTCTGTTTTAGAAACAAAGCTTCAGACAGTGAGTCCAGCAAGTGTGCTGGAGGTCAAGTTATACTACATCCTGAGTAAAACCCACCTTAATGCAACCAAAACATAAAGATCGGCATTTTAAAGCGCAAGCAGGCCGTGAAAACATCTAGCCAAACTTTACGCACATGCTTTTCCAGGATGTTTGTTGAACGTCACGCTACGCAAGGGTCACTGGGATTCAGCCCTGCTGAATTAATGTTCAATCACGCTCCGCGAGGGCCCCTTTCAGGACTTAAAAGAAAGGGTTCACCGGAGGAAAAGTGAAATAAAGCACACGGCACGTGCCCGGTGTGTCCGTGGCTTCACAGCCAACTCAAGGGACGCCGTTGAAAGTGGAATGTGTGATTGTCGTACATGAGGTGAGTAAGTTACACACAGTTCTGGCGTCTGAGTAATGCTTTCATTCGCTGTCCTTACGCCACACTCTCGTTGTTATTAAGGTGTGAATACTGGCTCTTTATGGCCACAGGCAAATGTTGCACCACAGGTATTCCATAAGTTTGGATACCAACAGATTACACTCTAATTTCTTCATTTCTAACAGTCTACCATTCCGTGAAATGTCCCTGAGTCTCACCTACTTCACCCTTACTTACTCTTGCGTGTGGCTTAAGTGTTCACTACGGACGGTTACGGCTAAAGTTTTGGGTTGACAAGTGTTTTTAATGTACCGTGAAGAGGTTGGAGCGGCGTTTGGACTGCTTCCGGACCGGCGTGGGAGTGTTGGTGGCAGGTGGGATGTCGATACGCAGCTCCTTCTGGCTGGTGCTGGGCGTGGACGGCACAGAGGATGAGTAGTCACTCAAACTGCCGCCGCCGTTACTCGTCTGCAAGGAAAAAAAAAAGAAGCAGAGAAACAGAGAGCTTCAAATGAGCATCACTATAAATGTTCGTTGGAGGGTAAGCGCTCCTCTCTAAAGGACGATGAAGAGTCAACACGAAGGCAGAGGGCCCAACTCTACACAGCAATAAGAGGAGCAAAGAATGCAGAAGGAAGATAAACATGGCTCCCAGGGGGCGGTGAGGCTGAGCGATAGCTCTTTAATGAGGAATCGATGGAGGATTGAAGGATGAAGCTGGGAGAGTGACGATAGCATCACTGCTCTTTTCTGGCCCACACTGAAGCTGCGAACATTTCATCTTGAAAGGCCTTCAGACCTGATTTGAAGGAGTTTAATGTGTTTAGCACATGTACATCTTGACTTCTTTACTCCACTCTGCATAGCAGCTAAGCGCAACATTTGTGCAGAGCATGGAGTCAAATTCACCAACAAATTCATTAGTGTAAACTCCCTTAATAAATCAATCAATCTTTATTCAATTAAATGACAGACTAGAGGATTTTGTTTGTGCAAAACTGCTTTTTCTTAGAGAATTTGTATACGAGAAGAAAAAAAGTAAAGTAACGAGTAGTGAATTACTTTTTTCAAGTAGGTAATGAATAAAGTAATTTAATTACAATTTTGATCCAGTCACAAAGTAAAGTAATTAATTACTTTTTAGAAGTAATTTACCCAACACCGTCTTTATTTATATAGCACTTTTCATCAATAATAGAACACAAAGCGCTTAACACTAAAACAAAAACAGATCATATAAAAACAAACACAACAATATAGAAATGGAGCCTCCACCCTACACCCTCGACCCACACAGAACCCAAATAATTTAATCCCAGGCAGAAACATAGATAGAATCAAGCTAGAAGTCCAGAATTCTGGTCCACTGAACTGCAAGGATCAGATTGTTTTAGCAAATGAACCAAAAATTCACCCCTGCCACACACCTTTAAGAACTTACCAAAATGTGCCCGCACTTGAAACGTGTTTTTGAGAAAAGAGAACGACCCGTCCCAAACAATTATGACATCACAGCAACATAAAAAAAGTGGCGTTTATCCCAATTCTCACGCTTTTTACCTGAATTTTCTGAAAATTGAATACATGACTTGTTGGCTCAAGCTGAAAGAAGAAGGTGAAAAACGGTGCAAACATATTAGGAATGTGGGCGTGGTTAACAAAAGACCTCAGTTGCCAAGGAAATCAAAAAATTTACTTTTGCTTATTTTTCTAAAAATGACATCGACCTGATCGTCACGACCAGGTGACCAAAGAATAAAATGGTTGCTATGGAGATCGGACCAAAACAAAAGAAAAACATTTTGAAATGGATAAGCCATCAGCTAATTCTGGTTTTTCCTTGTAAAAAAAAAAAAACCCCACTTTGATCCAACTTGTTTTCCCCACCGTGACTGCGTGACATCTGACCTGGCTCACGTGCACTGCTGACACTTGAGTCGTACACACAGAGGAGTGGCTTGGGGAGTTGGGAAGCGACTTGCACGGCCCGATGGACAGTTGCTGCTTCTTCCTGGTGGCCACAATCTTCTGAGCAACTGCAACACAAACCAAAATAAGTGACTTTTTCATAAATACTCAACAGTGCCATCGCCAGGCTGTAGGCGACATTAAACAGTCATCTAAATAAAAACCCCAGACCGTGCTCCTGTCTCCTTTTTATAGAGCTGTAACCTTTTTTTTTCTCTACTGCAGTGATTTTACAACGAGGACAAAGCCGTAAAGTGTTCTGGGTGAATTGCTTTCAAATTAGACCAGGAGTTTTATCAGACGGCCAAAATCAAAGACGTCTTTGCTCAAATTTAGGTGAAAACATTCCAAGTCCAAAGAAAGAGCGGCGATCTTTCTGATTTCTGATGATGGTTTTGTTACCCTCCATCATATTACACAGAGGGGTGTCAAATCAATACCTCAACAGACAATTAGGACAAAGTCCATCAATCTCTTCTCTGATTAGTGACTTGTAAAGCGAGGTAGATGTGCCATTCTGCTTTTCAAACAAATTTTAAGCTAATAAAAGTGAAATTATACAGCTTAGAAATTTTTTTTGTTAGATTTTAAGAATTCCTCTTAAAACTTGATGTTGATTCCTTAAAAATGCAAGTTTAACAATCAAATCTGCTCTAAAATATTTTAACTACTTTGAAATAATAACAGTGGTAGCTGGGCCTTACAATAGTTACAGTAGATTCTTCTCGTCTTTTCTGTTTTTCTCGACGCTAAAATCTGCTCTGAGCAGGTCGAGATGTTTGAGGAGTCAGGAGAGAGTTAAGACTTTAGTGACTCCATTATCTCTGTTCCAATAAACACCAGCCCGTTTCATATTCGCCCAGATGAAGCCATTGTTTTAATTGGGCTCGTTAAAGGCCCCCAACTTGGTTAACGAGGAGCCGGTCGTAAACATTTGCCTCCGGGTGACAGGAGGCCGGGCCAAGGGCAGTGAGAAGAGAGAGCCATTGTGGACGAGTTGAAAGGCGCTTCAGAACAAAAACAGGCGATAAATGGCAAAGGTGCGCGATCATTCCTTAGTGGAATGGTTCCAGCGTCAATCAGATGATGAGAAATTTGCTTTGAAATTTAGATTTTGTAATGAACTCCCATGACGAGAACCGGTACAACACAGAACCTGTCGGCGCTGAACACGGCGGGCTGTATTTTACTCCGAGTGCTAAGAACAGTTATGATAAGGCCATGCTAAATATTTAAACTACATGGTTAATGCAATTTAACTTTACCCATCAATCTCAGTTCTGCTGCCATTCCTTCTAATGGAAACGTCTCCCCTCTGATCAGATTTATGATGGGGCTGCGCCGCAGAGTGAGACATAAAGAGGGAAAGGGGGTGAGGCTGACACTGCAGTGTTAGGATCACCCCGCTTCAAACTGAGGCGTTAAGGTCAATGGAGGTCACCTGTGTCTGGCCGGAACACTAATGTAATGTGACCTTTAACTTTCAATGTTTGATTGTTTTCAATTTAATAAAGACGCAAATAAAAACAAAACCTGTTTTAACCGTGCAAGAAGATGCAATCCAAGCAAAAAAAAAAACTGTTAGCACTTTATCACTAAATATTTTAGAATGAAGAAAATTACTATTATTAGGGGTTCCACAAAGCTCAGTATTGGGCACCATGCAGATGAGTTTTTACAGTAGTAGTTATGGGTGCTAAAAATAAATAAATTCTGTGAAATATTGTATTTAGCAATACTTGTACTGACTTCGAATTGTGCCAAAACCATTTTGAACCAAACACGATGAAACATTTAATTCAGCTTATTACTTTTGTGTCCCACTTAAACCCTCGACTGCTAGTTAGTCGCACAACCACATCGAGCCTTTCTCAGCAGCTCAACACCGAACCAAAACAAAAAGAACAAGACCTTGCCAGAACAATCTTGCGGTAGCTGTTCACTCATTAACCTCATGGTTTGTTGTTACACAGTTCAATGACACACAAACTCAGCTTTAACTGAAGTAGACAGACTGCCATTTTTGGGATTGTCCATTGCGTATTTTTAAACCGTATTGGAAGTACGTAACGCTTTATTTTTGATAAGCATAATTACAGAACCTTAAGGATTTTTTAAAATACTTTTGTAGAAAACAGAAAAGCGACTTGTATGTGAGATACAGCAGTAACTGAGGCTCGAATATTTAAAGAAAATCTATTTTATATATGAAAGGTGCTTTAGGCTGCACGGTGGCGCAGTGGTTAGCGCTCCTGCCTCACAGCAAGAAGGTTCCCGGTTCAAGTCCCCATGGCTGGGGGACCTTTCTGTGTGGAGTTTGCATGTTCTCCCCGTGCATGCGTGGGTTTTCTCCGGGTACTCCGGCTTCCTCCCACCGTCCAAAAACATGCTTCACAGGTTAATTGGTTACTCTAAATTGTCCCTAGGTGTGAATGTGAGTGTGCATGGGTGTGTGATTGTGGCCCCTGTGACAGACTGGCGACCAGTCCGGGGGTGTACCCTGCCTTCGCCCATGAGTAGCCGGGTTAGGCTCCGGCAACCCCGTGACCCCAAAAGGGATAAAGCGGATTGGAAAATGAATGAATGAAGGTGCTTTAGTATACAGACATTGTCTCTAGTACAGATATATCAGGATATATATGATATTGTGAAATGTGTATCATATGTATTGTATTGCCAATACACTGTCCTACTTTTCTCTGTGAAATGACATCTTAGGTTACAATTTATCCTTAACTTTTTAACCCAGAAGATGTCACCAGCTACACCTAAATAACAGCTCTTTGACATGTGACGTACCGCAACTCTTCAGCCGTTTTCGAGACCAACGTGAATCAGCTGATTCAGCGCGGAGAAAAGCGACTTTCATATTGCGGTTGCACCAACGTTACTAGATTGCATAACAGCGAAAAGCCGCCTTTCTCTGCGACAGAATCAGCTGATGGACGGCTCTTCACTGCTGTAAAGTGTTGCACATCTCCATTTCAGAATCTGCTAGAATAGCATTATTTACGTAGACGGCTAGTCGACAGATTATAAACACCGGAGCTAGCATAAAAAGCAAAAAAAAAAAAACATTCGTAAACATTTGAGAACATTTTTACAGGCGAACAAAGTTCCAGCAAAAGTGTGGTTTTGCTACTAAATCCAACTGATTTAAAAATTGTTCAAAAATCTTCTTTCCCGATTTAGAATAGCTGTGTTTAGCTCTAAATGTAAACATTTGCTCCTGAAACGATGATTGGAAAGAAACCCACAAATGTAAGAGACACAAAACACAAAACCCAGGGACTGATTCTTCCATTTTTCACAGAAGAATGTTCAATTTGTTCTAAAAGAAGACATTAAAGCAAACAGAATCTAAACAATATCAAGAGCTTAATGTAGGCTGGCACTAACACAACACAACCTCAGGGAGTTTCCTCAGAAAACACACAAACATCGCAGACTCACACCAGTACAAACAAACAAACAGGGAATGTTTGGACATTTTTGGCCGACTTTTAAACTTCCTTTTTGCAACACCAGGACGCAAAGTGCAGATGGTTGTCATGGGAGCGCAACTGTTTGCACGCTGGATGGGTTCTGTTGGTGACTCAGAGGCACGGCGTGGTCAGTGAAACTCATTAGCGAGCGCTAACGAAGCATCCAGAGTCTGCACTCTGACACGCGTGGTGAAGAACGGGAGCTGTGCGAGTCGGTCGCCGTGTGGGGGGAGGGGTGGGGGTGGTGGGGGTTCATGTCCATGTAATTAGGCTAATTAAATTAGCACGCTGATGGACGAGGGAGCGCAGCGCTGTCACCCTCCCATCCCCCCAACTGGACCAGGCTTCACTTTTCATTACAGCAAGTTACACGTTAAACACACACGGACACACAGAGGACACACACATGAAATAAGAGAACGCAACTACACAAGCGCACAGTTGTGCACAGAACATGTGAATACGTATAACGCACCACAATCTAACATGTGTCTGACCAAAAAACAAAACTAATCAGATAATATCGTTCACAACAAACAACTCATTATGTTTTAATCATCTATTGTCAACGTATTTGTCAAATGTTTTCAATAAATTAATATTCAGATTTATTTAAATGACAAACTTGGTAAAAAATAAATCCTAGATGAGAAGCTTTTAGAGAATTTTGATTGACATAACCTCTGCTTTAGTTCCATTTGACGCATTGGCTTTGATCACACCATGACACACAACACACACTCCGTTTTTGTAAGAACCAGCCTTTCTGTGAGCCTCTGTGACCGTCCAGCCTATGATAAAGCTGACAGCGGCTCAAGCCCCGCCCACAGATCGATTCATCAAGGCTGAAAATTGAAGAGAAGGTCAAGGAGGAATGTTGGTAACATCAATACACGCACACCAATTCACACCTACCGCTGAAATTTGTGAGTTCATTAGAAAGCCGTCAGACGTGAAGCTGACGGAAGGATTGATCGGGGATCGACACTGATCGATGGCGTTAAAATAAGATTCAAGCACAGTTTAAGTCAAATACTAGAATTTTCCAGCTTAAAAAAATCGTAAACAAAAGTGTTAAAATTCAAGAAAAATATGTATTTGTTGCAACTATGAATTTTTTCCCACATGAATGCCCATCAAGCACTAAATCTTATTTTGAAAATATGATGCATCGATCAATCAGAAGAATCCATGTAAACATGTTCACACACACACACACACAATGTAATGGAGTAGGTGTGTTCACACTTAAAAAGAAAAAAACACACAAAACTAACAAAACACAACTTAAAATGCACAAGAACCCAATGACAATCTAACAACCCAACAACTGCCTGATGTGGGAGAAAAAACTGCATAGAGAAAGACAACACATGCAACAAAAATACAAAAAGCACACCCACAGACACACAATAATCAATCAAAACAAGAACAAACAGGATTTTGACAATTTAATTCACTGTTACAAACACAAATAATTTAAATGAAGTGATTTCTTCATTGTAAAAACACAATCTAGCACACAGACAACATACTTAACAGATACACAATGGCGACACACTTTAACAGCCTGTTAATAGGCCTAAACACAAACTCCTAGAGATGCACAATAGTAGGTAAAACAAACAAAAACACACAAACAAATTTGTACATTTTAGTGTTTCACATAAGATAAAGTTTTGAAAAAAAAAGACAACTCTCACGGAATGTTAACAAAACAACACAGAAAGCAAAATAATGAAACATCACATAAAAAGTTAACGCAACGTTCCAGAAAAAATGAACAAACACATGTCGAGAAACAAACAGCCATCCAATTTAAGGAAAGAAACAAACACAACAAAAGTCACAAAGAGACTCCCACAAACACACACAGAGCTGCCGGCTGCTGTTGTCGACAGAAAACAATAAACTCCAGATGATTAGAAAACTGATTAATCTGAGATAATGATGAGAAAAACACAAGGAGACAAACACACACACACACACAAAGATTAACACTATAAACTCTGAAACACACAGTGGAATAATTAAGAGGATAATAAGGGAGCATTTAGTGTGGAAATCTTTCTCCACACACACAAACACACATACATTGGACTCACACTGCAGTCATAAATCAGTGCGTGCTCGCAGACAAATCTCTGCTCCTGCGCTGCCCCCTTCAGGCCAGAGAATGACCCTGCAGTACGATCTTACATGTATTTCAGAGGCTGCATCCCCACACTCAACTGAAACTGAAACGTTTTTCTCGTTTTAGAGATCAAACCATCCAGCACCACACAGTTTAGAGGGGAAATGCTAAAGCACGGCAGAGGTAGCATCATCATTTTGTCACTCTTTTCCAGTTTTTTCAGAAGTGGTTTCACAGAGATGATTGCAAAGTAAAAAACAAAACTTGACCAGCCAGAGAAGCACTGCAGTAGTTTGAGTTGTTTGGTGTGACGGCGGTTTGAAATAACAGACGGAGAGACAAATGCAGCTGCAGGATGGAAGTTGTGAGTCCAGGTCGGCCAGGACAACTGGGGTCACTTTTATCTCTCTCATCGTCTCCATTCTCCTCTCTTTAATGTCCGATTCTTTTATTAACACTGTTGGGGACTTGCCTCCCCCTCTAAATGATAAAAACTAAATTGCGGTTCGGTTTGGGCTAAATAGCCGAGCGGTTCCATTTAGGGCCTAATTGAGGTGTGATTAAGAGCGGCCGAATGGCTGCAGCCAGCCAGCCAGCCAGCTCCTTGGTGTGTGGGGGGAGGGGGAAGTGTGACCTTCCCAGAGGAATGTTTTCCAATATAACAGAATTCAACAGAAATGAAGCCGCTCTTACCGTCCTGGAAGACTCGCTCCACGTTGAGGCCGTAAGTGGCGCAGGTTTCGTAGTAGGTGCAGCGTTTCAGCTCGTTGGAGAGCTTTCTGGCTCGGCTGTCGTCGATGACGCGCGGGTTGGCCGAGCTGATGGCGTCTGAGCGGGAGAAGAAAGACATTTGGGACTTTCAGGACACGCAGGGCGAGTCTGGTTTGGCCAAAAACGCCAAGTACAGATCGGAACAGAAACTTAGTTTAATTTGAAGAAAACTGATTTTACACAAAACACTTGGCTGATACTTTGGCGCCCTCTGCTGGTTAAGGTCGACCCAGCTGGTCCAGTGATTTTGGAACCAAATAAAAATACAAACTACCCAAAACATTAGTGTTAGGTCTGCAGAAATGTTTCAATAAGCATCTTAAGCTAAAAACTAAACATAGGTTTTTTTCTGAATCTTTTCATTTCCTCTACATTTTTAATATTCAAAGTATCAAACTGACAACAACAAGTTACCTTTCCCAGTCGTCTAAAAGTAGTATTAAAGTTTTATTTATATAGCCCAACATCACCGCTGTAGCCGTCTCGTTGGGCTAATTTTCAATTAAAAGTCGATCAATTCAGAAATCTATGCAAAAACTTCATGTGCATCGATGCTCACTATATTAGTGAAAACAGCCCATAAAGTATTGCATTTGAATCATTTATTATTTGAAAAACATATTTTTATCATTACAAGTATATTATATTATTATTTGCTATTATTATCTTATAGTGTCATTTTTCCAATTAAAATATTTAGCTTCTTATTTGGTAATAAACTTAAAAAACAAGCAAAAACGTTAGGTTTCCACTTCTTCCCTAATAAATATAAACAGTAAAAAATAAAAAATAAACAGTAAAAACTTATCATCTTACAAAAGAACCTTCTAACATCAGAGTGACACGTCTGACGGAACAGCCGTTATTACCCAACAGGATTGTTTTAAAAAGAGAAAAGAGATGCATGTGGCAGAATAAAAGAAAAGATAATGTTACTGCACTAACCGAGACTCCATAACTATAAATAAACTGATGAAACTGGATTTTTTAGAGTGCAATAAACTAAAACTTTAACACCCTGTTGCCACTAGATGGCAGCAGAATGTTACAGTTAAAAACGAGCATCTCTTTTATGCACGTGTGTGCACGAGTGCATGTGTCAGACCTTGTGTGCCGACCAGCACCAGCGGCAGCTCGGTGGTGTTCCTGAAGTTGGCCAGCCGGTTGTAGTAGTGATAGACGGTCTGGAAGCTGATCTCGTCCTCCAGGCTGAAGACGAAGATGACGGCGTCGACCCACAATGCAAACTGCACGCAGAGTTCAAGCAAGCTTGATTTTGTTTGTGTACGAACAGAATGTTGTTTGTACACAGGAAGTATGATCGCTTTTGACAAAATCAGTTTAAATGGAGGAGAGGTCAGACAGTGGAACGCTCCAGAGGCTTTAGAGACAGAAAGTAACGAGTGAATTATTCATGACAGTTTCCTGTCTAGACTCTTTCATATTAAAAGCGTATTTGATGAGCACCTGACCCACTTTTGTCCTGAGGACTGCAGCTAACACGCACCTTAAAAATCTAGACTCCTTTCTCTTAAAGTTTAACTTGACAAGAATGGCTTATATTTGACGGATTTTTTTATCCTAAACTAAAATCCTGTGCTCATTATTCATGTTTTGATTTATGTATTTTATTTTGTGATGATACTTTATGTCTTTACTTTAAGAGTTTATTGTTAAAGTGTGGCTGCAGTACCTACCTGAGCCTCTGGGGGTCCTCCTTCATCTCTGATGAGCAGCAGGTGACTCTGACCGTCCACCACGATCTCCTTCTTGAATCTGCCGCCTGCAGAGGTGAGCGGAGCATAGTGAGCACATCCACCCGTCTGATTGACCATCAGAGGTGATTGATGAAGATGATTGATGGAGACTCAAAGAGGGATTGGGAATCTACAGAACCGCTGTCGAGGGGGTTCTGTTTTCTGCCTCGGCTCCTTCAAGCTTTCACACAAGTGCAGCAGCTCTTTGGGTCGCCGTGGGAACCAGGGGCCTTCTTCTGGATTTTACAGGAAGTGGCTGCAGCTAAAAATGGGAGTCTGGGGTTATTTAAGGTGGAGGATCAGCTGATCCACAAATGGAGCAGGGCTGAAGGGCCCCCGCCGCGCGCGTGTCCTAATGACACGGTGGAGGATAAACCAGAGAAGAAGAACGGGAGGAGGCCAGGACAGAGAAGCGTACACGCTGTGGTTTTCTGTCACTTCCTTCTTCTGAAGTTTCAGAACTTTATTATTCCACAGTCGGCTAGGTTTTTGTCATAAAAGAAACATTTCAAAATAAAACAAAAACGCTGCAATATCTTTAATCCTATTGTGGTTGTTTATACTCTTCCTGAACCAAAGGAACCATCAAAGCCTCTGGTTGGCATCAATCCCTTTCTAAATTCTGAACATTTTCATGGCTATAAGTGAGTCTGGGAATGTTTCCTTTCACTTTATCAGCAGGAAAACTTTCTGATCTGCTGAAGAACTAAAGGCAAACATGGCAACTTCCAGTCAATACGGAGAAGAGTCAGGTTGGGAGTCTGCAGGAAGAACATCTGCAAGAGCTGAAGGATCACACCTTCATCACCCCTCTGAGGCGAGTCTTCCTCATCCATCCTGGGAAAGTCCTTATAAACATGCAGTTTTTCTCATGACTTTGCGGCAGAAGGCCTGAGCCAATGGCTTCAGGAGGAAGAGGAGTGTGCGCTCGGCTGTAAAGTAAATTATAAACTAGGAGCCACAAACACACAAACATGCTGCTGCGTCAGTGTATTTCAGGATAAGGAAAGAAATTCCCGGCAGGAAGATTCTCGATCAGCAGCTAAAAAAAAAACATCCAGTTGTTGGTTCCCAAAAGTTTTTCAAAACATGATTTAAAAAGGAGCCACATTGGACAGAAATCTGTGCCCTCGAAGGATGAAACAAAATGTTTCAAATGAGTGTTGTTGGGCCTCCGCTGATTCTGTGAATGCTGTGAAGCATTGGTATTTGGCAAGTATTTTAAGAATAAGGCAGCTGTTTTAGCCAATTTATGTAAGATTCCTGTTTTGTTTTGGCTAATTTGGCATTTAACCATTGCATTATGCTAGCTCATTTGGCTAATTTGGTACATACTGAGTATTTTTAAGTTAATTTGAGGCTTAGTTAATGTTTTATCAACATGCTAGCTTTTTTGCCTAATTTGGCATTTACTGTGGTTTTTCAGCTAATTTGGAGTTAAGCTAATATTTTAACAATATGCTAGCTTCCATCGATCTGTTCTCTAAATCTGTTTTTTCCCTTTTGGAATCACGGGGCCGCCGGAGCCTTACCCAGCCACTCGTGGGTGAAGGCAGGGTACACCCTGGCAAGGTCGCCAGTCTGTCACAGGGCCACAAACACACACCCATACACACTCGCATTCACACCTAGGGACAATGAAGTGTAAGCAATGAACCTATGATGCATGATTTTGGACGGTGGGAGGAAGCCGGAGTCCCCGAAGAAAGCCCACACATGCATGAAAAGAACACACAAACTTCACCCAGAAAGGTCCCTCATTGGTGATTCTATTTCAAGTCCCCCAGCCAGGACTTGAACCGTGGACCTTCTTGATGTCTTGACATCTACTGTGGGTTTTTTTAAGCTAATTTGGAGTTTAGCTAATATTTTAACATTATCCTAGCTTTTTTTTTT
>BSAI01000123.1:335628-518331 GCA_036245035.1 Adrianichthys oophorus | reverse complement strand
AAGTCAATTTTGTAACGGCTAATATTTTGACAATATGCTAACTTTTTGCGTAATTTGACATCGACTGCAGTTTTCTCAGTTAATTTGAAGTTCAGCTAATATTTTATTAATAATCTAGCTATTTTAGATAATTTGACATCTACTGAGGGTTTTTTTAAATGTTAGCAATATGCTAGCTGTTTTAGCTAAATTAGCAATTTTCCAGATTTTTAACCTATATCTGCATTTAGCTGTTGTTTTAGCATTGTGCACATTTTGCTACTTTGGCATTTGAGTTTGTTTTGTTTTTTTTTTTTCACATTTGACATTAAGCTACTACTTTAGCAATATGCTAGCTGTTTTAGATAAATCAGATTTGCTGCCGTTTGAAGTTACTGATAACTTCAGCTATCAGCATTAGGATTTTCAGCTGCCATATTCAGCATTCACACTTGCGTTATCGCAGGTAATTCTATATAACTAGTGGATTAATAAATCAGACAAATGAAATAAATTTTTCTAAAGCATGCGATTCATTTACTTTCATAAAGGATGAAGAGGAGAAAAATCGGAGATGAACAGAGGGGGCGGGGTTAAACGTTTGAGTGACGGGAGGTGTTCCAGTTCAGTTTCGGGTTCAGCAACTCAAAAACAATAATAAAGTGTTCTCTCCTCCACCTTGACTTAAAAATGCTCACAGCAGAGCTTCTTTCTGTGTTTCTTTGCTTTAAATAATGTCGAGAACATGAAATTGTTGCTATGGTAACCCCTAAACACACTAAAGAAATTATATTGAGAAAAACTAGCTGGGATGACAGATAAAATTATGAATTCCTTCAGGATTTTAGACTTCATCCTCGCTGAATTTCTCTATAAAAAGCCTTTAAAGTGGTAAAGGCTCTCACTAAAGTGTTGCAGATGACTTCTCCAGGCTTCCTGAAGCACTTCCTCCCTGGACACAGTCCTGGTCCCTGATCATCCTGACAGGAATGTGCAGTCTTATTTGGAAATGACCCTGTACTCTGACCTGTAACTCACTCGAGCATAAAAAAGCAGCTCCATCCTGAAAGGATAAGCCATTGTGGAGGTAAAACATCATGTCCTCCTCCTTCAGGACTTTTATGAAAAATCGTATGGCTACTTTTCACCAAAACACGTTGAGTAATCTAAAAACACGAGTAGCTGAACCCAAGCTGATCCTAGAGGTTACACTACAAGGAAGATAATCGGTGTTACGATGGGCAGACGATGAGGGTGATGACAGAGGGCGGCAGCGGGTCGTTACCTGCGTCCACGTCAGCTATGTAAACAAGAGCAGCCCAGAAAGCAGAAAGGAAGGAAACACAAAGCAAAACACCATCAAAGATGCAGCCACAGTTCAAACATGCTCAGTTTCAGAAACAGAGGAGCAGGAAGAGCCAGAAAAAAAAAAAAACAAGAAAAGCAGAGGTCAGAGCTGAGAGACACCAACGTTAGAGACCGTGGCTGGATCTGTTCACCTCAGATGTTGCACCTGCTCTCCATGACACTTTATTTTGTTTTCAACCTGTTTTATATTCTTACGCTTCCTCTACGTCTTACTGTGTTCTTCCTTCATTTACGTGTGGATTTATCTTCTTAAAATAGTTTAATAAACACTTCATGGCTTCTGCTGATTGTTGCCCCCCACTCAGGAAGAAAACTTTAATTAGCTTGAACCCAGAAATCCGCAGCTTGTTACATCTCCTGTCCTTTGCCGTCTCCTCTCTCTGACAGAAAACGTGTAAAACGGCAGGATCCCCGACTGAAGCTTGTTTGCAGCTCTAACCACAGTCAGCGGCATCTTGTCGGTGGTGGCGGGGGTTTCCCCAAACACAGCCTGTTTTTTGTCTAATGGATCCCATGTGCCGCTCCGACATGCTCTCCAGTCTGAGGGTCCCTGAAGGCAGCACGGAGCGGGTCGGGTCCCGTTTCTGACAGTTCTGCTGCAGCTCGCCTCCAGCCTCAGAATACTTTTGGTTTGTGGGCTTTGGGTGCCGCTGGAAGCCTCCGGCCCCGCCCACGATCAATCGGCATGGGAATGCGGTAGTTTTAGACAGCAGGAATTAACCCCTCCCCCTCCAATTTGTCTGCGGTTTTCCAACGATTCCAAGTTTATTTTATGTTTTAACTTTTATGAGCTTCCTCTACATGGGGGGGGGGTGTTAATGGGCTCAGAGATGTGGGAGAAAGTGTGAAGCTATGCCCCGCCCTCCACCTCAGCTACGATCACGTCTACTCACCTGAATTGTGACCTATCGCAAACCTTCCCCCCTCCCCACGGAAAGGTCAATTTACCCTCACCGAAACCCCGCCCCAACCCCACACGCAGCAGGAAGGGGCTGCTGCGCCAGCGTTTCCCGGGTGGCCCCCACCCCAGACATAAAGCAGCAAAGTTTTCTTCCCAAACAAACGCCATTTGATGGTTTTTGGGGCTTTAAATACACAAACGGCCCGTGGGGGTGGGGGTGGGTGGGGGGTAATTAGGTGCAGATGCAGTTCTGACAAACACTGCTCTGTTAGCCTCTATGTAGACATACAGTTTGCATATTTAGGATTTTTGTGTCTGTCACGGGCTAAAGTTTGACTTAGTTTTAATAAGCTTTGTACTTAAGAATTATTAAAAATCCAATTCATGTCTGCTTGTGGAAATGTCAACAAGTGTTTTTATAACTTTTGTTGATAAAATTCAAAGCTGCAAAAAGCAGGATTAGGATTATAGGTCAAACTTTTTTTTTTTTTTTTTTTTTTAAAGAACCCTAAAGAAGGAGCTTCCATCCTTTCTTTGATGCGGCAATTTACTTTGTTGAAGTGATGGCTGCAATTTTTATAGGTTTAAATATCAAACGTGTTCATATTTTAGTGTTGTTTCAAAATAAAAGCCAATAGTCAGTTGCTTCCTGCTGTACTCGCCAACACCAGTGACTTCCTCAGTCTGTAGGTGATCACATGATGATGGTCCACCTCTGCTGAGGCGAGCAGTCCCTTTGCGTGCCGGATGGAGCGAGCGGAGATGTGAAATATTAAAGCGACATTGGTCTTGGGTGAAAGTGGGGCCTTGCCGTGCAGAACGTGGACGAGCTTTGGCATCAATAATAGATGAGGAGGACTGCCGTCGCTGCAGAGCTGAATTGACAGCGGAACTTCATGTCCCGCCGTTCACCTGATACGTCTGTTCTAATAGTTCAATAATAATGGCTGAGGAAAAGTGAGGCTGTTTATGTTTGGAGGAAAATGTTTTAGAAAAATTAAAAGCATTTTATTCATTATTTTCATCATTTAATTCCAAAACTTTTACTTCTTCAGGTGAGTTCTCCAGCTTCCATGAGGATCTGATCTAATCTAATCATGTAGCTTGGATTTTGTACTCCCTTAGTGTGACATCGCCGGAGATGCTTAAAGATGCAGGTTTTGTTTGTTTGTTTGTTTTTTTGCTCAAAAGCAACAACAGATCCAGCCATGGAGCAGAGCTGCAGAGACGGTGGAGACGTTCTCACCCTCAGGCGACTCCTCTTGCACGTACGTTCCCGTCAGGTACCGGTGGACCAGCGCCGACTTACCGCTGGCCAGGTTTCCCACAATGCCCTGGTAGAAAAACGACATCTGTGAGCGTTTGGTATTGGATCAAAAAATGAGGGCGGAGCTCCATGGACTCACCACTTTGAGCTCGGGAACCATTCGGCTCAGCGTCCACTCTTGACTGTTGACGAACGCATCTGAAACACAAACGGTGAGGAACAAAGAAATACTCCGGTTATTTTCAGGTTGATTTTCTTTATATACGTCCTCCATCATCGGAAAAATGCAACAAGAACATGTTAAAAACACCAAAAAAGGGATTTTCATTGGAGTGAGTCTTTGAATCAACATACAATTGGAAAAAACGTAGAAAGTTTGTTCTCATGATTTTGTCTTTTTCATCCTATAAAAAACAATACGAGATTCAGGTTTAATTAATTCAGTTAGAAGAAATGAAACAATATCTTTGTTGAAATTTTCATCATACATAAAAAAATTACTTCGCCCCTCATCCGAGGCGTCTCTCTGAAGTAGGCCAGTGGGTCACAGCCTTCAGCCACTCTTATTAATTCATCAGCAGCAATCTGTGTCCGTCCGCCTGCAGACACTCATCTTCCTCACAGCCAAGAGAAGGAGATGAAGGCAAGGAAGGGCAAGCGTACGAGACAGGAGCTAAATAACTGCTTCACTTCTGCTTCGTTTGCTCAGAGACTGCAGTTTTCTGCCAGAAAGTAAAAGATCTAAAGCTGGGTTCACACCTCAGCAACGCGCTTCAAGTGACCACTTCCAACGGCAAGTCTGTGTAAACACGGACTTTTGCATCCAAAACTCTCGCAACGCAAATTCCTACAACTGTTTTCAGTCTCCACGAACAATACACGTGAAAATAAAAAGTTAAATGAGTTAAACTTCGACCAATCAGTGATGTATGGATGGTGTCCCTTTTCACTGATGGAAGTACCAACCGTTTGAAAATTGACCATTGAGGAGAAATTAATAATTACGATTTGTATATTTTATATTTACCAACACCAAGTTTTTTTAATATATCGGAATAGAGCTGTGAAAGAAAAAGCCTGGAGCAAGATTTACGAGATTTGCACCAGAACAAAAACCTCTACCAACTGTAGGTAGCGGACATGCACTCGTGACGCGTAGACCAAGAAGCCCCTCCCTGCTTGTCCAGTGTAAACACCATGAGCTAATTGCTTGTTCAAGAACCCATGATTAGCTTGTTTAGCGTCTGGTGTGTCCGTAGCTTAAAGGTTGAGTGCTAAACAAGAATCATTTGTGAGGTTTTCTGAAGATTCACTAAAAACTAAACCAAAAAAAGTTTAAAATAACAGATGATAGAGTTGGAAAAAACATGAAAAATGATTAATTATTGACATAAAATTTCAGATTTAAACTTCAGGATAATTGTGTAATGAGATCAAATCTGTAATGAGCAATAAAAGCTTTTTTTTCCAAATTTAGAATTGAATGAATCGGAATCGCACAATAATGAATGATTGGAACTTCATTCATCTCTAAACAAGGAAACTGATTCTTTTTCTGCCATAAAACGATAAAAATGTAGGAGATTTAATTAATAGTTTCTGTCATTTAATTCAGCAGTTGTTGACACGAACAGAACCTGGATCGGGTTCTAACTGTGTTCTTTTACACAATGTAAAGTGTTTTAGAGTAAAGCAATCCATCAAACTATCAGGAAGTGACGCCCCCCCCCCCCGACTGATGAAAGCTGGTTGTTGAAGTTGGCTGGTGCTGTTGCTAGGATACGAGCCTGGCATCCTCCCGGGTCACAGACGGGCTCTGAGCTCATGGCTGAGGTTTTTGGAGATTTCCGCTCTGGAAAGAATCCAGAGGAGAGCATTGGACGTCGGATAAATAAAGGGGGGCATTGTGACGCTTCAGACAGACCGTGGTCTGTATCGGGGATCCACCCCGCCTCAACCCCTCCAACACTGCCAAAGCAGGATGTTAATGCAGCTGCTTCCTGTTTTCCTCCCCCGGCTTCAGCAGGTGAGTGGACGTTAGAGTCCAACAGGAACGATTCTCTGCATCAAACATGGATCATGTTCACAGACGTGATGACCGCAACCTGATCAAAACACGAAAACGCACAAGTTTAGATCAGAATCATCTGCGATCAGCAGACAAAGAAAACCTGGAGGTGAGCTACAGAAATGTGCAGGGCAAGCAGAACGACGAGATGACGACACACTTGAACATTAATCCTTCAGCAGCTGTCAGAGGACACCGGGCTTCGACGATGGACGGACCGGCTCTGAGCCAATCAGAGCGCAACATCCTTCCTACTCTCTCACTCCTAAACAGATTAGGACGTCTGCCGAGGTCGCAGGGAGGGCGCTAATCGATTTATGACACGAGGCAAAGGAAGATGGAAGAGTGGAAGAGATGCCTCTGCAGTGCACTTTTTCTCTCAATCTCTTGTTTACATTTGAATCATTTAACTTCCAAAGAACCAAAACTTGATCATTTTTGTTTATTTAAAGATCTAATAAAGATATAATATTAGATCTAAAGCGTGTAAAGATAATCTGTAAAAAGAGATATCAAGTTAACAAAGAGATGGTACTGCCATCATCTAGATTCATGCTTTTACTTTGAAAGTCTTAAGCAAAGAGCTTTCAACTTCTCATTTTCTTCTCAGAATTGGTAATTTTGGGATACAAAGTTACGTTTGCTTAACTACAACAATAAATTTGTCTGGTATGAAGTAAAATGATAAACAACTAAAATATTTAATTTTGACTGTTCAGAAATATTTTTAAAAAATGCTTTGAATTTCAAATGAAATAAACACATTTCTCTGATCCAGTTATCATGAAACTTCGTAAAGAACAAGAGGTTAGAACTTTAAAAGAAACAAATGCTCAAAAAAGAAGATCTCTTCTTTGAATTTTTAAAGTTCATGAAATGTCTTTTTTTCATACAACATGAATTAAAAATAATATTACAAGCTATTCTTGATCAATTTGGATGTTTATGGAAATTACTTATCATTTACAACAAATTATTGTCACTTACTTTTAGTTCATTTTATTAGGATAAGAGTGTCATTAACAGTAACCTTTCAGTATTTGCAAGCCGCAAAACCAAAAGTGAAAAACTATTTAAAGATGAGGACATTTTATAAAGGATTTGGCTGAAAACAAGTAAAAAATGAGCTAAAGCTCAAAGAAAGCTTTTAAAACACCTTAATTAAGCTTTGACACCTTAAGATCTTTCGTTTTTGGTCAAAATATTAAGAGGTCTGCTGTTTTTCACCAAATCAGGTGACTCAGTTGGCTTAAAAATGACAAAAGTGTCAATCGCATTTGGCAGGTTGTTATACTTTCTGCTCTCTCTTTAAAAATAAAGTTTTACTACAAAAACTACAGAGCTGCTTCATTTTTACAAAGAGAAAATCTCTTTCGCTTAAGGAGCAGTTTTGAGAAGCATCACTAAAACAGTCTGCAGTTGAACAAAAACTTTTTGTTTTCATTTTTTTTTTAAACTGACTCAGAGCGGATTCCCGTCTCACCTGAAGCTTTATCTCATCTTGAGCTTCATCGTCAAGGTAACCGCGGAATGAATGAACTGTAATTTCCAGTGATGTCACTGCGACGCCTCAAATGTCTGAACCGACAGCTGAGGAATTTCGGGAATGCTGCAGGGAATCTTAAAAGAATGTGTCAAAAGGTGAAGCCGATGCTCCGCAAACTCAGAGGATAAATTAACAAACGTTATTGTAGCGAATTTGAGCTTCAAGTTTGGAGCAAAAATGTTTTTTTTTCCAACAGGAAACAAAAAAAATAAAAGACTAGCTTCTTCTTTTCAGTGAAATGTGTTGACTATCTGCATCAGATAACCATCAAACACTGAACACAATGCGCCTCACTAAATGCTAAGAGCAGGCAAAAAGCCGGAAAGCAGAAGCATTTCTTTAGACAATCGGGCCGGTTAACAAACAGGAAAGAGCGCCGACGGGCTGGAGGTGACATCTGAGCAGCTGTTTGAAGGAAGACTCATCAGAGGAAAACATCTTCTCACATTAAAGCGCAAAATCAAGTTCATGAAAACAATCCTTTAAGAAAACGGCGTTTCTAACATATTCTTGTGGCATTTTTCTGCCGATGGAAGACAAATCTAAAATAATTGAATTTCTGAGTATATCTTTATTCAAATCGCAGTGAATCAGGAGTAGACGAAATCGGCTCTGACATATTTTTGAAACAAAGCTAGCCGAAGAAAAATCCTGCCCACAACTCAGAGGCAAATTTCTAATGAAACTCCGGTAATAGTAGGTTGGGGCTGTAAGCTAGCAGTAAACAAAGAGCTCCCAGCGATAGGAAAGGGAAAAAGGGGAAACTCAGAAGTGAATTTCTAATGAACTACTGCCTCTCGGCAGAAACTATGTCCCAGGAAATGACAGGTTTTTGAGTTTTGCTGAAAACGGCATCATTAAAATTAAAAGACCACTGGGAACACTTAAAGTAGACCAAGAGATGATCGGAATGAGACTTTTAGGGAAAAACTAATGTGAAAACAACTTACCACATAAAAGACTTTAATAAAGTTCCTGAAAACAATTCAAGAACCACCGAAACAATTACAGTATGAGCTATTCTTACGTCACTCAACACACAAAAAGAAACAAAAGCTCCTGAATGAAAGTAGAAAAAGCTGACAGCAGCAGAAATGGGAAGGATTCAACGGAAAAACAAAGTGTGTTGCGACACAAACTGGTTTTCGTTCATGGCGTTAGACAAAAGATTCAAACCACATTTAACAGCTTTATGAGCTAACATAGAAAAAAATATTTTAAAAAGTGTTCCTTTTTCTTATGATAAAAAAAAAATCGATAATTTATGAATGAATCCCAGGAAATGTCTATTAAAGTCTAAACGGATTAAACCGAAGAAACAAACCTACCGATAATAGGAACATTTGACAGACGCTTGAAGCAAAGCAAAAGCTTTCTTATCGTTTCCTAATTTCAATGTAAAGCTACTGGATTTTCAAACTAAAAGCCTTGGTAAACTCTAAAAGAGTGTATCTGCAGTTTTAGGCGTGAAGCTCGTCTCTGCTCTGCTGCTGGTTGAAGAATTCAGGCAGGAAAAGAAGTCAACAAAAACTGACACAAGGCTTCTATGAATGCTAATGTTGAACCCCATCTGCAGCACACACACACACACACACCCTGCAGTCTGCTGCAGACACACACCTCCTCAGATCTGATGCCATGATTGTGTTAATACACAAACCCAGGGAGACCATGGGTGGAGCGTGGCTCAGGGCTCTGAGTGTGTGCGTGTGTGAACCCCGACTGTGTCGAATCAGAGCAACGCTGCCTCATCAGTCACACGCATCGCAGAATGATCGCCGCCTTCGCCCTTCATGCCGGTTCTCTACGCCTCTTCCATTTCACGCGCATCTTTCTGAGGCTCCTCTTCCTCCTCTGCTCTTCGTCCCTCTATTTACAGCAACTGTCAGCCTTTGAGTTAAAAAAAATACTCTAAAAGAAAAGACAACATTTAGCATTTAAAAATATATTAGCTTAAAATATAGGAATTGTTTAGTGAAAAACGTGGTTTGTATCGCAGAAACTGATGTTTTGATTTATTTTTCAAGTATAAAGACATTTACTTTATCTTGAAATAGTCTTCTTTCAAGAAATGTTTAATAGCTTTATCTCCAAAATGAAGCTCATTTATGTTTTTCTACCTCCATCCTGTTGTCATCATGTCACAACAGAACTGGCAACACGCAATGGGGAGGCATCGTTCGGATGAATGTAGTCAGGCAGCTGTCAGGCGGCCGTCAGGCGTGCAGAATGGCCCTTTTTTTTTTTATATACCCCCAGGTTGCCGGTGACACTTTATATGAATGGCCGCCATTTGAAGACATTTACTCGTCGTCCAATCAGAGCTGCTGCCGGCTGGCGGTGTGGCTGTCATTGACCTGTGGCCGCCCAGCTGTTTCCCGATTTCACAATGGCGTCATCCCCGCCTGTCACTGGACTGCCATTGCGCAACCTCAAAATGTGCCCGGGCCGCCACTGGCCAAAGTCAACTTTTACAGAAACATCATCCGGTCGCTGTGAAATTTGAACTTTTTCATAAAACCTCCAAGACCATCGCGCGGCGTGTAAAAAATTCGACTGCCACCTGTCAACTTTGCTGAAAAGTTGCATTTAGATAGCCGCGCAGTGGCATTTTGGGATAACTGACAGCACGCAAGTACCAACTGTTCGAAAATTGAACCGGGAGCAACTAAAAATAGAGGTTTATGCCTGGACGGAATTATTCAACACCAAATGTTTCATTTATTGGAATAGAGCAGTGAAAGAAAAAGCCTGGAGCAAAGAACGAGATTTGCACATTTCGCATTAAGACTCTTCCAACTGTAGGTGTGCTAGTAAACAGTCGAAAAAGAAGAAGAAGAAGCCCCTCCCTGCTTGTACAGTGTGAACACCATGGACTAAACACACGTTCAAGAATGCGCGCTTAGCACGTTCTTGAACGCTCGCCACATACCCAGTGTGAAACTAGCATAAGATTAAATCCGATGTGATCCTAACGGACTTCATCTAAAACCTCAGATCTGATCTGACCTTCACAGAGCTGCTGTTCCTCTATCATCCTCTCCGCGGCTTTATATCGTCATTGTTGCATTTCTACAACCAACCGCGTGTCTTTTAAAAAGGTAAACACAGCCCCAGCCGCAGAACAAAAGCACAGGTGTCCTATTGACAGGGTTCAATAGAGCCTCCGTTGTGAGGGTTTGTGTGTGTTTACACAGCAGGCGTGTGAAGTGCGTGTTTGTCGCGTGCCTCCAGAAGAAACCTGTCAGACAGGTAACCACTAGCGAGCTAGTGGATTCAAGTTCAAGTCAAAAAGCGGATTTCGGCAGAGAGGAAAACTGATGCAGGAGAAAGAGGAGGACCAACACTAAGAGGCAGAAAAACGATGAAGCTCAAAAGAAGATAAGAGGAAAAAAAGAAACCCTCCATCTGCTGACCTGAATCACTAACTTGAAATTAAAAATATACTGAAGGAGAAAAGCTAAACAGCAGTTTGGAGTCACACAGTCACAGTTTATTGGTTCATGTTGGAACACAGCAGTGACAGACGATCAGTCTTTGTAGCATCCGTTTGAGCCAGAGGGTAAAAACCAACGACTTTAACACTCGATGGGATCATCTACAACGTCACCCTACTGGATTTTCCACAATGAGAATTAAGCCTAAAGTGAGACGACTTCATTAACTAGCATTTATTCCGCCCAACTCAACAATGTTCCCAGAAAATGTCGATTGGGGAGGACACAATAAAGTTTTAGGCTCTTTTGGGTACACGTACCTACCAAGCAGAAAACCACATCGCTACATCAGTGAGCTTTAGTAAATTCAGAGTAACAAACATTTGCTGTAAATACTAGTGATGCAACAATTCACATCTCCCACAATTTGGTTCAAACTTCAATTTTTGGGTCACAGTTTAGTTTCATTTCAACAAAGTATTTGGGTATTACGAAACAATTTTTTTTTAAAATGAAGAAAAATCCCTTTTAATTTGCTAATAAACAAGCAACAATGCCAAAAACCCTTTCAGTTGGCTCATACCAAGTCTGGTGTAATGTAATAAAACAAACAGTGACTCCTTCTTAAATTTAGGACGACGTGCGTTTGATACTTTCAACGTAAACATACTGGTATGCAGTCCGAATGTAACGATACACTTTCCCCACAGTGCGACTCAATGGTATAACATACGGTTGGGTTTTAACCCTAGTAAATACTGTAAACATTTAATATAAACTGTTAGCATTAGAGCTCTTGGAAAATTGCTCCTTTCAGTTACCAGCCTCTAGTGGCCTTTTGAAGAACTGCAACATGAAGTCATTCTGAGTCTTGAGTCCTTGCATTAAATTTTGGAACTGAAGGTGAGGGCTTCGTTAGAAACAATTATTGTATAAAAATATCCACACTGGTGGTTTGGTGTTTATCTTAACTTCACAATCTGTTCATTTCGTAACCTAAAAGTAAAAAGATGCGCAAAAAAGCGAAACCAGATTTTAACCCCTCAATGTCAGAGCAAATGACACGCAAATTCAGCTATCAAAACACTTCGACCATTTACGCAATTAACGCAAACCAAGTGATTCTGACGCAAAATCAGTCAAGAGGACCTGGCTGCAGACAACACCATGGTGCCAGAGCATCATTAGCTAGAAGTCCTCAACCAAAAAAATAGACTTTTCTATCTACCATCTTCTCTGAAACCACGCCCCCCTCGAATCAGTTGGTTTGTGTTAAATGAATGAACACTTCACTGCTGTAAAATGTTGCTTTTCAGCTCAACGCTGCTTTTCTCCGCTTTAGAATCTGTTGGCAAAACGCTAATTGCATAAGCGGTTGAAGCTTTAAGGTAATTCAAAGAGCAACACTGGAGCTGAAGCTCCGGTGTTGAAGGGTTAACGCCAAGACCAAGAAAAGGATGAGGAGGCTGAAGTAAAGTAGGAAAAGCTGCAGCTTCTTTCATCTTTAACTTTGTAAAATCAAAGTACAACCGTAACAGCAGTTTTAAAGATTTACATCAAAACACCTAAGAAATCCTCCATCCAGCTTGTGGGAAAAACCACATCAATATTTACCATTTGTATAGTTTGTGTTGGGCACAAAATAAATGAAGAAAATGGATGCTGGTGGGTCAGAACCTGCATCTCCAACCACTGTATGTGTGATCTAAAGCTGCAGTTCTGGTCAAGACGTTGTTAAAGTCAAACACTAAAACCTCACGTATATAAAAATAAAAATAATTTCCCGGTATTGCGAGCATTTCCTCCAGATGTTAGTTTTCATTTTTCATAAACCACCCCGGTGAAGGCGGACTGAGGAGGAAGAGGGAGTAGGAAGTGGGGACAGGAAGAAGATGGCATGCGACCAACAGTGGACAGCACCGAGTGGAAACATTTGCAGAGGAAGACGGAGTCCTGATGCAAGGAGCAGAGCTTTACGCCGTTTGTTTTTAGCTCCTGAAGGCAGCAGAATGAGAAACAGCTGACCTCTGACCCCTGCCGGCTCATCTGCTCAGTGTTCACATCAGCTTCCAGCTTTAATGTCATACGAGTGGAACAAAGACAAACAGAGCGGCCGGAGTCGAGGGTCAACAGAAAACTGGATCAGGAGCAGAGAAGGGGAAGAGGATCTGCTTCTAATTAGTTGGGTTGACAAAGATGTTGTCGGTGGGCCCCCATGCATTTGTCATCACTTCCGTTGGTCAGAGGGGAAGCCATCCACAGAGGTCAGACCGAGCTCTCGGTTGGGATTTTATGATCTCTGTATGTTCATCTGCTTCAATGAAACCTCCTACAGATCAAGCTTTAGAGAGGGGCATCTCTGAAGCCTTCGTCCCAACTGCCCTTACGAGCGGGTGCGGACTGTCAGTAGGTAAAAAAATGGTAGACCGCCCGCTGACCCACACACAGCTCACCTTCCATGCTTGTCATTCGTTCATTTAAAATGTTGTTTGCATTGAAGGTTTGGCACAGTTTTACGCCAGATGCCCTTACTGACCTAACCCTGTAGTTTTTCCGGGCTGGGGACAGACACAGACTTGGGCCCCCTTGTGGCTCCACACTACGGCAGTACTGTTTTGCCAAAGGGCCCACAATATACTTTGAAATCTAAAGACTTTCAGCAGCTTCAACTCTGACCAGGTTGTTCTCAGTTAAAGAACAAACGAGGGACATTGCTTTTAACAGTTTTTATTCAAGAGTACTAATATTTTTTATTTTAATTCATACTATTACATGGAAAGCTTTTTGGCAAATTTTAACATTTCTAATAAACTTTTTTAAAACAACATGTCAAATTCTGCAAAAATCCTTTCTATAAATTGATTTTAACGCACAAATGTTCTCTTTTTTTTTTGTTTGTTTTATCCAGAAAACATCCATAAGATTGTTTTGGCCCACAAAGAACGTGTTAAATTGTCAGGCGTGGCTTTGTAGCTGCTGGCTCAGCAGAGAGGGGAGGAAACCTGCTTTTGTCCTCTGCCATCCTCAGCACCATCCCGCCTCTAATCCGACCCCGGATCTGTCACAAACGCTGGGACTCGTGTCCCGATGCCGCCGCCACAGCTGGAAGTGTGTCGGGTTGGACGGGGGGTTATCGCGGAGCTTGAAACGGGAGGGGGAAGGGCTGACGACTGCCAACCAGCGAAGAGATGATATCGGCGGAGCTGCCGTCCCTCTGGGGGATTTAACGCTTCATTATGCGTCTTTATGAGGACGCCGCTTTCTTCTTTTGTTTCACGAAGATGCAGTCATTTGCAAAAATGTAAAAAGACTCAAAATTGTACGGAACCTGTGTTCCGTGGACTGTCCCGCTGGCAAAATCAAACAGGAAGTGGAAGCGAGGGTGGCGTGAAGCCCGCTGCTATTGCATGAGGATCATTTAAATCTGCAGAGCCGAGCATCCTCTAACCTGACTGACTGTCACGCTCGTGTCAGACAGCAGCAGCTTTATGCAAAGCACAAACCGTCCTGCAGGTCCTTTCATCCACTGGTGCTTCCACTGATACACTTCCCTGCGGGTGGGGCCAAGCAGATGCCGGCTCAAACTGGCCTACAATCCTTCAACCGAACCTCACAGACGCCCTGATCCCTGACCAGGACAATCCTGAAGATGAAGTTGAGAAACAACGACACATTTTGGCTTTTCATCTGCAGTCAATCGACTTTCTGAAAGAGCTTAAAGTTAATTTAACGCAAAAATTCGTGCTTAGGAAAGAAATGAAGGAGATTTCGCAAGCTGAGCCGCCAGCACGAACCCTCTGACCTTCAGAGAAACTCCTGCAGAAACAAAAAAGCTCATGGAGGAGAGTGGCTATAGTTTAGAATATATGTGCAGATACGACGGTTTGATCAAAACCTGGTTAAAAACGCAGCCAAAGCCTATTTAAGAAGCAGAAAAACAAAGAAATATTATTAGCTATTATAGATTACTTTTATTCTGCAAATTCTTTTGGGAAAAATCAGAGTTTGACTGGAAAAAAAGCAGAAAATGTGAAATAAACGCTTCAGTATTTTTTTATCATGACTTGTTTATGTCTATATATCAATGTAAGGAAAAACGTGACAGAAATGTTACGATAAAGTTTGATTGTTTTTTTTAATGATGTTTGTTATCGGACAAAGCAAAAAATAAAAAATAAAACAAAAACAAGAACAAACTGATGAACATCAGAGCTTCAGGTCAGGGAGCAGAAATCATCAACACTTCCATGACTGACTGACCCAAATATCAGCCGGTAAACTGGTCAAACACAACCATCCCCCACTGCACGCACACAAACACAAACACACACAAACACAGGCTGGTTGGCAAAAGTGCTGCTTTCATCCTCATTCCAGATCAAACACAACCAGCTACTGACTGCTGCAGACACACACGCGCACACACACACACAGACACACACTGCAGTCCCTGTAATCCCTGTGTGAGTTCAGGAGTGGTGTTGAGCGGAATTAGATGTCGTTTGTAACCGACTCTGAGCGATCCATGCGTGTGTGTGAGCACACGTATGAGCTGTGACACGTCTGAGGGTGGGGTCTGTCAGAGCTCAGATCACGATGCAAAGAAACCTCAAAGTCCAAGCTAACAGAACTAACAGAACCGGCAGGGTCGTCTGAACTTGCGGCAGCTTATTACAGCGTCTTCAGGGAGCTGGTTCTGTGAGGCAGAACCAGCCCGCCGCAGGTCCGGGATGGCGGTGGGATGGGTGGAGTCTGCAGCTGAGAACAAGCTAGAGCAGGACCTGCTGCGCGGCGTGACGCAGACATTACTCACAGCTTCATACAGACATGCTCTTACATATCGAGAGTGAGGAGCTGACGGGCCTGCAGGCGGGAACGCCTCCAAACCCAGAGATCAGAACTGACTGACTGAAAAAAAGATGAGAAAAACACCTGAAGCATGAGGTGGATTCTCCTCCAGCTTCATCTTGAACAAAGCTCGACTGTCAAAACCGCCCAGAAGTTCAAACCAGCTGTGTGAATGTTCCCAACCAGAGATTTCAGAACTAGTGAGCACAGAATACAAGTTATTTTCAAACCGTCCGATCAGGAAAACGTAACCTTTACAGGTGCAGTTCTTGAAGGTAGAACATCATATGCCTGGGGCTTCTTTCATCTTACTTGGGAAAAATCTAAGTCCTCAAGGTAATTGTGACGTATTTTTGTCAATATCTGTAAATTCTTAATTTTGAGATAGTGATGTTTTTCACAGCAGACTTTCACTCACAGCTCTGGAAAATCCTCTTTTTTTTGTTCTAGTGAATGATTGCCAATTTATCACATAACACTAAAAAAACTACTTAAAGTAACCTGATATATATCAAATAAGGAGATACAACAAGACTGGAAGACTTGTTTGAGTCAGTTAAAGAAGACTGGTTTGGTCAGTTACTGGTCAGTTAAGAAGTCTAAAGTTTGTCTTCCATGTTTGTCTGGACACAATTTGTAGAAGCGAATGCACTGGTGTGCTCTGGTCCCAACACTATTTGAGGAAATGGACTCTGGTACGGTTCACTTACAGTGTAAACATGAACTGGCCTTGATCCTGCCTGACCTTAAGTTGGCCAAAGTTTGTCTTCCACATTTGTCCGGACAAAATTTCTAGGCGCGAACGTGCTGGTAAAATCCAGTCCATACTGTTTGAAGAAATGGACTCTGGTACAGTTCACTTACAGTGTAAACACAATGGTCCTGACTTTAAACATCAACGTGTTTTTGAGAGCTATGGAAAAAAAGTTAAATGTCTTAAAATTCAAAAATGTTTTTTTTTAATTTGTTACTGAAAGGAGAGACTTTTTTCTCACAACAGAAGGTGTCCTTCCCTGATTATTCTTCTGAAGTTGGGTTGCCTCACCCTCATGATTTCTGGGCAATGAGGCGCGTATCGCACACATGGTTCTATTTACAAGTTTTGGACCATGGTGCAAAGGGAGGGCGGTGGACCTCTGATCAGAGGGTCGCAGTCCTTGTTCTCACTTAGCCAGCACAAGTGTTCTTGGGCAAGACAAGTGAATATGAATGTGCGTAGGCGTTCTTGAACATGTGTTTAGCATATAGTGTTCACACTGGATGGTCACTATCTGATACTACAGGTCAGCCGCCTACACTTGGAAGAGGTTTGGTGCAAATCTTGCTCCTTTTTCCTTTTACAGGTCTATTCCCCTCATCGTTTAATTCCGACCGGACACAAAAACACCATTATTCATTTCTCCTCCGTGACTAATTTTCGAAACGTTTGGCACCCCCATGAATTGACAGAGACGCCATTCATACGTTACGGCCAAATCCGAGTCATTTAGTACGTAGAGCCTGAAAACGGTCTAAAAAATGCGCCTAGCTACGTGTGAGCGCAATGATGTGGAAGCCCGAGACGCGCGTTTCTACACATTTTCATAGACTTTTCTTTGAAGTGGTCGCTTTGACGATGGCGGTGTGAACGTAGCTTTCAGTGCTTTAGGCCTTTAAAAAAAACATGTGCCAGTTACCATAATTTGTGAGAAGTGAATTGAGAATACAATCAAACACAAACAAAACATCTGAGCTGGATCCGGATCTGGACTAATGAACTTCACTAAATTTGAGCAACACAAATATAGATTATAATTGTAAATTGGCAGAACGGCGCAACTTCCCAAATCTGGATTTCCTTTTTTCTGAACAGAACAGAGTTCTGGTTTCTGCCTCGTCTGCTTCTGGTGGGCTGAGTGGAACCATTGAAACAGGTCAAACATGTGGAGCAGGTCCAGGTGAGGAGCGGGATTAAGAATCAGCGCCGGGAGCAGTCAGAACATGACACAACTGACTCACTCTGATACAGTCTATTCCTATTTAAAACGTCTGACTCTAAAACCTTAAGACGCGGATTGAACCTTTTCTTTTTTCCGATCTCGCCGACGTGCGCCTGTGCAACGGTCTGCTCACATAAACCGAAACACAGCAGCTTGTGTGTGTTGTGAAAACAAAAGACACACACGGGGAGCAGAAATCTGACAAAGTGTAACCGTGTGACATTACTCCTAAACATGTGATGAAAGAGAGAAAAACAGAGGCAGAGATGACTGTTCAAGTTTAGAGGAGGACTCCGGATCTGCAGAACATCTGCCTGACAACATTATAGTTCTTAGACTAAAACCACAAATCCACTTAGTTGACCTCAGAGGTGCCTCAAAGACCTCATGGGTTCCTTCAGCCGCTAACACATCATCGCCTAAAACGTCCTGCTTTCATGCATACGGTTAAATCTGCAAAAGCTCCACAAAAGCCAGGAGGAAGGCAGCTGTTCCAGCTCCTCATCCTCCTCCGTCTTCACAGCTCTTTGTTGTTTGACCTCCTCTTTGCTAAAGAGGACTAGCGCTTACATGGAGAAGTAGAGGAGGAGGAAGAACTTCCAGGCTAAGACTGACCTTTGGCACCAAAGTGACAGGACAGAGCCGTAATCAGCTCAGACGAAGGAGGAGTCGACTCGGTTCATTCAAACGCCCAACAAATCTGAGTCACGCAGAGAAACACCTGACGGGGAACCGTGAGGAACCAAAAGAACCGCCAGGAACTGAGATCAGCAAAGTTCTGAAGAACTCTGATTGTTCGCACCAAACCGAGGAAACAGAATCAGAAGAAAAAAGTGAGACATTGAGTATTGAGATTTGTCCAGATTAAATCGGATGTGAGGATCTGGAGACTAAAATAGAAACAATTAAATAAATAATAGAAAGGGAAAAAAATGAAAGTGGGGGAGAAGGGAAAACATCCGAAAAGGAAGAGACGAGGAGTGAGGAGAAGTTTAATTAGAGGGGAGGAAAGATGAAGGCAGGAGGGTCATCCCTCCATCATTCCCGCTTTCATCCCTCCATCCGAGCCTGCAGCATTTCTGCTAAAAAGCTTTTCTCCACGTTACGTGCAAGTGAGAGTGAGCGTGCACGTGTGTGTGTATGCAGGAAGCGGGAAGATCAAAGCTTTAGGAAGCTGCTCTTCATCGTTTTTCTGCAGCAGCTTCCTGACGCGTAACAACTCCCCCGAGAGCCGGGATTTCTGAAAGAAGAAAGCCGACCCCGGTATAAGTGACGGGAGCAATCTTGGGAAGCGGTGCACGTTACTTCTGCATGGCTGTGGATGTAGGTCACTCCGAGACTCCGCCCGCCCCAACACCCACCCACGCCTGCAGGGAATCTGCAGGTTGGGCGACCTTCACAGATAAAGACTACCTGCGCTCAAAGATTCCCAGGAATCTACGGAATGTTAGGTCTGGCCTCTGGAAGTGGACTCCTCTGAGGAGCATAGAATCTTCCGGACTGAGGAGAAAACTCAGAAGTTCTCATCAGCACTTCCTTCCTCTGTTTTCCACTTAGAGTGGAAAGAGGAAGTGCGAGCAGATTATAAAAGAGAGGAGAAAACACGTTTTTTTTTTTTTCTTGTGCCATGGAAAACCTGAGAAACGGGTCACTTCCTCTGAACTCAAACCAAAACGGGCCCTGCAGAACCGGACCCAGAGCTCTGGGTCCCTGGGTCCTTACCCTCTGTGCCGTTCATGCTCTCAGAGCTGGACTGGGTCAGCGGCATCCTCCTGCTGCGCCTCAGGGACCGGCCCATGCCCGGGCTCCCGGCCGGTGACGCCGCCCCCTCCCTCCTGAAGATCCCGCTGAAAAAGCGAGCCAGCCGTCTCTCGCTGGAGCGGCCTCCGCCCCCTCTCAGGAACCCGCCCCTGCCGTCGGTCTCTGTCAACCGCAGTAGGTCACTGTTGTCCAGCGTGCGGTTCTTGGCCTCTCGGGCCCGATCAGACCGGCCCAGCTCTGTAAGAGATTCGGTCCGGTTGAGGACGGCGCCCACCTCCAGGGTCCTGCTCTTCTCCCTGGTGGGGTCATGCATGCGGGGGCCCTCGGGGGCCCCGTCTTTGAGGAGCGAGGCAGCCGGTCCAATGCAGCCGGAGCTGTTGTGTTGCTTGTCTCTGGAGAGGGCCCGCAGCAGCTCGCTGCCGCTCCAGTGCCTGAAGCTGAAGCTGCGGTGGAGAGGGGCCGGCTTCATGGGGGGGGTCCCGGGGCATCCCACTCGACTCTGAGGTGCCGGCCCGTCTCCGTTCACAGGAGGCTCAGACCTCTTGTCCTCCACGCTCTTCGCCTTCAGCAGTCTCTTCCTCTTGGACATGCTGCCGTTCTGGACTGCAGCAACTTGAGCCGGGCTTGACCCTTCTCCATCCTGCTTGGTACCATCTGGACCAGGACCAGGCATCTCTTTTTTCTGCTCTGCCAGCGGGCTCCTGGCCTTCAGCAGCTTCCTGCAGCTCTTCAGCTTTCCCAGCTCCAGCTGTCCAGTGCTGAACGTCCTAAAGCTCCTCAAAAATCCACGGGACGGACTGAACTCCTCCGTCTCGTCCTCCACCTCCCTCAGCTCCCCCAGCTGCCCGGTTCTTTGGATCTCCATGGAGCCCTCCCTCCCGAAACCCCCAGGTGTGCTGTCACCTGCCTGCTGGGGTCCGGCCCCCCCACCGGCTTCATCCATGCTCTCCTTCTTCACCAAAGTCAGAGAGATCCGATAGACAGTCCTCCTCTGAGGAGTACCCCTCTCCATGCTGTCCAGCAGGTACATTCCAGGTGAAAATGGCTCCACCCCTTACAGCCGACCCTGCTTTAAGTCCCACTGAGAGTATTTGCGTTAAAATCCCGCGCGGATGCGTGCCTTAACTTTCTCTCCACCAGACGAACAAACACAGCGGCATTCTGACTCCTCCCTGCGGAGCTCCGCGGCTCGAGCTCTCCTCACACAACAGTCCCGCGGCTCACGATGCTCCTTTACCGACCGCGTCCCGGCTCGCGCCTGGAGACTCTCATTGCGGGCGCGCGCCCTCCCGACGACCCGCCGGGCTTTCTCTTCCGAAGGTGACGGAAATGACCGCCGACTCGGAGCGAGGCACGCGGAGCCGCGCTGACACGCGCGCGGGGCTGGGAGGAGTGTGAGCCCGTGTCCTCCTCCGCCTGCTCCGCTGTACTCTGAGCCCCGCGAGCGCGCACACACACACACACACACACACACACACACACACACACACACACACACACACACACACACACACAGCAGGGTTGGGGGGAAATCACGGAACGGACTCATTTCACATTCAACTAAGGAGTTTCTATTGTTATTTTTCCAACCATATTTAAATCGTACCATCAATAAATGATCTATTTATGAACTTATGTCATATTAAAAACAAAACTATAAAGGACATTAGGTAAGACAAAAAACAAACAAACCCAGAAATAAGTTAGTCAGTCTTTATTAACTGGGTTCACAGTAATTCTAGAACTTGTTTGTTACTTGCTACATGTTAGCCACATTAGCATAATGCCTGTAATTACCAACCCTGTTTGTAATGTGTAAAAATTGAACTTATGCTGCTATAAACAAACATTAGCGTGAATATGCTAACTCCAAATCTTGTTAGTAACACTTAAAAAAACTCGCACACTGGCCAACCCCGCTACATATCAGTTTATCCACAAAACCTGTTAATCCCAACATGGTTTTAAAAAATTAATAATAAAAATCAGACCTTGTTAGAAAAACTTTTTCAAAATTGTCCAACACCACTACATGCTAGCCGTGTTAGCATATTAACAATACCTCTTTGCAACACTTGAAAAAAGCTGACTTATACCACTACAACAAGCATTACTGTGACTACACTAACTCCCAACCTTGTTAGTAACGCTTAACAAGGCCTGTATTCTGCCAAATCAACTTCTTTGAGCTTTTTACGAGTATTATATTGTTCATTCTTCACGATAAACAACTCCAAAGCAGCACTTTGATCCAATCATGCATCTTTGAGCATTCCTCTAAAACCCTGTGCTCTGAGCACCAGTCCCTCCCAATACACGGAAACGCGTTTCCTCACATTGTGACGTAGACAAGAGAGAACAGCCCTTTCCAAGAAGAGTCTGCGCAGCCGGCACCCACACTCACAACACACACACACACTCACTTTCTCCACCGAGCTAACGGTGATTAGCATAACACTCATTATATACGCATAATATGCACATCCATCTTTGGAAAAGTTCGGATGTTGTTTGTTTTTGTGGGCAAAACGCAGACACGCTGCAGAGCCCGGCTTTAGGGTGACGTCATGAAATGGGCGACACCCACAAGAAGTGAAAGGCGATGCAGCAGAGATCAAGTTGTCTCACTTCTGGTAGGAAAAGAGAGACGAAAATAGCTCATATTTCATAAATAATGTTTTCTTTAGTGTGCCAAAGGTATTATATTATCATATATGATATAGTTTACTCTGAAAGACTTAAGAAAAGCATGATACGGGCCCTGCACTTAAAAAATTACACAATCCGACACTACTACACATTAGCCCAGACCAATACCGGAAAAAAAATTTGTGACTATACTAACCCCCCCAACCTTGTTAGTAACACAAAAACACAGCCCAACACTGCTACACGTTATCCTCTCTAGTATATTAACAATACCTGTAATTATCAACTTTGCTTGTAACACCTAAAAAAAACAAACTGATACTACTACAGTAAATATGACTGTGAACACGCCAGCTCCCAAACTTGTTTGTAACACGTAAAAAAAAAAAAAAAAAAAGTCAAACTTTGCTACACATTAGCCGTACAGTTTAAATAAGATGTACCTCTCAAAATTGTTTATCATTAAGCACAACCAGAATTAATCCAAATGTAAGGCACTCCAAATTAAATCATTGGAAAAAATATTAAGGCATTTAAGTGCACCTTACAGTGTGGAAAATACGATACTTTCCAGATTGGCACGCTGAGGAAGAGGAGAACCTTAGACATGTTCATGACAATAAGGAAGAAACAACAACTTAAAACTAAGTTTTAAGTGACTAACAAGCTCCACTCCTAAAGAAGATCCAGGTCTGGTTTTATAGGCAGCTCCCCATAGGGGGCGGGGCTTCCTCTGCTCTCCTCCTCATAAACAGTGGCTCATAGGTGGAGAGAGGTGCAGCATGGTTGCAGAGGCCAGCATGACTGATGACGGATTGAATCTTTGTTTAACCTCATGAGGTGGTGTTGTTCATTACCTTGAAACACAAACTAAAAAAACAAGCTTTCCTGACCCAGAATCTACTAAATCTGTTTTTTTCTGCAAAGAAATAAGAACAATAAAGTTCATTTCAAAATAAAACAGGAAGTGATGACCTTAACCCAAAAATCTCCTTTACCAAAGTTCTAGAAAAAATGTTGGAGAGACAAAACTATTTTTGTTTGTGGGGCACATTCAAGAGTGAAACAGAGCTGTTGCCATGGAAACAGATGAGAAAAGAAAGGAGCAACACCCTCAGAACATCATGAATGATGATGACTGATGAAAAATTAGACTTGGTGTTTTTAACATGTTCTTGTAGCTTTTTTCGGATGATAGAGAACATATTTGAGAAAAATTGAGCTTAAAATTGCATTTTTGAAATGAAAAGACTTGTCCAAACACATCCAAGCAATGTTGAATTATTTTGAAATTGTTTTATCGCAGAGACTTCCATGCACCTTTAGTTTAAGATAGAAGTTTATTAATAATATGAATGCTTTTAGATCTTAAAACTCAAATTTGCAACCAAAAAAAATTGTCACAGCTTTTCACCGTTGGATTAGAAAAAGGGGTGCTAACGTCTGAAAATGTGAGTCTGCACGATGACAGAGCGACACAAACAGGTTCAAAAGGCTCCGGTGACACCTGTGTTCACCCTCATCTTCTCTCTGCAGGAGCTCCACTCCGCATGAAAGAGCAGTGGAGCGTCGGGAGGTGCAACTCCCTCCTTTTCATCCTCCCACACACACCCCCCCTCTCCCCCCCAGAGAAGGGGGAAAAATGGGTCAGTAAGCAGAGAGGAGAGAGGAGGGAGGCCCCCTGCTGGCTGCAGGAGTAGGATGTGGAGAAAAAGGCAAATCGTCAGCAGCTGGGTGCCTTACCTGTGAAGGGCGGAGTCGGCAGCAGGTGGAGGAGCAAGGAGGACATGTGGGGAGAAGAAGAGAGAAACGCCATCAGAAATAAACACCAATGAGAAGAAAGTTTTGGAAATGCAATCAAAAGGATGCTGGCTTGTTGTCATGGAGACCATTCCCAGATGTCACACTGATGGAAAAAAAAATGTCTACCTTATGGAAGTCCCCCCCCCAAAAAAACAAACAAAAAAACAAAAAAACATCCTCATAAATACAATTAAAAAAGACAACATTTATCTACAACTTTGGGTGATGACAATGACACAGTGGTGTGAAGGCAAATTAATGCGAACACAGCCATTCAACAAAGGACTAACACACACACCTCAAGGAGTGTGTGCTGCTGAGTGGAGCCAGCTGATGTCTGAAACCCCACGAGAGCAAACACGCAAACACACACGCGCGCACACACACGCAAACACGCGCGCACACGCACACACACACACACACACACACACACACACACTTTAATCCCCATTACAAAGACTCAACGCAGATGCTCTGCTGACTCTGGATCAGGCTGCTAATTGGCCGGAGAGCAGGAAGTGTGTAGCAGGAGGCGGGTCTTGAGGCAGCTGGGAGTGTAGCTCCGCCCAGCAGGTGAATACACACAAGTCTGACCTTAAAAGGGGCAGAAACAAGAGTGGAAAGTAACATCATCACCACCTCAAACACTAGAGAAAGAATCTTGATTTTTTTTTTGTATTTAATAAAAAAACAGGTTGTATTTGTATTTTTATGTTTTTGGTTTAACCACTTTCTTTTCAACATGCAGGAAAAACTGAAATAATCATGACTCATTCTCAAAGATTTAGCAGAAATCTCTCAGTGTTCCCATCGCTGCCGCTGTCGCCATCTCTCAGCTCTCTGGGAACCAATTAGCATCCAGTCCTCCCAGTAGCACACACCCACACATGCACGACTCTGAATGATTCATGTTTTCTCTGTGCGCTCTCTAATGATGCCTCCAGGGCACGCGTGTGCACGTCTGGATGGAAATGCGCAGCGTGTGCACCGTCCTGATGTCATGGTCTGTATGCCGTCCCTCAATCCCCAGAAACTTAAGGAAATAAAAGCCTCCCTCAAAGATTTTCCTACAGGATGTGAAGGTTGCATTACAAAATAAAAGCCAATAATTTTGGGGGGGGATTGAAACTTTTTCCGGTTGACCTCAATCATAATGTCTGCTCAGGCTGACACCTTCTTATCTGAGGAGCCTCTGACATCTCCAAACGTAAGAAATGTGAGGAATGTTGGTGACTTTAGTCAACCTGGACGTGTCGGCAAGTGGAAAGTTTCAGGTTCAACACCAGTAAGCTGCTTTTTCGCACTAATTTGTACTTTAAAAAAAATCTACATTTAGGTGCATGTCTGCAGATCAGCGTTAGTGAGACTCCACAGCAGCTTCAAGATGTGATCAGTTTAATGATGCTGCCTCCTTATCTGATGAACTGTCTCGTATGTCATCAAGTGTCTTCACAGTTAAGCTGGTGGGAAACACCTGAAAGTCCTCGACTTATGCAAATTTACAGCACACTTACTGAGAATACTCTGCATTCCTTTTTCTCCCCAACTTCCTGCAGCTTTATGATGCCCCCTACTGGACTAAGGGCAGTGGCGCTTCACATGCACACTTTAATAACGATACTGTCAGCATGTTGTCATGGACACCAGCATCATTTATGGAGCCTCTATCAGTTTCTTGTTATTTTTGGCCTAATGATTCATGTGACATTAAGCCAGCTATAACCATCAGGATGACAACATAAAGACGGCAGTCATACCAACACTTTACTCTGTCAATCCAGACTATGTATGACCTTGTTCATTTTTACAATGTGCAACTGATATACATTGCCATGAAAAATCAAAAAAACATTTTTAAAAAATAAAGGAGGCGGTAAACTGAGGGGATGTAGGAACTTCAAAATCAAATGGATAAGAACTACAAAGAAAGGTTTACGTTTCTGTAAAAACTATTCAGTGAAGTGATGCTTTTTTTGTACACTTCACCTCCTGGTTAAAACAGACATTGAAAATGAAGCTGTGGGCTGAATGCATCCGTGGTTTCTAGATCAGCCTGAAGAGGGCGTTGTTGCTCCTAAAATGAGATTCTTTGTTTCTCTAGGTCAGAATGGACGATTAGTGGAGGAAGTTTTACTAAAAGGTAAAAGCAGGTATTATTAAAGCAAGGCTTCGCAGTTACTAAGCTTCAATATTCACCTGTTCTGCACACAAACCTCCCCCTGTTGTACCAACATTCACGTATTCTACAGACAAACATCCACCTGTGTGGCACCTGCTGCTCCAATACCTGGACTTCAGCATGTGACGTAAGGGTTCGCTGCCAGGGTTCGTTTGGTCATACGAGACTGTAAACACTTTTACACAAAGAGGTAAATAAAAGCAGGCAGGATAGCGAGAGTTTTTCAAAGGAATCTGGGAATTTCCATGTTCACAGAATCTACTGAGGATATGTTTTCTCCCACAATGCTTTGCTCTTGGAGGATAGGCTGAAAGAGCCTTCAAAACAACAAACTTTATAGTGTTTTATTTTCTCCACAAGGGAAAACACGATAAAAGAGAGCGGCTCCATGAATGAATGGATGAATGAAGGTGTCAGAAGGAGATCTGAAATGTGAGTCAGCTTTTGCCCGAACAGAGAAGGGTTGGAGGGCAAGTGATCATGACATCACTCAGGAGGGAAAAACTGAAGACCACATGAGAAGACCAGAAAAAAGGAAACAAACGGTCCAAAAAAGGATGAGAAGATGGTGATCTTCCACAAATTAGTAAAGAGATGTAAAAGATTATAAGACTAATGTAAGAGTAAAACAAAGGGTTAAAATTAAAGATTGTATGGAAAAATAGAGATCAAAGTCTTCAAACAATGAGCTAATTTAAAAAAGGAGAACAGAAAGATCAGAAAAAGAGAGTAAAAGAAAAGAGTAATAAACAATAGAACCAAAAGGTAAAACAACAGGAAGTAAAGAAAAACACTAGAGGTGAGGAAGGGAAGGTAAGAAAGAGATGAAAAGAAGCAAGAACAAAAGAGGAAAGCTGCATTCACACCGCCCTCAGCAACGCACATGCAAGTGACCGCTTCCAATAAACAGTCTATTTAGATATGCGTGAATTCACGTTTCAGGTTCACGCATCGCTACGCAAGTTTCTACGACCGCTTTCAGGCTCTACGTACAAAACCAGCTCAAACTTCGACCAGATACTTGGAGTTGGTCGGGATGTATTGACGGCGTCCCTTTTAAAACACACAAGTGCCAACCCTTCAAATAAGTATTTAAAGTCCCACTCTGATCATCTTTTGATTTATTGTTCCCAGTGGTCTTTTTATAATGATCATGCCGTTTTAAGCCAAAATCAAAAAACCTGTCGTTATCTAGGACATAGTTTATGTAGAGCGGCAAGTGTTCATTAGAATTCACCTCTGAGTTCGTGCGGAGTGAGCCTGCATTCATTTCCTATCATCAATTTATTCACACACCCTCCCGCTAGCTTACAGCCCCTCACAACCTCAACCTAACATGACCGGTGTAACAAAAATGGTGAGCAATATTGGAGCTATCCAGCAGTACAGTTTGGAGATAATTGCCAGTTCAGACAAGTGACATACATGGATCTATGTGTATACAAGTGGAGGATTTAGAATTGGAGTGCAGCAGGGAGCTTGTGGATTGGAGCTTCTACGTAACAAATACACACTTTTTCCAACAGCATTTTTTTCATCGGCTCCTGATTCACAACAATATGAATAAAGATATACTCAGAAAAGCAGTTTTAATCCTAATTTTCTTTATTTATGTCCTCCATCATGAGAAAGATGCTACAAGAACATGTGAAAAACACCAAAATCACAGTTTTTATTAGAGTGGGTCTTGAAAGACCTTCATCCCCGCATGAATCAGAGATATCTGGAGAGCGACCAGCTCGCTGCATCAGCTGCTGCTGTGATCCTGCAGAGCTGCAGCTCAGCTGGATTAATCAGCTCTTACTTAAAACTCAAACGCTTTAGGAGGCGCTGGGCTGACGCGATCTCCCTGAACGCAGCGCTGCAGCTTCCCAAACATCGCAGTTCCAGGACGATCTCGGTCAGAGCCTCGGCTGCTGAGGCTTCTGTGGACAACTTTATCTTCGGACCGCAAACACGGGCACACACCCCCGGACGACACGCTGAAACAAAGACCCCGCAGCAGATGGTGGCCTGATACAGGCACCAGATTGATTTGTGTGTGGACGGCAGATGGGGCATGAACCTCTGCAGGCCCTGAGGACTCCGAGAAGACAGGAAGCTGCAGGTTGTTGGATCCACACGTGCACATCTTCTGCCTCTCAGGCCTGAAGCTCAGCCAAACAACAACGATTACACATTTTTTTAGATGAACCGTCACAATGAAATCGTCCTCATTCTTGCAGAAAACAGGTAGGTTTTTACAGGATAAAACCCATCAAATGATAATCAAATCTCTCAGCAGTTGAAGAGGGATGAAGGAAGCAGCTCACATCGCCCCCCCCCCCAAAAAAAAAAAAAATAACAATGGACGACCCCCTCCAGGTATAAAAATAGTCCTGTGCTTCCTGCCACCCCCTAACAATGAACTCACGTGTTGTTGGCATGAAGAACACAGCAGCGCTCGCACAACAAAGCTCAGGGGAGACCGTCTGATGAGGGAGTATGATGAGAAGGGGGGGATGAAGGGATGCAGCAATCCCGGGGGCGTTGATGTCACTTCCTGCTCCATTGATCTCCTCTGACGAGGCGTGGCGGCGCTCTGCAGGGTGGGGATTCTTTGTGAGGCTGCAGCAGATGCTCTGCAGCTCCTGCAGGCCCCGCTCTGCCATTAATCATTTATCTCCTAATTAGGGCTACTTCTCCTCTTCCTCAGCACACTTGCTGTCCCGCTGAACGCCAGCGTATCCTTCAGCTGTCCCTCATCTTCCTCTAATCACATCTGTTTGTCTTCCTCATCTTAATGCGCTTCTTCCTTAGGCCTGAAGGCCATGATTTATAGAGCTGCATTAACATGAGGAGCTTTTAGTCTCGCCGTTTCTGCTTAGTTTCAAGAGGACGCCGTGATTTAGGTTTTTGGTCCGAACTGGTTTCATCCTTTCAAAAATGGATGTGAGCCTAAAGCTGAAGATACCAGTGACGCAGGTCTGTGAAGCACCTGGACGACCAACAATGACGAATCCCCAAATGTTTGTGGACGCCATAATTACATTACGCCTTTTTTAAAAAAAAAGATTTTTTTAAAAATCAAGGTGTAATCTAACATAAGCACCAAAAAAACAAGACCACAGATTATACTATAAAACACAGTGGTGGGAGTATCATGCTGTGGGCCAGAGTTAGCTACAGATTCAAAGAAAACTCAGAAGAGATTTTCCTTTTTCTAGTCAGAAAAAAAACAAACTCAATTCCCAGGTTTAAGGCAAACCCTATCCCACCAGAGGCTGGGGTTAAAAGGAAACTCTTTACCACTGCAGCCACATTAAAAAGTCCAACTTTACACCAAAAATACACATAATGAGAGCGTTGTGTTTAGTACTTTTTACTGTTTAGGGAGAGGAAAGGAGGAGGCACAACAAAGCTTTTAACTACAGCGATCAACTTGCAATCTGTAACACTGACGATTATCTTGAAATTCTCTAAACGATTGCACATTGAAAAACGTACTCATTTCTTAATTTATTAACCTCAACACTCTGTGGACGCAGGCAACCAAACGTGTGGCAGAGGGACCACACCAAACTTTAAAAAGAGCAGTGAAAAACACTTATGTTCACTTATCCTGATATGTCAATAAGGCGCGTCATATTGTGCAATAAATGTGCACTTAAAAAAAAAAGTTTAAATAGAGTATAAGTACGGCACAATGCCCGATGAGGTGTCCATTATCAAAAATTAATGGACGACGCGGAGGCGTAAACCATCCAGCGCAAAGAAAAGGACGGTTGCTTTCACTAAGTCCATTGCTTTCCCACTTACAAAAAAATAAAATATTAAATCAATTATTAGTATTTTAATCTTGTTATTAGGGGTGGGCATCTTTCCCTCTCTCACGATTCGATACACATCTCGATACATGGTCCACAGATTGATACATAAAAGATTCAACTGAATTTGTGACGATACAGTCCGATTCTTTCACGGAAATCAATTCGATTTAGATATTTATTTTTCATTAAAACTCTAAATAATAGTGCACCCCTTTAAACTGAGAAACTCTTTTTTTTTTTTTCTTACTGGTACTTTTGTTATCCTTTTTATATTATCAGCAACAGCAAAATGACGAACGGGCCTAACAGCTTCAAGCATAAAAACCTGCATTTTGGGTCTTTTAGATTTGTTTTGTTCTTTGTGGTAAAATAAAAAAAGAGTCATAAAAATGTATTCATTTATGAGCCATCATGTTTTCTACTCTTTAGTCCTATAAATAACAAATAAAAAAGGCAGAAAAAGGAGTTCAGCAGTTAGATTAATTATCAAAATTGGATTAATTTGAATTTTTGTTGCAATGCGTCGGTGGTTAACTCGTTAACTGTCCTCCTGCCTATTCAAGAAATCAGTGACATGAATTAAAACAAATCCCGCCATAAACAGTTAAAAGTTGAAACGACAAATATGATGATGGACCTAAAATTTTAAAATATTATAGATAATGTTTTTCTTTATGATACTTTTGACTTTTTTTTGTGATGATGGTTTTATTTCTGCCTCTTATAATGAAAACTGGGAATAAGGCTTGTGTTTAAAGGCAACTAACGTTTAATAAAATGAAATCTTTTGCTAAATTCATGTTGTTAAAGTTTCTAAGTTGGAAAATGTGTTTGTTTTTTTGTCCCGATAGCAGCTTAGTGGCCAATCTGAAATACATTTCTTTAGAAAGAAATTAGGAAACTCTTCTTGTTTGACTAAATTTGATCAAACTGAACCAGAAAAATCTGGAAAAGACAAACTGTGTGTCTGAGGGAAGAAAATCAGGTGATAATGGAGGAAAATCTGACATTTCAGTCAAGGTGCGGCTGGCATTAGTTTGCAGAAGTGGGATGACAGCAGCTTAGCCAACAGTCTGTCTGATGGAGGAACAGGGAGCGTGCATGCGGCTTCGTCATGAAACAAACATGGCACAGAGCACCCCGCCGGCTGCAGCAGCGCACCATGAAACAGGACGCTGCGACAGCCCTCTTCCTCCTTCTGGAGGATGCTCGGAGGATCTGCAGCGTCTCAGGTGAGGCTTTGTGGGAAAACGCTTCCTGTGATTTCCCGTCAGCCTCCAGGAGAAGCGTGGTGAAAATGAGCTGCAGTGGAGCGGCCGAGTTCCTCTGTGGTTTCAGTCGTCTGTCAGAGAACAAAGCAGTTCCTCCTCTGACGCATCAGCTCATGAAAACACAAATTACACACAGCAACTCGCTGTCAGATCACCGCACAAAGAAACTGCAGTTTCCTCTTAACCAGGAGGATTGCCATCCTCTGCACTCAGGCGTTTGGGGGCCAAAAAAAAACATTCAACAGATAAAGCTAATCTGCTAAATTTTCATATTTATGAAAACTAATTTTCTTTTAAGTTGCGTTCACTAATACAGCAATTTATAGTGTGTACAACAATAAAAAAAAAATCTGGAAAACTGTCCTTTAAGACATTTTAAGCAATTTGTTTTTATAAAATGTTAATAATAAAGTATGAACGTTCTGATGTCTACTTTAAAACCTAAAGCTTTTTTCTACACTGAACACCATCCCCACAGCAGGGGCATCCAGTTTCATGGTACAGTTAATGTGCAGATGTGATCCGAGTGCCAGGCGCGGTGGACTGGCCGCAGCGCGTTTTGGGCATTGCGTTCTGTTAAAACTTAAAGTTAAAATATCAGAACTTTGGGAAGAATCGGCATGGAGTCAACCAATCAGGGACTTTGACCTGCAATGCGTTTATGATAATGACCTTCCCTCCTCAGACAAATGCGAGACAGCAAGTCGTCAAACTGGGTCACACAGAGACGGAAGTAGCGCTGAAAGCGGCCGTCATTCTCCTGCGGTAGATGGTGAAGCTCACCGTACCGGGAGAGTCTCTGAATGATCTCATGAACCCAGACATGGAGACGTGATGCTTTTGTGGAGCTGATTTCCCAGAATCATCCATGTCTTTCATGCATTTATGTGTTTATGAGATATACAGTCAATGCTTCTGATGTAGCGATGAGGCTAAAAACTTTTGACAGTAGCTCCTCCCAGACGCATCTGGGGTATCAAGCCTATGAACACATTTTTGGAAAAGCATCAAACAGCAAATTTGACGGAAATCAAAAGCAAATTTGATGCATGAATGGCGCTCAACATAAACATAGCATTAGTCAAACGCACCCATATGGAAGGAGATTGACCTGTTTGGGTTCGGCGGATTTTTGGGTTGTACATGAAAATGTGCGATTTTTGTGTGTGTGATGAATAAGGTATTCGTAAGGCTAATGTAAGTTGAACGCATTGACGTACAGGCGATGCTGTCGTACGGTGCCTTCACGGCACACTAGTCATTAGCAGGGTGTGAGCACTACTGACCCCTTACTGACCACACGCAAATGCACGACGTGCGATAAGTGCCCGTAGGACACGGCTTTGTCTCACCTACACCACTGTTATGTGCTGTAGCATTGGTTGCTACGGCTACAACCTGTTGTTCGCAGCATTCCTGTAGAAACAAAAATTTTTGCTTTACGGAATTCCTGAGCGATCTACAGCCTTGATGTTTCCTACGGGGCCACCAGCGCGTTCCATAGAGGTTTGCCCATTACTCGCCCCCAGACAGCCCGTGACCACCCATAAGAGAAGTTGTGACTAAGGTTTATGTTGCCGTAATTTTGTGTACATCGTACTTTTTGTTGACTTGCTTCAACAAATCGTGTGATTCGGACGGAAGGAATTTCAACATTTATCCAGTATCCTCCAGGTCTAATCTGACCTCACCGAGGGATTAACAGAAAACAAACCCTCAGCAGGGTTTTTTTTTTGCATAGATTAACCCCCCACCCCTCCACCCCTCCTTTAATCTGCCTTTCCTGAAATAGAAGGACATGTTCAGAAGCAGACAAAGATGCTGGAGTCCAGCTTTCACCTTCCACACCTGCCGATGCTCGGATCAGCGAGGAGAAGGTCAGACTGCAGGATGAAAGGATGCGATGGAGGACAAACATGTCGTCTCCTGCAGGATTTTTCCCCTCATCACTATTAGCATCCTGAAACTGAAAGCATTAGGACTCATGGTGAAAATGCTGCTGAAGCTTAGATGATGAATCATCTTCCATTAAAATGAAAAGCTTTCACTGAGCTGTTTAAACCTGCGCTTGAGTGCAATCATGTGGTCAATCTGCACACGGGGAGGGGGGTAATCTAACAACGCCTGCAGCCAGAGCTCAGGGTTTACCCAGAGATCCGGCATCACGTGGACACACGGATGGATGCTCCCTTGGGGTATTTTTTTAACTTCCTCAAACATAGATGACTCTTCCTCAGCTGAGGCCAATTAAAAAATGCTGGAAAAATCCCAACATCCCCTCCAGGGGCGGGGGCGACGGGTCCAGCATGAGCTGAAAACACAGATGTTCTAAGACTACAGTTGACGTTTCTGAGGTTTGTGTCAAATGTTCAGTCGCATCAAGAACATCACACCGGAGCTTTTATGAACCAGGAAGGAGAAGTAGCATCATCTAAATTCCTCAGATGACAACAAACCAACATGTGGACAGTTCTTTGCTGCAGAAACGTGTCTCCAGCTCTGTTTCAGCAACCAGAACAAACATGAAAAAAGGTCCATCCCTAGAGTCATGAGCTAAGGTTAGAGTTTGTCAAGAGTTTAATCACAGATCTGTGGTGTTTGCGCCAGGATTTTACTTCTCTGCAGAGAACCTTCTTCAGAGTTCACTGGTCCACCACAGGAAGAACGGGAACAGATGTGAGCTTCAGGAAAAATGATGTTGAGGCAACGAAACAACAAACAGTGCGTCAATCAAAGCAAAAGACGCAATGCAACACAGTAAATAGAACATTTTAGGATGAAAATGATCTATGTTTAATATCTTTAACCAAAATTTATGACAAAACCCTGAAATATAACCTTACGAACTCCTTAATGACATCTTAACACCAGAGTCTTAGCTCCAGTGTTTACATTCTTTCAACTAACGTAACTCTTCAACCGTTTACGCAATTAACGGGATTCCAGTGGATTCTGAAGCGGATAAAAGGAGCTTTGCGTACGCAACACTTTGTAATAGTGAAGTGATTACACAATCAACATAAATCAGCTGTTTTACGTGAATGGTGTAAGCGGTTGAAGAGTTACAATTTGCCAAAGAGTGTGTGTTATTTAGGTGGTGCCGGTGTTCTGTGAACGCTTCCTATCAGGGAAAGACTCACTGCATATGCACAGACTAAAACCACGTCATCATTTTCAGTTTTATAGGTCTGTGCGTCCTCTTTGTGGTAACTATATACTGTTTTTTGCCAGGTTTTTTTGTGATCATCAGAGCAAAAACAATCTACCCTGCCTTGTGAGATTTTTCAACCAGAAGCACAAAATACTGGTTATAACCACCAATTGTCCCACCTTATCAGATAATCCTACCTATATGAGCAAACGCACAGTTTTGATGATGGGTCGTAAATAGAGCAAGGTAGAAAACAGGGGAATAAGACAGTCTCATTGGGGAGGCATTTGCTTACGCCGTCTGGTTTGAAAGACCTCGCAGACTCTGAAACGTTCACCGACAGAGGGGGAACTGTAGACACGGATCTGCCTCAGGTAAGGTTCAGCGTGAAAACAACTCACGAGTCCCAGAAGTTAAGTAGTGAGCTAGCCTAAAAGTTCAGAGCATTTGCATTCGTTGCATTAAGCATACAATCGAATGTAACCTAAAGTCACAAAAACGGCAAAAAACAGTGTATGGTTGTAACCACAAGATTGAAGAGGTAGAAGATTTACGGGCTGTCCGCCAAAACTTAAAATGATAATGTAAATTTGGTGTGCGCATGCACAGTGAGTGTGGGTAGGAACATTTTCCGGATAGGACGGATTCGAAGAACACTTGTGACATCTCCGGCGTTAAAGGGTCACACTTTGCATCGCTTAATTTTGCATTACTGTTGCTAGGTAACAGAGGCAGATCTTAACCAGCTGACAATGTTAAAAGCTCCGGAGAGTTTTAAGTTAACAACCAGTTGTGACACTTGTTCCAATTTCCACTGCAACGCCTGCAGAACATCTGACAGAACCCATCCAGGTTTCTGAAGGATGTCTACAAGCTGCGGCACCGTGCTGCCACGAAAAAACTGTAATTAATGTCAATTATTATATCAAAAGATAAAATGTATTTTTTATGATGTAAAAGAAACTTCACAGACAAAACTATTTCTTAGTTTTTTCCTCTCGTCTGTTTATTTTTTCATACATTTCTCCACACTTTCCCCAAAACACCAAAGCTCCTCTCAGTACGGACCTCCTCTCGTGTTTCCACTTCAACTAAAAGTCTTCACCGTTTCCTCAGAAGACCCTTCATTTGTGCAGCTTAATTAACATTACCCATGAGCCCGAGCTACACTCCACCTTGCATGTTTCTAATGAGTCGATCATCCAAATTTAAAATAAAAACTGTGAGGAGTTTCTCTAAAGTCGACATGTGTGTACCTAACTTAAAAAGAAACTTCAAAAAAGGAAAAGCACGGAGTCACAAATGTCACTTTCCAGACACTGCATGAAACTTCATCGTTAATGAGCCGTGCTCCGGCCTCCACTGAGCGCGCTCAGAACTCTGCATCCTGCTGATGACTCACCTCCTACATCTGCGACAATGAAAAGAGCCTGCAGGAGAACATCCCTGCACGCTGCAGAGAGGGAGCCTGACGTTTGCCTGCGAGTGGTCAGCCGGGAACGGGGCAGAACAAGTGGACGGAAGTGTGGGGGAGGGTTGAGGAACAAAAAGGTGCACATATCACAGCGAGATTTTAAAAGACAGGCGAGCGTTACGCAATCGCTGAAAATGCAGCTTAAAAGCATTGCTGAGAGCCTGCTAGCCGCTGTCAATCAGCTGCACACTTGCAATTACGTAAGGACTGGGGTAGCCCTCCCAATCCCGGAGTCATGAGCAAACACGCTCTGATTTTCCGTTTCAGCTCATTGTCAGAGAGCATCACACAGAATCCACATTTAAAACAAACAAAATAAGACGAGAAGCTTTGATTATCACGTTGAATTATAAACCTATTTGCACTGCCAGGTTCTGAAAACTGTAACTAGTTGGACAAGGTAAAGTTTGTTGAGTACATCTACCAGTCAATTAAAATAAAATGAGCTTTAATAGTCAAGACTGACTTAACACCCTCCCCAAACAGTTGTCATAAATAGTAAATACTGTATCCTTTGGACTACTAGTCGCTCTGAAGTATAAGTCACAGCAGCACTAATACATAACATAGAAGGAAAAAAATGTCTTAATTAGTCAGACAACTATAGCAGAAATAACACGCTAACAAGTCAACTAAACTGATTTTATCACTTTACACGCCAAGCCCAGTTAAAGGCTGAGATGTGCTTTTTTTCTGCATTGCTGTCAGTAGCAAATACTGATACACAGAGTACACAGTATCAGTATTTCCAGTATTCAGACAGAAAAAGTCTGTTGGTCCGGGCCGAGTACACTTACTCTGGTCCAGATCCAGTCCTGAACCTTGAGTTTGGTCTGTATTCAGACTGCTGGCTACCAGACATTTCTGTTTGCAACTAAAGCTTGTAAACAAAAGCATGTGACTAAGGATCTCTTCTGTCATTGGCCAGGAATTATGAGGGTGGGGCGAAGCAACGAGAGAAGGAATAATGGGAGTCCTAAGCTTTGGAATCCTTGTCAGGATAGTTCACTTATTCAAACTTTAGATTTCGATGGCCAATTTTGAACATCTGAATCGACGTCAGGTACGACAATTTTTACTTTGGTACGGTGGAGGCATGCTGCAAGGCGGTTACTGAGGAGGCGACGGCTTAGAAGGTACGTTGGGAAGCGTTTGTGACATATAGACTGCTTCTCACTCTGAGTCTGCATTCACCCGTCCACATTTCAATTTGCCGTGTCTCATCGTTGCTTTACTTTGGTCTGCGGCTCAACAGTTGCCTCCTTCTCAGTTTACATGCTCGGCCACGGTGGCTGTTTTCGGACTGAGGAAACTCAGGCCGAACCGTTGTTGTTGGAAACAAAGTTCTGATCAGGAATGAAGATTTATGTAAATATGGCAAACTGAATGGATTCTGTTTAGGAGAGACATGGCACTGAGGAGATTGACTGACAAGGTCTCCAGCCAATCAGGGCGCAGAACAAAAAGTTTTTTTTTTTTAAGTAGGCAAATTTGAACTAAAAAATACATGACGCAACGAAGCCACAAAAGTGAACCATGACATACAGATGGACCACTGTCCATCAAAAAAATACTTGAAACCAGACTGTAAAAAAGGGTTTTAGGTCAAAAATCAAACTTTTAACATCGGAGTCGAGGCGGATTACTTCCTGTTGCTACCTGCCTCTAGTGGTCCTTTCAGCAGCTGCAAACTGTTGGACTTCCTTGTTTTGGGTAAAATTAGAAAAATCAAAAGGTGTTCATATACAGCCTTCGTATTTTATTGCATTCCAAAAGATGTTTAAATACACCTGTCGGGGCTCTTTTTCTTTTTTTTTTTTTTTTTTTTTGGGGGGGGGGGGGGGGGGGGGTGAAGACTTCTAGGTCAAAGGTCAAAACAAGTCATGATAAAGAAAAAAACAAAAAGGAAGACTTTCATCCTTTTCTTTTGGACAACAGTATTTCCTATTTTTTTAGGACTACCAAGTATGGTGTGTATCACAAACACATTCTTAGATTTAAAAGATACAAATAAGGAGGATATATTTATATATAGAAGATCCCGTCGCAAAGGAAATTCCAAACAAAAATTCTTAAGCAAGAAAAACTCATGAAAACGAAAAGACCAAAAAAAAGGGAAACCGATCAACATATCAAATCAGAAATTTAAAAAAAAAAAAAAAATTGACATTGAGCTCCTGAAGAGATAAATAAAGAGAAACATTCAGAATTGAATTTGAATCAATTAATAAAATACAAAAAAAAACATTTCCAGATATGTTTTCCAGAACAGAAACGATAAAGAAAGAAAACAGACTGAAGCACAATTAAAAAGTGGAAATGCAACCTGTCACAGGGCCAAACAACTGGCACAGAAAAACTGGTTTTAACAGGAGGACTGAATGCTGAGGTCGCACTGACAACATTCCACACAAAGAATATAGACCAGCAACAGAGCAGGCAGGTCAAAAGACTGAGGGAAAACAAAGCAGGCCTATGAAACAGAGTCACGGTGGGCACTCTACAACATGTACAGAAGGAAGCCGACAAATTCTATCAGAAAAGACTCATTATTGCAGCCTTCATTGAAAAGAAAAGAAGTGCCACCCTTCACGATGGATACTGAAACAACCATAACAGAAAGGTGTGACAAAAAAACAGAAAATTGCCATCGAAAACCAACTTTGTGAATCTAAACGTTGAAGTGCTTAGGAATTTAAACTGAAAAACCTTCCATTAAAGTCCTGCCCGGATTTTCTTTTCAACTATTTTTAAGCTTTATTTTCTCAAATGATGTCATCCATCATCAGAAAAATGCGGCAAAAAACATGTTACAATCACAATTATCATCCATAATTCTGCTAAAAAAATATATTGATGAATAAATGGTGCATTTGCTTTGTAAAGATCAACTTGATTCATTTATTTCTTAAGTAGACTCTTTATGGTACATCATCTTTTTTTTGTCCTGAACACTAAAAACCTTCATTAACCTTCTCATTCCATGAGAGTTGAGCTCTTCAGCTCTCTGACAAAGATATTCCAGAACTTTCTGAAAACTTCTGAGCTGTTTGTGGAGTTTTCTCCTTCAAAGAACCACAACAAAATGCATTTGTTGGTTTTGTTTTTTTACTGGCTCTAGAACAATTCCTCGGAGAATTCGGACTGTATGTTGTGATAAAGGCTGGGCTTGGCGTCTAGTCAGCTAAGTTAAAGAAGATTATTATTATAAAGGCTAACAGAATGAAACATTCCCTTCTATTTTTGGGAAAGCAGACTGTTACAGTAGTCTAGCCTACAGGAGATTGACATTAAAACTCAGAGTTTCACAATTTGACTGGAATGGTAAAAAGCTAACTTAGTTATGGCCTTAAATCTTAGTCACAACTGCCCTTATGGCTGGATCTGGCCTGTCTGCAGTTGAAAATGGGCAAACCTGTACGGGGCACGCAGGTCGCTCGAACACAATGTCAAGAATGTCGACCACTTGATGAGCCCGGAGAGCTAATATATTCATGCACCTTTTTTTCTACAAGCATCCTGCAGGCGATAAGTATCAACAAAACATTGATACAACATGCAAGGGTAAGTAATGGTGAAGTAGGCATGTTGTATGGATTAGCAGCATTTGCGCAGTCAGTAAGGGGCCAGAACTCACACTTTACTAAAGACTAGAATCTGGTGAAGGGGCACCAAACGACAGCATCACCAGTACTTTACATCACCACGCGCATGACAAATTCCATTTTCTTGACACCCCTTGAGGTAGCTGTACAAGTCTCAAAGAAACAGCACATACGCACCCCGTAAGATACAGTCACTCCTGGAGGGTTCGGGTAACCATAAAACCTGCATCACCCATGTGGGTCAACCCCTGTACAAGTCCATGTGACTGTTTTAACATGAGCACTGAAGGGGAGGTCTAAACCTATCATGACTCAAAGATTTCTAACTTGACTACTGGTCTTTATTGCTTTAAATTCAGATCTTCAGCTAAATTCACTCTTTCCTTTTTTTTTCCAAAACAAACACTTCTACTTTGCCATTGTTCAACTAAAGGAAGTCTGACTGCAACCAGGCATTTTGCTGCTCTAACCAGCAACAGAGAACATCTAGTAGACGGCAATGGTTTGGATTTAGAGCTACATATACTAGAGTGTCATCTGCATAACTGTAGTATGAAATAAGTGCGTTTGATCTGACCTAGAGAGAGCATGTACATATCAAATAACACGGGTACAAGAATTAGACCATCAGTATAAAGCACAATGTTTTGCTGTCTTTCAGTGGGTCTGTTAGCAGCAAAAATCAGAGTCAGAATCATTCAAACCTGAAACCTTCAATTTTTCGACCAGGAGCCTTTGGACGCTGTTTTTTCTCACCACAGGGAACCATTAAACAAAAGAGACAGAAATTCTCCCCCCACAGCCAAGATTTCAACCACTTGTGCGCTGGTTGCCTCCAAGACATTAACCGTTGTCTGAACAGCTTCAAGAACAGAACCAGCTTAGCCCGATTCTCTTATGGAGGAGCAGTTTCTGCTTTTTTGCCCCCCATACTTTTGCAGAGGAATCCAAGCATCCGGTAGAAAAACCTTACAGTTCCCACAGCCTATAAAGGAACCTATAAAGAAACGTATAAAGAAACATCACCTGCATTTAAACCTGCCGAAGGCGTCTATTTACCGGTAGCTGTTTTTCTCACTGGTGCTTTGAAGGTGGTGTCTCCGGATCTTGATCCGAAACAGAACACAGAAGAACCAGAATTTAAAATAAATGATGGTTTGAAAGTCATAGGAGTATGGGTAAGCTATAGACATGCATAGACAGAATAATAGCTACTATTACTTTATTGGTGAACGTATTAGTTACTATGTAAGCAAAGTTAATGCATTTAGCGCCTGTGGTGCCATATTTACAAACACAGACAGGTGGGGGTGGACTTGAAATCAACAGGAAGTTCAAAAGCTATCCTATAACAAAATAAATAAATAAATAAATTAGACTAATACCGATTAGCCAAATACTCTGATGACTCCGATGTGTTCCAGAAAAAACTAGTACAAATATTTGTGACGTCTGAGATCGATTTTTTCCAAATATGGTGGTGTAAAACCACACTTCAGGCAATGTAATTCTCATTCTAAAATTTCAGAATGTCATATATATTTTAAGCATAGATTTTGTTTAGTAAACTAAACAAACAGTATGCACTACTTTTACTGGAAGTAAACAACTCAAAGTATCAAGTGTTTTTTGTAGATGAAAAAAAGAGACTGAAGTTCAGTTTACAAGAATAATTTCAAATACCTTGATTTTTTAAAAATATAGTAAAACTATAGCAATACAAATAATATAGTTTTAAATGTATTATTATTTAATAATAGAATAGAATAGAATAGAATAGAATATTTACTAAGTAATATAAAAACTTGAATAAAAAATACTGTGAAACTGTGAGAGTTTCTTGCTATTTCCTCAAAAAATGAACATAAGGTAGTTTGGAAAACATATCTAATAGAAATTACATTCATGGAAGGCACCACAAATCTTGTCAACACATGAGAAGACATCACGGAAATGACACAGTTTTAGAAGTTTGGGGGAAAATATAAATCATCTAAATGTTTGAGTGTACAGATTTAACTTTAATGTATTAAAAATATATATAAACTTTTACATAACAATGTAAAATTTATCAACTACTTTGGGATTTTTTTCTACTGGAAAATGAATGAAAACTACAAAACCATGAGGATGATCGCGACAGCTTCAAACAAAGCTGTTTGTTTTAAGGCTTTTTTTTCTCTGCAAAGGTCAACTAAAGAAGTAGGTCAGCATCACCTCGATCGCCTCACACCTCATATGCAAATGAGAGCTGAGCGCAGCCGAGCCGATGCTGCTTTGGGAAAGGGAGAGAGGAGTCGTCCAGACGCTCACAAAACCTCAGAGAAGCAGCAGTAGAAATGACAGACTCTTTTCCGATGTGATGACGCTTCAGGCAATTCAAAACTTTCAAGGTCTCACAACTGTGTGGCGTTCAAGAGCGACCGGGAAAAACAGAAAGAGCATGGAGCGAAAGAACAACCATAAAGATGAAACAGGAGAGAGACAGAAAGAAAGAATCAACAAGCAGAATCCACTGGAGAACTGAACACCTCATAAAAGGAACAAACAGATCAACAATATTTGATCATCACTCCAGTTCAATGCATCTCATTCAACCACCTTAAGGAACGTCATAAAACTGGAACACACCATCATGATGCGTGTGGTGTTTTGTGAAGTGTTTGTAAGGCTAATGTAAGTCGTACGCACTTATGACATACGAGTAACGTACGGGTCGTGCTGTGCCTTTACACTGCTCTCTAACCATTCACAAAAAATCTTTTGCGACACACCTGCGTCCCACCTACTTTCCCCTTACTTACCCTAACGTGATGTTTAAGTGTTTTTCCCGTCACAGAACGCTCATATCAACAAAACGTGAATGAACATTTTCACTCTACGGGCTCACCGAGTGGTCTACAACCTTGATGCTTCCTGCGGACCACCTGCATACCTTGTACGGGTTTGCCTATTTTGCATTCCACAGAAAGCCTGTCTACACCCATGCGGGCAGCATAGCATTTAGGATGACTGTCTTCCAGCTGATGGTTCTGGACTCTTTACTGGTGTTAAACCAAAAAGAAAAAAAACTTCAGACAAAGGTGCAAACTTAAAGAACTCAACCCATGCTTCCAAAAACAGCAGGCATGCCTGACTACACTTCTGCACGCGCTTTTCAACCACAGAAGCCCCCTCATGATACCTTTTTGTCTCACTGATGCTCAAGAACCCTGCTGTTCAACAGCATCTCATCGGAGGACGATCAAACCCACAGGATCGGCAGGAACCATGACTGAGGATCCGGGGACATGCAGAGGTGGATAAGAAGCTTTGATCACAGAGTTTTGGACTACAAGAAGAGACGCACATCGGGGAGCATCCTCCTTTCGAGGACATCCATCTCATTTACGGTTAAGAAATATTAACTTTTCTCACTGATAATTAAGACAAAAGCGGCTAAAAGCAAGGGTGTCCGAATCCAGCCCTCGAGGGCCGGTGTCCTGCATGTTTCCCAACCACATTAAAGCTCCTTATTGGCCAAACATCTGATCCAGGTGATCTGGAGGCTGGTTCTGAGGCCTGGAGTTTGACACCCACAACATTCAGGTGGAGAGCATTGCACAGGTGGTTTGGTAGAGAGTTTTAGGCCGCGTGCCCTTCCTGACAACTCGGTATTTTATCGGGTCTTGCCTGAGGACACCACAGACACCCCCACACAACAGCAGCCGCTCGTGCAGCGTGCGCGTGCCATGTGCGGCCTCCTCAGCTCCCGGATGTAAACACCGCCGTCCTTACCTTCGATGGCGATCACGTGCTCCCTGATCTGGTTCTGCAGCAGCGGCTCCTCCACGCGCTCCAGGAGCTCGTAGATGGAGTAGATGTTCGGGTGCACCGACTCGAACCTCTGGATCTCCCCTCGGATGGCGGCCGAGTTGGCGACGTGCTGCTGGTAGTTCATCCCTGCGATGGGTCCCACACCACCACCCACCTTTCCTCAGGCGGCAGAAGACGGTGACACTTCACGCCCCCTCCACTGAATCCTCATAACACTGACTTTTTATTAGAGCTTCTCGCGATCCGGCTGGCGGCGGTCCAGCCTCCTCTACATCCCTCCGAGCCGAGCCTCCAGCCGCGGGCAGACGGCTACTGCTGTCCGGGGGAGGCAGCTGTTCCCCGGGGAGCCGCGCTTCCCAGCTCCGCTGCGGTGACAGATGTGCGGCAGGCGGAGCACCGCTTCCCCATAGCCCTCCGACCCCCGGCGAGATTAAAACTGAGCGTCGGTCGCGTGCGGACGGATCAAAGGAAGCTTCCAGAGTCAGGAATTGACATCCGAAGGGTCGCGGAGGATGAAAGGAGGCCTGGTTGCTAGGTGGCTAAAGCTAACTAGCGGTAGCTTCCAGACGCCGGGAGAAAAGAGGGAAAACTCGGTGTTTTCCAGGTTTAAAAGTCCACCCAGCGCTTTCCGGAGCCCGAGCTCTAATCCATGGAGAGAACAGCGAAGCTGCCTTTGATATTATCCTGAACAAAGCAGCGGGAAACGGCTGGGTAAACACCGGAGAGTGGGTAGTTCGGATGCCCGCTCCGGTCCTTTCGTCCCTCCGTTGTGAGACTCCGCTTCAGGACCGGCTGCGCGAAAAAAGAAAAGAAAAAAAAACGCGAAATAACCTCCTCCGCTCGGGCTTCACTTCACAGCAGCGGCATTCCACTTCCAATCCGCCCCGAGTGACGCGGGCGCCGCGTCCGCCAATAGATAGGTCCCCAAACGGGGCAAAGAATCCCACAGATACCTGCGCGCCGAGCAACGAGGTCCGTCCCGTGCAAGCTGGAGCCACAGGATCCCAGCCGGGAACGTCATTACCGTCAATGTGTTTCCTCCGGAGGATCGAATTACACGCCGCTATTTCGCACTTCCGCTTTCAGATTTCAAAGTAAAACTCAAACAAAATTATTTAAAAAATATACGGAAGTTTTTATTGAATGCATTTATTAGTGCTATGATTAAATAAAGGAAGAAATGAACAGTAAAAATATATTTTACACTCAAAGTCTGAATGCTAGCTCTCATATGTTCAGTTTTTCTTGTTAGTACCATTTTCTTTTTTTTTTTTTTTCCATTTTGGTGGTCAGAGTCATATTTTTAGATTTACTTTAATTCAAAATTTAATTGCTTTTTGTTCACCAAGTATAACAATAAAACGGACTTTTGTTAATTCTATTACTTTATAAAAAATTTTACTGAATATGTTATATGTCAGACACTTTCCCGATCATTAGATAAGTAACTATTGCCATAGTTAAAATACATAAATATAATTCAAATGCAGACCAAAAAAACTAGCTAACTTAAATAACGTTGCATTGCACAGAAATTTTATGGAGATGGTAAGCTAGTAAACTTTAAAGAAGGTTATAAATGACTATAACATTGTTTAAACCGACGTGTAATGACTACAAATATTCCTAGACTGGCAATATGGACCACAAAAAGAAATGAAAGACAACCAAAAGACCAAACACTCACACATTATTCCTAAATTATGCTTAAAGTTGTGTCTGATCACTTCTGATTTCATTCTCATTGCATTTGAGGTAAAACTTTCATTCACTTTTTTGCCTCTTTACTTTTTAAGATTTTCATACCTAAAGTTGTAGACAAGACCATTTAATCACAGCCATATTGATGTCAGCGGGATAGTTTGCATTTTTAAACACTTATTTACAATTTAATTAAATAAACAAAAATCTAGTTGTAATTTAGGAGCTTTTATTTTGAAATGTCACAGCATCATATTCCGGTTTGTGATTGCTCGACCCCGCGAGCTTAACACTGCCTCATTCAAACAAATAGTTGTTGCGATGGTTCTGCGCAGGCTCAAACAGGATGGTTTTTGAGATCTTTCTCCTTTTGTCACTCAGTAAAAAATAAAAGCACAAACTGAAGACACTCTTTCAAGCTGCTCGTGGACATTTTATCCTACCTAAAATTGATGCAATCAAACTAAACATAGTTAAAATAAAACAAAACAACAAAAAAATAGTACATAAAAAGTCCTTTCTTCTGCATGCAGACATATTTCTGTGATCCAGATTCACAGCGTGGACACAGGAATTTTCTCTCCATCCAGCAGCAGGGAGTGCACAATGCCACTCTTCTTCTTCCCACTGCTCACAGCCTTGATGCAGCAGTCGTGATCCCCCACCGTGAAGTGGGTTTCTGTGCCATCATCTACAAACTCTCCCTGTGGACATAAAATGTCACCTTCATCAGACACGAGTGTTGCATTCGTTCAGTCTTTTTTACAAAAAGGTACATGAGCTGAGGTTCGTAAAGTCTGAGATTTATAGTTTTTGACAATTTTGGGTATATCACACCCTAAACTTTGGCCTCAACCAAATCTCTAAAGATGATCACATATGATTTATAGCACCTTTTCCTCTGTGGACTAATTGTTGGACAGTATAAATTTTTATTTGTATTGTATTTTAACTTTGTGCTAGCAGTGGAAATCCAAGCTCTGTTTGTGTTAGTAGATAGCAGGGGTGGGCCACAAGGATCAGTTGTAGGACCCTAATGTCACCAAAATCCCAGATAAAAGCCAGAAAATGACATTTTTGTGCTTGTGCTGACGAATGTTACAAAAAATCAGTAAAATTATTTGGATTAAATATATGACACATTATTTAAAGGTTATGTCATTTTTTTCTGTCTATTTTCTGGTTTTCACATACCGTAACTCGTTCAGACAACAGGAAAATCCATGCAATTACCATATTTTCCGCGCTTATAGGGGCATCAGATTATAAGGTGCACCATCAATGCATGGTTTATTTATGAAATATTACCATATAGAAGGCGCACTGAACTATAAGGCAAATTAAGCGAGACAAAGTCAGAGATAAGTCAGTCAAATCTTACTAACTGCGTTCACAGATCTTGTTTGTGACGCACTACACAAGGCATGTCCAAAGTCCGGCAAAGGTTTCACCGACACACAGGCTCCTTTGCTAAAATCAATAATATACCAAAAGGTGTGTACTTTGTGAAAAAAAGTATGCCATTGCAATAAAATATTCCTCTTTGAAAAAAATTTTAACACTTGTGCTACATGTTAGCCTCGTTAGCATTTTTGTGATACCGGTAACTCTCAAACTTGTATGAAAACAGATCGATACCTCTAAAACAAACGTTACTGTGACTACGCTAACATTTACATGTTAGCCTAGTTAGCACATTTACAATAACACCCAACCAAATATTTTGACAGTGTGCTGTGTATTTCTTATAATCGCTTCATCATCAGTACCAGAATGAAAACATATAAATCTTTATATAAAGCACTCTGAATTATTAGGCGCTCTTTTGTGTTTTTTTTTGTTGAAAAAATTAAGGTTTTAAGTGCGCCTTAAAGTGTGGGAAATATGCAACTTCAAATTCAAAACAACACGGTGCGACTATGCTCTAAATTTACATTGTTAACAGGATGAGAATAGATTTTGAAAAAAAGGTAAATGTAAACTGTACAATTTAATAAAACTACTAACACATTGTAAAAAAATAGGAAGAATGTAAAATAAATTATTTCAATTGAGGTTTAAACAAACCTTTCTGTAATGTTTACTGAATTCAGAGTGGAGTCTCACCCTTGTTTCCATTTTCTGTCCATTGCACCAAACGTCTACAGTGTCCTTCTCTGTGAGAAAAAGAAACATTTTAGATTTTTGAATGCATCCAATTATTGGCTGTATATAGAGAACTGGACTGAGTGACTCCTCCCCTTCAAGGTCCAAACAGCAAGTACCTGGTGGCTCCAAGAAGCATAAATCCCATAGACTTCAATAGAGAAATAAACAGCTCAGTCATTCTATTTGTCAGAATTACCATTCTTGAACTGATACTTTTTTCTTAACATCTTCTTTCTAATACTAATTTTTTTCATGATAAGTTTTTATTTTCATCGCAACTTATTCAAGTTAGAAAGTTCACAATCGGTAAAAGCCAGAGTTGCCTGCTGGCCCCGCACCAGATTGTTTGATTGACAGATTCTCTCAAGCCCGCTTTCAGTAGAAGGGGTGTGGACTTCCAACAAGCTCACTCATGACTGGTGACAGTAGTTTCCATGGAAACATGACTCAGACCGACTCGGACCAATCACTGTTGTCTGGCACCAACATGGCAATGTCCAAATTGAAGAAAAATGTCGACTGAATTGGCTTCATTTCGCTGGAGTTGGAAGAAAGGTATTTTCCATGGGTGACGACACATCCACTCTTTCCAGTTCTCTATATATAGCCAAATTTGTTTGCAATGTTTGGTTTTATTTTCAAGACAGTTGAGTAGCTCCTGAAGGATCTCTGATCTATTTAAAATTCAGTTTTACCTGAGATTTTAAAGAAACATTGCAGCTGTAGACCTGAGTAGCTGTAGAATGAGACTCACCGAGGACCACCCTGTAGTCCGTCCTGTCCACCTGGAACACCCAGGTCTTTGTGGTCTTGGCTCTGTCATCTACGAACTTCTGCAAACTCTTTCCATCGATGTCCAGCGAGTATTCGTAAGCAAAGCCGCTGACAGCTTCTATGTTGATAGTGGCTTTGATGCTGGAGCCGCCGACGGTAAAGGTTTCCTTTCCGACCAGCTTAAACATCCAGTCTTTTTTTACAACTTCCTGTTGAAAGACCATGTTCAGAGGAACAATCACAACCAGCCACTGAAACATAAATAAAAAATGATCAAGTACCTGAAATAGAACCCAGAGGATCGCCATCAACAATGTTTGCTTCTTAAGCGGTGTAATTATTGTAAAACAATTATTTAAAACTAATATTTCTGTTATTTTTATTTCTTTTAGCCTCTTAAATTCCTTTAAAGTTGAGCTTCACAGCGATTTGTATAAAGCTAGCTTAAAAGAAGATGGAAACAAAATGAGTAAATAATTGATAATCAGATTTAAAAAGGGTAAAGTTCAGTATAATTATACACAAAGACTTTTGATGAGCAGCTATTTTTCATGAAATGCCAAAGAAAAATTCCCTTCTTGGCTCTTTTTAAATGCAGTTGTACGCCTCAACCAGTAGATGACGCTGTATCACCCACAGTGATTTTTTTAAGAACCCTAAATAAAACAGCACCATTAAATAAACTTTAAAACATTACTGTGCGTGGGAAGTAATAACATATCATTTACTGACAAAAGTAGTCAATTAATAAATAAATGACTTTTTATCAACGATGCTCCAAGTGGACATCAGATAAAATGCATTTTGTATCACGGTAATTGTATGACCACACAAATATAAAATGTTTTGTTGCTTCTTTGTAACTTTGACTCCAATCAAATATAATATTTTAGTAATTCTGTAATGAAGTAGTTCAGTCAAATAGCAAATTAATAAGCATCAAGCTTTTAATGTTATCAAAGTACATGAAATCAAAGTTAGCTATGCTACTTAAGCTATCTTAAATTTAAAATAATTTGCTATAAATATTTAAAACAATAAAAAAAATATTCTTGTAACATGTAAAGTTTGTGTTTTTTTAATATTTATTATTAATTATTGACAAATTAAATCAAAATTGTCTTTGCTGAGTCATTTCAGAAAACGGCTACATCGGATCTGCTCATAATCCGGTGAAACTGATCTTAAATCTGTTTCAAAAACTATATAGAAATCATTCTTGTGAAATGTGGCAATGCAAGACGACAGTCGGTGTTCAAACTCAGTGCTAGTTCTGAAAATCAGTATTGCTTGTTTCGGCAGGTAGCAGGGGTGTGCCTCAGGGATGGGTTGTAGGACCCCACATCTTGATCACCAAAATTACAGATGAAAGCCAGACAGTGAATTTTTTTTCTCCTCAGTTTTTAAATTAGTTTTGAGTAAATAGGACACTTTACTAAAAGGTTAAAGTTGAAGTTGTGCTTTTTTTTTTTTTTTGCTATCTTGTCTACAGCACTCAGTCTTACCTTTCCGTTCACATAAACAATTCGCTTCCCGGTGGTGGTTCCATGTGCAAATTCAATCCTGTACACCCCATCGCTTAGGGCTACTTCCCACACAGCTACCACGTCTCCCCCCAGCATGTCTGCTTATGTAGGGTATAGGTCTGGGGGGCTCACAGATGAAGCTCCATGCATACCCTGGTCCAGCCCGGTTTTGCAGGGCTGGCTGCCGCTTCAGCAAGAGGAGCATTACTGTAAGAGGCTTATCTGAACGCGCCCCGTGCTCGTGATGATCAGGATAGGGTTGAGGGTCACCCTGTAGGAGGTCATGTCTTCAGCTCTCACTGCCAACCCTGACATGTGATAGAGGGACTTTTATTTTGAAAAAAACTTAAACGTATTTCATTTGAACTTCAAAAATAAAAGTGAAAAATATGTTAGTTTTTTAAAATTAAAAGTAGGAAATTATCAACAATTTCATGCCACATTTTAATTAATTGACAAAAAAATATTTATTTTTAACTCACTCAAATGCAAAAGAAACATGACTATTTATGTACTGCCAAATAGAAGCATTATTTTCTGTATCCAAACTGTGAAACCACACATTTAATATTTTATTTTTATCATTTATTCCCATAGAGTGACTTTTGTTTTGAAATAACTAACATTTTGTTAAATTCAAAATCAGAAGAATTATTTAATATTTTTTTTATTAAAAGTATAGCATTTTAAAATTTGATGCCAAATTTGAATTGATGAATTAACATTTTTTTTATTTTTAATCGACTCAAATTTGGGTGAATGAAAGAAAATCACCATTTATGCCTGGTCAAAAATTAGCATTGTTTCTGTATTGAAAGGCTAAATTAACTCAGTCAACTAACATTTCATTGTCATATCTAAATTTACTATTTAGTATCCTAGCTAGAAAATTTGATGGTGATGCCCAATCACCTCCCAAAAAAAAGATTAAAATCAACAGAGCAGGCCCACATCACCAGCTCCCTACGCCATGCTTTTCTGTACAAATGTCATTATTCTTGTAATGTTTTTTAATTGTCATAGCAATTGAACTGTTTGAGATTCCAAACTATGCAACAGCCCATTTAACACTTAATTTTAACCTTCATTCCCCCTGAGGCTTGTAGCATCTTAGAGGAAGCTCTAAAGTTATGTTTACACTGCCCTCGGCAATGCGCGTTCAAGTCCATGTAAACGTCGCGTTTCGGCTTCGTTCAATACTCTTGCATTCATGCATAACTGCATACATTTTTAATACCGTTATCTGGCTCTACGTAGCAAATGCAGAACGTCTGTTGAAAATTAAACCAGGTCAAATTTTGACCAATCAGTGACTCAGATTTGGCAGTAACGTATGGATGGCGTCCCTTTTAGTTAATAGAAGTGCCAACCATTTTAAGAGTGGTCATGGAGGAGAAATTAATAATGGCGGCTTGTGTCCGGACGGAATCATATGACACCAACTTTTTCATATATTGGAATAGAGCTGTAGGAGAAAAATCTTGGAGCAAAATCCATGAGATTTGCACCGCGTCGACATTTCGCACCAAAGCTCTTCCAACTGTAATTGGCGGTTTTGCGCAAGTAAACAGTAAAAGTCGTCCCTCCCTGCTTGTCCAGTGTGAACAACATGGACTAGATGCATGTTCATGAATGCACCAAACGCCCAAAAAGTATTTTGTGGTCTGACCTCTAAAAAAAATAAACCAGAGGCATTGAAGTTACCATTGACACAGTGCTAAATGGATGCAGAAAAGATGTTCAATTACATCGGTCAGTGTTGTGCCAGAATGTGAGACATTTATGGCACAACGGAAGCAAAATGGATGCAAGTGATGGATCAACACTCATTCAGCGGACTAAAAAACAAGCCAATCAAGTGAGAGTAGTCACATGACATGAGCTTCCTAAAACTGGGATTTGTGCATTTTAAATGACCCACGGGATGTTTCTGTAGTTTTGTTCAGTTTCTGTTGTGCTTCACCCTAGATCTGTCATGTTTGCTTGATTGTTGCTGGCGTGGTGACCTCATTGTGAAAGGGTTGGAAGAATGGCACGGGTTTTTATCTGTTTGATCTCTTTGCTCATCAACAAACTTGTTTCTCTTGACAGACAGGAGGAAGTCTGTCTGAAAAGTTTCCCCTATCTCACAAAGGTTGATCACAAAAAATATGTATATTGTTACATTTGAATATTTTCAGTTCCTGTTCATGCTTCTAACTTGATTCTTTAATTATAAACTGAATCTTTGAGCCGTATTTTAATGTTTTGTTAAGGGACTCATTAGAATTGTAGGAGTGCCACCTGCTGGTCAACGGATGTAAATACCTGCTCAATTTTAGGATTTATTTTTCTCATTTATTAACTGTATTTTCTTTAAATCTGTGCTTTTATATTGAAAATCTTAACATTTAAAAAAATGTAAAAAGACCAAATTGGCTTTAAAGTGAAATAAGTATGAATTATGCATTTATCAAATGATGATATATGTAATGATGCTGAAATAAACAATTTTTCAAAGTAAAATATATCTTAAAAAAGGAGGAGAATACATAGATTTATACAGATTATTTAATCCCAACAATTAACACAAAATTGCACATGAAGAATCACAAATTGGTTTAGTCAGAACATTTTTGGCAGATCATTCTTGTTTTATGATCATCCTGCAGAAAAGCTTGTAAAACAGGAGGTCCTGTTTAAGGAAAAGTGTACTTTTGGACAGTTTTTATTCCCTTGGGAGGGAAACAAACCAAAAAGAAGATCCCTTTGTTGCTTGTGAGTGAGCTCAAGCAGCATCAGGTGTGAGTGTGTTATGTATGAAGAACGTTCCCGAGAAGCCCAAACATCATAAATAGGAGAAAGACATGCAGAAAAACAGTGGATCGGAGGAGCAACTTCCCTTTGAATCTTGATTCTAAATGATGTTCAGAGGGAGAACTTTGTGTGAAGCAAGTGTTTGATACTGGCAGTGATGCTGTAGGAATGTAATAACCCGCTCAGGGAAAAGCCCGATGAAAAGAAACGGCCTGCTCAGTTTGTGGATTCCTACAAATCAGGAAGCAACCCTTCTTTCCTGGAACTTCCTGTCTTTGATTCCAAAAGAGGAAGCAGAGACAGGCGCATGGGCGTGTCTTTGAGGTTGGTGAGGTGAGTCGGGTGAGTCTGTCTCTTTGCTGCAGTTCTGGCGCCACCTGCAGCTAAAGGATGCGACAGTGCTTCTTCTTCTTCTGACCACTTGGCCTGCTTTTGTCTTTGCTCTCCGACATTTTCTTCTTGCGAACTTCCCGCATGAGGTCGAAGAAGACCTGCGAGGAGAGGCGGCAAACGTCAAATACTCTTTGCTCCGCTGACGGCAAAATCCATTAATGTTAACCCTTCAACACCGGAAATGTCGCCGGCGGTAACTAAATACCACACGCTCTTTAACGTATTGTAACTCATTGAATGTTAACGCCACCAATGTAAATCAGCTGATTCTGACACGGAGATATGCAACACTTTACCAACGTGCTAACACAAAGGGTCGCATATCGACACAAAAGTGTGAGATTAAGCTAATTTACATTCATGTGTTCACTAAGTTGCTCAGAATCAGGTAATGTTAATTGCGTATACACTTCACTGCTTTTCTTCGCATTAGAATTCACTGGAATTGCATTCAAAAAGGTAGTTCAAAGATCATGTTTATTTCATGTTTCATTCCTTGTATTAAATAGCTAAAATGTAGTTCCTCAAAATAAAGTGTTCCAGACTGCCACCTGTAGGCCAATACTGGAAACAGATAAACAAATCACACAGCGGTCTCAGTGGTTCACCTTGTCCACGTTGGCTCTTGTCTTGGCCGACGTCTCGACGTACTGGACTCCCCACTCGCCTGCTTTTTTCGCAGCATCGTCTGCAGTGACCTGCCGCCGGTCCTCGAGGTCCGACTTGTTCCCCACCAGCAGAAGAGGGATGGCCTCCTCCTCCTTTACCCGCAGGATCTGCTCCCTAATAAACACCAGAGGGCCCCCCCCTGTTAGCGTTCCACTCCCATGATGCCGCAGGGCTCAGACCTTTGTCAACTAAACTATTAAAAGGTTGAAGAAGGCTGAATCAGCTGAAGGATGACTTCTGAAAGTGATTCGTACGTTTTTTTTAAACAGGTTTACAGCACAGGCGTGGGCGGATCCGCTACTGCATCGTAACATACAGGAGCTGAACTTTGCCCTGAAAAGATAATGATCTCCCGTTTCTGCAAGGTTTTTCAGGGGGGTGGGGGTACCATCGTCACTTCAACAGGTTTGTGTAAACAAAAAAAAAATCCAGGAAATAGAAAAAGAACAGTTTGGATTCTGGCGTAGGAAAACCTGTACGGTAACAGCCAGTCCACACACACCCAACCTGTCAGTGAAGAAGCACAGAGTTTACACTCAAAGGATTCAGACCTCATTCTACTGTACTTCTCTGAAGTGTTTATTGTCACGGTTTCTTTCAAGCTGAAGGTGTCACTTTGTCGCCTTCTGTTAAACAGAAACAACTAACGGAATGAAACAGTGTGACCGAAAACTGCTAACAAATGAGCCTGTAGGTGTAAAAATAAAAAACCTTTTTTATCCTGAAGTCGGTAAAATGTTGAATTTGTATGTTTATGTTGGGAAAACTTGAAACTTAAAACTTGAGCGTTTTAAAGACCCACTCCAATGAAAATTGGGTTTTGGGGGTTTCTAAAATGAGCTTGCAGCATTTTTCTAAAGTTGGAGGAAACATAGAAAGAAAATTAAGATTAAAATGGCATTTCCGAGTATTTATTTATTCAAATTGTTGTGAATCGTGAGGACAAAAGATCACATTTGTGACGTAGAAAATACGGTGGGAGTTTAACAAGCTCCCTGCTCCACTCCATTCTGACGCATTCACTTGTAAACAAATTGTACGTCTTTCTTTTCCTCGTCTGAGCTGCATCTGGATCAAAACTATGCAGCTGGATAGCTCCCATATTGCTAACCATTTCTGTTGCACCGCCAATGTTGTCCTGGGGGTGTGAGGCGCTGTAAGCTAGCGGGAGAGCGTTTAAACAGATGGGTGACGGGGAGTGCGGGCGGTGTTGCTCTGCGGCAACAGTTCCGCCCACAACTCAGAGGTGAATTCCTAATGAACAACTGCCGCTCTGCAGAAACTATGTTCTAGAAAAAGACAAATGATTTGGGCTAAAAACGACATAATTGTGATTAAAAGACCACTTACAGGTCAGAATGGATCATTTAAGGGTCAAAAGGGTCAAACAATTTGATCAAGTTTCCTTTTTCCCTAAATAATGTTGTTTATTTGTTGTTAGTGTGGCTTTTGTTGCTTTGTTGGCTTCCAACAACGCAACAAAGAAGCTGAACTGACCTGAACTCTGACGTGGCCGTGAAGGACTCCAGCTCCGTGATGGAAAAGACCAGCAGGAAGCCCTCACCACTTCGGAAGTAGTTGTCTCTGATGGCAGCGTAGTCCTCCTGCCCCGCCGTGTCCAGGATATCTATCTGCACGTCCTCGCCATCGAGCACCACCTTCTTCCTGTAGCTGTCAGCCTTGGTTGGCTCATAGTCCTCTACGAACTACACACAGAGAGCAGCAGGTGTGACATGAGCGCAGGAAGAGGGGGCTTATGGGAAAGGCAATCGCGACCACTGACTCACCTCGTCATACATGAACTGCAACGTTAGTGCCGACTTCCCCACGCCGCCACTACCCACCATGATGACTTTGTGGAGGACCAGAGAGGTCTGGTTCTTGTTCTTCCCAGTAGCCATGGCTCTGGTCTGGGGGGGGGGTTCTACAGCTCACAGCTTCAATCCTGAAACCCGAGATCTGCGGTGAGCTGGAACGGCCGAGACCGGATCAGGAAAGACGGGGAGAGAACATAAGGAATCAGGGTCAGGAGGAAACATTTTTCAGCACAACATTTTAGCTACAATATCTGGAAACAAAGCTTGAAAAAAAAAAAGGCTGTCACTTATACCATAAAAACAAGAGGACAAAAGTATTATCTCTTAAAAAAAAAAATCCCACTCCGATCCTTTTTTGATCCATTTTAAAGGATTTCCAGTGGTCTTTTGATGATGATTGTGTTGTTTTTAGATCAAATCCGAAGCCTGCGCCATTTTCTAGAACATAGTTTCCGCAGAGCGGCAGTAGATCTTTGGAAATGTTGCCTCTGAGTAAGCCTGCCCTCACTTCCCGTCATCCATCTCTTCACACTCTCTCCGGCTCGCTCACACCCCCAACCTAACATTAGCAGTGCGACAAAAATGGCAAGAAATGTCGGAGCTATCCAGCCTTACAGTGCACAAAACGTACATATATTTGTCTGCATGTGGATGCATCGTAAAGGAGCGGAGCAGCTAGCTGTAGTAGCTTTTACCTCACACCTACAAGCTTTTTCCAACTGCGTTTTAGCGTCTGCTCCTGATTCACAACGATTTGAGTGAAGACAAATAGCCAGAAATACAATTTTAAGCTTAACATGTCCTCCATAATAAGAAAATTACCACAGGAACATGTCAAAAACACCATTTAGGACTTTTAAAGTCTATAAAAGTGACGAAAAAACTGCTGTTTTCTAATCTAGCCTCCTTTATTTTGGAAATTTGTCCACTTCAAAGTTTTGCTTTGACTGTTTAGAACCAAATGAACTTGTAAAGACAGCAATCTTTACTGTTCTGGGTTTTAACGGTCAACAATGAAGGCTGACAAAAGGCAGGGCAGACACCAGCAGTTATGGAGATTAAAGATAATTTGTTCCTGCTCAGCTCCTGTTCTGGATGGCAATCTCTGACACACCTCATACTGATAGACCGTGTTCACAGTCTGTGATGGAAAAACACTCCAGTCTATGAAGGAGACAGGCATGAAAGAGCACACTGGAAACATCCTTTATGGTTTTAAAACAACATAAATATTCAGGTTAACATCAACACCCAGCTGCAGCTTCCTCATTGAGTCAACCAGCTGACAACTGTAAACTTGTTTCTACTTGAAAACCCAACAGTCACTTCTGCTCTTCCCGATTCCCGCCTTCAGACTCACAGGCGCCTCTGATTGGCTGCCTAGGAGAAGAGGGCTTCCTCGCGACGCCTTCTATTGGCTAGTCGGGTTGTCAGTTAAAAAAGATGGTAGCTAGCAACTTTTTTTTTAGCGCTGGCAGAGAACGGTTCCCTTTCTGGGGGGGGGGGGAAGCTGCGCTAAAATGCTCTTGACTGGAGCGGCGACAGACCGGAGGAGGTTGAGATAGCCCGGAGAAAGCGCGCTAACTCACCTGAAGCCGTGATATCCTCCTAGTCATACACAAACCCGACACGGCAAACTTTAACAAGTTGGCCAAAAAGACTCCGCGCCCCACCTTTACCCGGACCTGCAAAGATTGTCTATAAGGACTAAGAGGAGTTACTCTGCAGCTGTGACGTGACTGTCAACGGCATTTGCTGCCAGTTCGACAATTACAGGAATATAATTCAGATTTTTAACAAAACCAGCCCGTTTTTTTAAATTAAAGGTGGAAAATTAAAGGTGGAACTAATATTAACTATTCACTTTTTCACGTAGGCAAAAGAACAGGCTTTAAAATGTGGATTGAAGTTTTATAGCCACACACTCTGGAATTCGGCAACGAGTGAGATGTCTTAGTTTTGTTTTTTTTTGCTTCGATAGAGGCGTTGAAACGCAGCAAGAGGATATGATGTCACGGAATTCCTTACATTTCTTTTTTTACATGTATTTTCTCTTTCTCTTTTTTTTTTTTTAAATTCACATTCTTTTTTTATGTCATTTTATTTCTTGGCAATAAATTTAACAAAACATGTTAAAAAAGACACTCAAATGTATTGTTTCAAAAGACAATTAGAGGATGTGATGTCACAGAATTTCTTACATTTATCTTTTTCTTTTCAAATTTTTTAATAATCACATTCTTTTGTGACACTAATTTGTTTGTCTTGGAAAATAAAGAAAAACACATTTTCTTTAACGTAAAAGTGAAATAAAGTAGTCTTCCAAAATAGAAAACAGGAGAGAGTTAAAGGGTGAGTTAAAGTTTTAAAGCTAAAAACTCGGCAACTGACAACGAGTGAGGTGTCTTGAATTTGTTTTCAGCTTCCATGGAGGCGTTTTTACGGTTTGTGGTTGAAAAGCAAAAGGAGGACACGACATCGCAAAATTCCATTTATTTTTCAGATTTTTCAAAATCACATTATTTTTTTTCATTTCATTTGTGTTGACCAAAAAAATAAATGAAATAAAAAAAAAATAAACAAGAACAGTAAAAAAAAAAAATCTTCTACCAGATCCAAATGAGTAAATTTAAAAAAGCATGTGCTGGGACTCTTTGCAGGTCCGCAGAATTTGTTAAAAAGAAAGACATGAAGATCTTTTGAAATGATCACTGCAAATGAGGTTTGAACTTAACATTGTCATATTTCACGATTAATGTTGTTAAATAAAGAGTAGAAAGAACAAGTTTCTTGATGTTCCCACTGCTTCATATTGTAGTTCCTGTGTTCGGATCAAAGATGGCGCCATTTCCTCACGTTTCACCCTGATGATGTTTGGGACCTGTAGCCACAGGTCGGAGAGTGTCCAGGAGTTCACTTCCTCAAGTTTTAACCTGTTTTACGCTCTGAGTCCGAGATTTTCATCGTCAGGACGCCTTGGGTTTTTACGGGGGTGGAGGAGTGCGGTCGGTGGTGGCGGTGATGGGGGGTCTGAGGTCCTCAGTCAAATCAGTCAGCAGGGGTCAGAGGTCGACGCAGCTCTCGTGCCGTGATGGCCGGATTTGGTTTTGCAGTTTTTACTAACAAATGTCTGGAACGTCCAGCAGTGTCACTCGACCTTAGCGGGTCGGATCGAGTTGCATGAAAAAACGCATGGGGACATTTGAATATGGAGATCGTCCAGCCTGAGAGCTCTAGAATCGAGGCCTTTAACGCTTCGGCAGGTTTTTGTGTCGACCAAACGCGGACACGGAAAAGCAGCGAGAAGTAACATCATTTTCCAAAAGACGGTGGAAAACTACAGGATAAAAACAAAAGAATGAATATTGCAGTTGGTGTGACATTGAGCACAGAGCGATGCTGTTGAATAAGATTGCCCCAGAAGCTTTAAGGTTCTGGGAAGTTTTCGCCACAGCTCTGGAAAAAATTAGAAGACACATTTCTTTCTAACATGTGGAAAAAGTTCATTGTTTTTGTCATTTTTATGACTAAAAATCTTCTCACCCCCCCAGCAGCTTTGATCAAACTCGACACCTTTATTTCCTGGCTTTATAACTTCTAATTAATATTTAATGTTCGATTGTCATTTTATTAAACACAAGTATTTCTAAGTAGGAAAATGTATCATTGTTGGGAAGATTTGATAAAATGTGGTCTAAATGGACAAACCACCTTATTTTTACCCTCTTTTCAAGTTGCTTTTTGTGGAAATGAAATATAAATGTAGATTTTGCACTATAAAGATGAAGGTGATTTAACTAAAAAAAATCTAATTTGGAAAAAAAGTATTAAAAATCACCTCTGAAAAGCTACAAAATATTTCTACTTTAAATTAACTCTAAAGTCAGTCCATCTCATTAAATCTGGAGGCTGAGTGAATAATCTTGTCAATCAAAACTAATTATCAAAAATTATTTTGAATATAAATATAACTAACAAAATCAGCGTTTCAAGAGCAGAATGACTGTTATAACTCCTGTTCTGCACAGTTTAGTTGATTTTACAATGTCAAGAACTGGTGCTGACCCAAAATGGTGGAACCTCAAACATTGAATTAAGAAACTTGAACAATACCCCATGTTGAACCAACAGGTACACTGAAAACCAGACACTTAAATACACTGAGGGAAATTGACAGAAGTTTATCAACATGTACCTGGAATGACTGATTGGGGACAGAACATGACCAGAACCAAGAAAATAGCTGAAAAACAAATCCAAAGCACAGAATCCTTACAGTACCCCTCCCAAAAAGGCCAGATCCCAGACGTCCCAACACCTGAGAGGAGGCGACCAGGAGGGACAAAGCAAAAACAAGTCCAGAATGCAGTTAGGGCTCCTGCAGCCAGACGTATGGGAGGGGTGTCAGAGAACCCCTCCTCAGGAACAGGCATGAAGAGTAGGAATCCTTACACACAATGCAGACTTTCTTTGTGTCAGAGCAGAGCTCAGCATCAGCCGGAGGAGGAGTTTGGAGATGGAAAGTTGAAAACAATTAAACGTGTTTTGTTGAAAGACTATTTGATCAACTAATAATGAAAAAAAAAAAAAACAAGTAGATTTTGGCTACTGTGGAATTCATGGTGGTGTAGTGGTTAGCACTCTTACCTCACAGTGCGAAGGTTCTAGTTCAAATCCCAATTAGGTTGCTTCTGTGTGGGTTCTCTCAAAGCATCCTCCAACATTCCAAAAACATGCTTCATATGACCTACTTAGGGTGTATCCCACCTTTCCCCAACAGTAGCTGGATAGGCTCCAGCAACCCCTAAGGAGGATTCATCAGGCTCTAAAAATAGAATGATGGATATCTTTTGAGGAACTTCTCATAAAAAGAAAGGACTTCTAATATCTAAGCTGAGCTCCTTCATCATTCAGTTCCTTGCATATTTTTTGATGTTTCACCTCTTTACATTTGTACTTTTTCAAGAATAAATCATCCAAATCTGAGTTTATTAAATGAGTAAAGAACTTTAGTTGTAACTCAGCAGACAAATGAGAAAAACCACCGCGAAGTCTGTGTTTTCCTGGCAGTTGCTCATGCGCGCCGGTGTTTGTTGTGTGACGGAGGACCGGGGGCGGGGATGGTGGTGGTGGGGCGCTCCGCGCACACGCGCAGCCTGACAGCGTGCAGCCTCGAGGGGGGCTCCTCAGGGAGGGCTGCTTGGCCCCGCCCACTGTGTGAAGTATAAAACTTTTGGGTGCGCAACGCCTCGAGTCTTACAAACGCCAGGATGGAGAGGCTCCTGCGCGCGCCCTCTGGCACAGCTCCTTCTTCTCCTCCTTCTCTGCACCAGACCGGGATTTCCCAACCGGGACGATCGAGTTTGTAGAGACAGAGAGAAAAAAAAAACTGAAGTGAGGAAGAGGATGGTGCGTGCGCTCACAGGATGCGGTTGCGGAATTTGGATCCGGTTCTGTGGAATATGCTGACAGATCCTGACGACTGATGGTTTTTGCTGAGGATGCGCATCCATATAACGATGTAATTTCCCAGTTTCCTGCGCGCACAGATCTTTGAGTGAAGCTGCATCCGAGTGCGTGAGAGGCGAGCGGCGCGCGCTCCGCATGGAGACGGCGCGGCTCTGAAGGATCCCTTCTTTCTGTCTGTTAATGACTTTGACTCTGGGAGCAGAAAGAACACCTGCCTCCACTCTTTCTCACACAGAAAATGAGTAGCTGTCCCCTCCTGCTGGCTCTCCTCGTGGCTTGCGTCCTCTACATTCGCTGCACCACTACGCCCGGCACCGAGGCTCCCCGGGGTGCGTGTGCGTCCTGCGCCGCTGCTCGGCCCGAGGACGCCGGGTCGGGGCGCGTGGACGGGGACTTCCTAGAAGCGGTGAAGAGGCACATTCTGACCCGGCTGCAGCTGCGGGACAGACCCAACATCACGCACCCCGTGCCCAAAGCCGCCATGGTGACTGCGCTGCGGAAGCTCCACGCGGGGAAGCTACGCGAGGACGGCAGGGTGGAGATCCCGGATCTGGACGGGCATCCGATGAGCAACGAGGTTCTGGAGGAGAGCTCAGAGATCATCAGCTTTGCAGAGAAAGGTGCGTCATGGACACACTAAAATTGTTTAGATTTTTTTAAAATAAACTTGCTTCCACAAGAGTCAACAACAGAGACAAAGGAGATTAGAAAAGCTGTTGAGAGATTGATCCTTCATAATGAGGCTCCCGACAGCTGACGCGCTGCAATAAATTGGACACTTGATCTCCAGAAATTACATATAAAGCCATTTGAAGTTTGGAGTGGAAGTCGTGCGCTCAAGCAAAACAGCCGGCACTGCAGCCAGCGCGTCCTGAATCTGTGCGTTGCTTGGTTTTTGCGCCCCGATAGTTGCGTCTCTTTCTCATTTTTAAAACAAAAAATAGAACATTTTTTAAGAGTCAGTATAATATGACAGGAAGTTTCAAATTAAAAACAAGTCCGGGGGCTGTTTTTTGGGATGTCAGAAGCGCAGAAAACGAAGCAGGTGAAGCTGCGCGCCCGGTGCAGGGACGCACCTTTCCCGGGCCTGAAGAGGCTGAGGAGGCTGGAGCTGATCAGTGATGCCTATCTGTTCACACGTGTGTGTGCGCGCGTGCGCTCCTGTTTTTTCTTCTTCTTGTTGGAGTGTTTGCGCGCTGTTGCGCAGTGTGAGCATGGAGCTTTTTGGGTTGTTGCGCAGCCTGCCTGAACGCAGACTGCCGGGCTGTTCCTGCTTTCAAAAATCAAATCAAAAGCTGATAAAGCTCTAAAATCTCCTAAATCATTTTTTTTATCAAGACAAACCCATTTGCAGAGGTTTTCATCTCTTGGCTCCAACTTTTCCCCTCACAGATGAATCATCTTGTTTGAAAAAGAACTCTTCACATGTAACATGTGACAATCCCTCAGGGTTCTGTAGCTGAACACAAAGTGAGCTTCAGCTTTTTGTTTTCTATAGAGTCATGACTTTTTCCAGAAACAACTTTTCCAAACTTGGCTCATTGTCTTCCCTCTGATGGAGCTGCCAGGCTCACTTTCTGCTAAAATCTGGCTCGGGTTGCCAGATTGAGCGCTGCTTTAGTCTAGTTTTGGCACATTGAACCTTGGATGGGCAGACTTGGGGTCGTGTGAGGTAGCCGAATTCGGATCTTGTTCAGCTTTTTTGGATTAGAATTGGTTTGTTTCGAGCAACCAAGAAAGAAAATTCAAAAGAAGACATGCAAAATAAGTATATTTAAAGATTAATCAAAACATATCCATATTTATACATCCAAATACACATGTGAATTATGTTATTAATCGTGAAATAGACTTTTACATATGATACATGACACTTTGAATCCAAAAAACTTGAAGTTTTTCCAAAACAGTTGAATTATTTGCTCGATTTTGAGTTTTTGACCCACGCTGAATCTTCCTATCATCATATGAGACTCATAAAAACTTGTAACCAACTGCAGAATTCCTACTAATAAAGTATTTAACTTGATTTACCCCTGCGACAGACTGGCGACCAGTCCAGGGGTGTCCCCTGCCTTCGCCCATGAGTAGCCGGGTTGGGCTCCGGCAACCCCGTGACCCCGAAAGGGATAAAGCGGCTTGGAAAATGAATGAATGAATGAACTTGATTTATTTTTGAAAACACTGCGTTTTGATGCAGAGTTTGTGAGAAAAAGCAGAATAATTTGGAGGGTGTGAAGAGCTCTTTTCTTCAACGCTGCTCTTCTTTCTATAGGATGAGATTTAAAGTGAGCAGCACATGTGGTTGGAACCTTTTCAAAATCTCCTCGATTTCAAATTTACAGTAAATGTCTAAACGTCGGAGAAAAGGTCTCGAACCCGCTGAACAGCAGGAAGTCTCTCCCATGCACAACCATAGGACGGTTAGAATCAGTGACCTTCTCACCTCAAAGGATGAGCCACGAAAGTGGGTTGGACCCATAAATCCTCCGTGGTCCAGGTTTTCCCGTGAGGTTCTGAAGGTTCCAACCCGATAAATGTCAGATTTTCTTGGAGTTCCTGCCTGCTGGCTTTGTCCTGAACGTTAAACATGCAGAGATACATCAGTGAAACTGAATGACTTTGTTGTTCTTGAAGAGCTAGCGTGCACTTAGTGTGGGGTGGGGGGGTACAGGATCCCTGGTGGGTCTGGAAGGAATCAAAATGTCGAGGTGTTTCTTCCACGTGCCCAATAGGAAATGTCTTTATGCAAAGATTTCACACCAAAATGTCCATCTGAGGTAAAAAAAACAAAGGAACTAACTTTTTGTTGGGCTATTTTAACTCAAGAATACAATATGAATTGGGTTAAAATGTAACCATCATAACCCAAGAAATTTGTATTGCTCCTAAAAGTAACCCAAAAATACATTCCAACATAAATAACCCAAGAATTGGGTCCACAGCCAACCTTGAACTGTTTGTGTGGACTTCTCTGTCTGTCTTGTTCTGGGTTGCACTGGAAAACAACGGTGAATTTTCCTCGGGATTAATAAAGTACGGTGATTTGATTGATTGTGATTTGATTTGATTTGATTGATTGATTGAAGATTTGGTGTTTAGGTCAAATTCTCGCCACATTGGCCGTGATTCCTACATGGCGTCTTAGGTCTCCTACTTGAAGCAGACGTAAAACCCCAGCTCTATAGTCTCTGGTGTTGTTGCTGAGGTGTTTGTCTTGTCCTCCTCAGATGACCTGGTCACATCCAAGTCCAGCCTGTTCTTCCTGATCTCTAGCGAGGGAAACCAGAACCTGCGGGTGGTCCAAGCAACGCTGTGGCTCTACTTTAGGATTCTGCCTTCTCCGACAGAGGAGCGCGGCAAGCGGAAGGTGACGATGAAAGTCTACTACCAGGAGCCCGGCCTCGGCAGCAAGTGGAACCTGGTGGAGAAGCGGGTGGAGCTGAGGCGCAGCGGCTGGCACACCTTCACCCTGACGGATGCCGTCCGGCTGGTGTTCGAGAAAGGCGGCGACAGGCGTCAAAACCTGGACGTGCGCTGCGACGGCTGCGAAGCGGAGGGCGTTGTGCCTGTCTTGCTCAATCTGAACGACGACTCGCACCGGCCTTTCCTGGTGGTGCGGGCGAGGCAAGCAGACGCAAAGCACCGCATCCGGAAGCGGGGGCTGGAGTGTGACGGCAGCAGTGACCTGTGCTGCCGCCAGCAGTTCTACATAGACTTCCGGCTAATCGGCTGGAATGACTGGATCATCGCGCCATCGGGATACTTTGGGAACTACTGTGAGGGGAACTGCCCCCCCTACATGGCGGGGGTCCCTGGATCGGCCTCTTCCTTTCACACAGCCGTGGTGAACCAGTACCGCATGCGGGGGATGAGCCCCGGGTCCATGAACTCCTGCTGCATCCCCACCAAGCTCAGCACCATGTCCATGCTCTACTTCGACGACGAGTACAACATCGTGAAGCGGGACGTACCCAACATGATTGTGGACGAATGCGGTTGTGCGTGAGGGCCCAGTGTAACTGAGAACTCCACGCAACCTTACAGCAACAAATGCATATAGAATATTTATGGACAATGAAGAAAACGTGCACACACACACTTCCACACGTATCTACACATCCCCATGTATGCCTGCACAGAAACTTGTACATATATTTATGTTTGTTGACTTTTTGGGTCATATCCTACATATCCTCGGCCATATCCGTTCAGTCCCCTTCTCTTTGAAAACAATCAGCTTCTCATTAGATATCTCCAAGATGGTGAGGAAGACTTTGGTCCACCCTTTACAAAGCTGCATAATCAGATGAATTACTGCTGCTGCCAGTTGAGTTGTAAATTTAAAGCTACGTTCACACTGCCCTTGGAAACACATCGTTCAAGCAAGGAAAAATCCACGTAAACACGTGTATATGTGCATCTCAGGTTTCAGTGTTCAAAACTATTCATGCAAGTTTCTACGACTGATTTTGGGTTATACGTACAGAACGTTCAACCTGGTTGACCTATCGGGGACTTGGTAGGGATGTATGGATGGCTTTTCATTCGCGGAAACATGGTTCGGTCCCGGCCGGAATTCTATGACACAGAGTCTTTCGTGTACAGGAAGAGATTTCGTGCAAGAACGTTTCGCGCCAAGCCTCTTCCAACTGTAGGCGGCGGACATGCGCTAGCATCGGGTAGCGTTCCTGAACACATGCTTGGTGTGAACGTAGCTTTAGGCAAAAAGACCGGATCGTCTCTTCGTGAGGAGCAGGGAGCCTCACCCAACAAATCAGCTGCGAGCAGCAACTGCGCAGCCTCCTTTAACAAACAGCACTTCAGGCCTGCAGTCACAATCGTTCTTACCGTTCCGGCAACGAAACAGGACATTTTTGCTCCAATAGAAGGCAAAAGATGGAGATGTTATTCCTGAAGTTCAAGAGAACAACAAGGACTGGGATTAGAGTTTGGATGAAGCTTAATAACCCAAACTCTGGTACGAACTTTGGTACTATCAGTAATGATAATTTCTATTGACGAAAGAAAAAAAAGAACCGTTCTCGCTGACTAAATCTGACGCCTTTTCAATGACATTTCTAAATGTTGTCAAATAATTTTGTCCCCTATATTTATTTCAGCACTAAACAACAAACCATAGAACATCAGGAGCAACATCTCCCTTCACGGCCTGCCTTTTGGATCAGAAACGTCTGGTTGACGGTGGTCTTTCACTATTGTTTCATTCAGCGAAAGCGAGGCATTGCCGTATAGGTGCAGCTTTGCACTCCCAGACGCACACTTTGAAAGCACTTGCAGATTGAAAATGCCTTTAAGAAGCCCTCGGCGTTGCGTCATTAGAATCTTTCTAAAGTAAACGAATGCTGCATGAGCTATGCAATGTATAGTCTATACCCACAAATCCGACAGCTAAAGCCCTTAAGGGACAAACTATCATTAATACTTGAAATGTGAGAGTGGCAGGCTGAGATGGGCGGGGCTTCAGGAGGGAGGAGCAATCATGAGACTTTTGAAAAAACGTCCTGAACTTCATGTATGGAAACCTTTCAGTCCAAAATAGCAAGTTGGAGGCGCAGTGAGGAACTCAAACCAGAAAACAGCTTCACTTTCTTTTGTCAGTTTTTCCGTGAAAAGAAACCACGTTTCAGGGACAAAGCAAAACAGAATAAATGTGATTTAATGACAATCATTTAGATGTCTTTTTCGCTACAGTACAATAAAAAATTATTGACTGCAATTTTAATATAAAATTTAATGTTTCTATATGCTAAAAGCACAACAGATCATTATAAGTTTTTATGGTTTTTGGGGACAAATTACGTATCTATGGCAGATGATGACAAAATTAATCATTTTTTCTTGGTAAAAGAAATTTTACTGAAAGTAAAAAACAAAATTAACGTGAACTAAAACTGAGTTCAAGCTGTTGACTAGCACTATATCCCTATAATCATATTTGTAATTGGTTTATCAGCTTAACACTGAATTTGACCACCTGAAAGCACCAAGTGCTACAGGTCACTGAAAGACCAACAGACGCCACTTTATCTGGATTATTTAAGGTTTTGTATTTTTCAAAAGGCACTTATTGGATGTCACTGATAATGATAAGCTTCCTAAAAAGATTTGTACACATGTAAACAAACAAATCTATTAAAAACAAAGCCAAAGTTATGAAGGCTCTAGCCAAAAGCAGCTCCATCTGAAATCTAAAAGCCTCTAAGTCAACCACAAAGGGAAGAAAAATATTTCTTGCACGCAAAAATTAATATTTATTTAAAAAATATATTTATTTTTTAAAATTTAGAAAAAACATTTTTAAATTAAGTCTTCACAAAAAAAAAAAAAACTTTACAGGAAGCGCTAACAATGTCCACCTGTCTATGGGTGGAACCTGGTTTATACAACAATTTACGCTTTGATTCAGTAAACCGTTGTTGATGGCATGATGCAGATTTTATTAGGATTTTTTCTATTTCTTTGAAGTTTATAAAAGGTGTGACTTAACTCTAAGGATGTGGTAGCTTGGAATAAAATTAGATAAATTTAGTTTAAGTGACCAAGCCCCAAAGTACATCCCTGAGGTACACCATAACAGATACTTAAAATTTTTTTTAAATTTTTTTTTCACAAAGATTTAACTCCCTTTCTTAGAAGTTTATAAAAGTTGTGTCTCAACTGTGAAGATGTTAAAATGTGGTAATTTGTAATCAAATTAGGCAAATTTTGCTCAAATAATCAAGCCCTAATGTACATCCCTGAGGTACTCCATAAAAGATTGTATTACAAAGATTTGTCTTTATTCATGTCAGGTTGATAAAAGTTGTGACTTGACTTTCGGGATGTTCAAATAGGAGGTAATTTGAAATCTAAATAGGCAAACATTGGTAAAATAACAAAGCCTTAAAGTACATCCCTTAGGGACTCCCTAAAGATTTTGCTACAAAGATTTGTCTTTATTTATTTGAAGTTTATAAAAATTATTTCCCAACTTTCAGGATGTAAAAATATGTGGTAATTTGGAATCTGATTATGCAAATTTTGTTAAAAAGACAAAGTCCTAAAGTACATCCAAGAGGCACTCCATGACTGATTTTATTACAAGGATTTGTCTCAGTTTCTTTAAAGTTTATAAACATTGTTCCTTAACTTTCAGATTGTTAAAACACATGTTAATTTAAACTCAAATTAGGCATATTTGGTTAAAGTGACCAAGCCCTAAAGTACATCCCTGAGGCACTCCATATCAAAATGTGTTATTGTTCTTCTACTTTGTCGCCTTTAAATATTACTTTTCTTAACTTTCTTTTTTTTGACAGATGGAGGTCATTTTGGTTGGGAAATGTCATTTGAGACATTTGAAATGTGAGATTTTGCAAGGATACTAGCTGCCGTCAAGTCTCACAGAGATGACCAAACCTGTTTTTATTGTCAGACGTGACGTGCAGGTCTATGCGCAGGGAACACTGAAAACGCTCACTAAGAGTCACTGAATGACCTGTTGTGCTTTTCGACGATAAAAACATCATAAAAGTTTATCTCCCAATATAAAACCGGGCGCCGGTATGCAGAAAGGCAACTGGCGGCGATTGGCATTAAAAACCCTGAATTCAGACGCACACACCAACCCACGTTTACAGGCCTGTTATTTTGCACGTCTGCAGCGCTTATTCACAAATACCTGAGCCCCACATCCTGCTTATTATCTCCTCCTATCCAACAGCCCCCCTCCCTTGCCTGCTGCTGGGATCTCCTATTCTTCAAAGGTCGTTAGAGTATTTGCACTGAGGAGTTGCGTGACTCGAGTCAGAAAAAGGAAAGAAATAGAACTGCCATTGAAAGAAAAGAAGCTATTTTTGTAGAACCTGAGCTCTGTTCTGATGAACAACATCGTGGAACCAAAGAGGCCGGCATGTTTTCTTCGTGTTGTGGCTTTGTGACATATAAAGAGGCCTAAACACTGTATCAGGGTATGATATCAGTCAATATTCAGCTCAAGCTCTTTTCTATTTTGTACCAAGACATGGAGAATATCATATTTTTTCATCAAAGTACTTAAACATTCCTAGTTTTTTTTTCTTGTTTTCGTTAGCTCTTGAATCATTTAGAGAGAAGCACATGCCATCCTTGTACAGATCATGTAACATATGAATATGCTTTTGAAATATTTCAGTCTTTGTAATTGTTGAAAAATAAATTTCTTATTACCAGTTGTATGGGTGTGTCGTGTTGTGTTAGTGAGATGCTCCACGATGACTCAACAGCTAGCTTGTTCTCACAAGCGCAGATGTTCATGGCTTTTTCCTTTCAGTTTTAATGTGGTGTCAAAAGTTATGGGATTTTGTTTTGGTGGATCTGGAGACCAGGGACGTGCAGAGACCTTTGGAGGGGAAGGTGGAGCACAAATTTAACCCTTTATGATGACAACTTTCAGGATAGCAGACTGTGTTATAGCAACTCGTGTTTATTTAACTTTGTCGTGCTTCTCTAAATATTGCAGTCGCCCTGAAGGTCGGATGGGTCATCTCCAGACAGAGGACCAGTTCATAGCTGATGCTTTGGGATTGATCATTGCATCATCAGCCGCTGGAGGTCTGAAGTGTAATCTCCTCAAGACCAGGGAGAACCTTCTCTAAAGACATGGTCATACTTGATGTGAAATTCGCTGGACATAGCGAATAGGTCAGTTGGATGTGTTAGGGTTTGGGCGTGGCCTCTCACTGGTTTCTCTCTCCTGACTTTAACTGCATCTCTGCTTCTTTTCCTTCAGCCTCCGTCTCCTAGCGGCTCCATCACTCTCCCTGTTGCAGTGGTCCTACAGTCGACCCTTCTGCCTCGCCTGACCTTTCGCTCTCCTCTGCTCTCTGGCATTCATCTGTTATTTTTGTAGCCACACTTGACACCAAGGTTGTTGTAATGAACTAAAACTGGATGTGATGAAGCATCTCATTTGACTGAAAAAATAAATGAAAACTTGAGCTTGGAAAAATAATTTAAAAAAAGTAAAAAAAAAATATTTAAACAATAAAAACTAAACTGAAACAAGTCAACCCAGACTGGAAAAACCTGAAACTAAACTCTATTAAAAACATATGTTACCTTAAATAAACTAATTGGAAAATACAAAACTATTTCAACTATTGGTTCCTGGTGCAGCTCACTTCCCAGCCGCCGTGCTCGCGCCGGGCGTGTGAGCTGACTCTGCGGTCACACGCCCGTGGTTAAAGAATGGGGCAACCATCCCAACAACAGTCTCTTCCTGCTTGTATAGCGCGCGGCGCTCCTGCTCTGTTTCAGCAAAGGTGGCCGGGGCTTGTGAGGAGGGGGTACTAGATGTGTGTGAGGGAGGGGCCGGGTCATCCTAATTAACAAATGAGTTTTTTTCCTGAATGAGTATTAATACTTAGATACAGTTTCAGGCTGTCACACATGAAAATGGGACAAGCCAGAAAACAGCACTTTGGGCATCGGGGCAAAAGGGGCAGGTGCTTGAACCCCCCTTAGCCCCCCCCTCTGCACGTGCCTGCTGGAGACACATGTCCAGAACCACGCCTCAGATAAAAACAGTTGTTGAACAATGCAAAAAATAAAAATCAAATGTAACAACGGGTTTTTGAGACATGTAAACAAAGAGGATTGAAATTAGGAAAACATCAGAGGGCGGTACGGTGATGCAGTGGTTAGCACTCTTGCCTCACAGAAAGCAGGTCCCGGTTAGTTTGCATGTTCTCGGCGTAATGAACGAATCTTACTCCATTGTTTACCGCCCCTTGCGATTCCCCCCCATTAATTCTGGCTCCAAACTGTGATGGGATTGAAAAAGATAAGGCAGCACGTGAAGAGGAACACCTCCATGATCAAAAGCAGAACCCAGTTGCTCAGTGTTAGGTTACATCTGAGGTGGTCTGCTTCTGGAAAGTGGAACTCCTTGGCGCCTTGGCCTGATGTTCCACCTGACAAGAACAGACACACATTGTTAAGTGTCCTCTCAGTGAATCAAAGAACCTAAAAAAAAAAAGCAAATTTGCACTCGAGCAGATTCTGCATGTCAAGTATTTCATCTTCCAGTTTTAATTGGAAGGAGGAACTACAGCTGAAAACTGCAGTTCTGTCTGCACGCTCTGAGATGAAGAGGAAAGATCTGAACCACTCGGAGGTACACAACATGCCACGCTGACATGCACCACCATCTCTGAGTGCGCCTGAAAATAATCCTGAGTGACGGCTGAAAGCAGAAGAAACGTTTTCGTCGAGTGCTGAGAGACGACCCGCCTCGGAGAGAAAACAGCCTCCTAATCTGACAGGTGATGAGCCAAAGAGGCAGCGCTGACGACACCGTCGCTCAGGAATGAGATGGAGACAGAAATTGAGGTAGGTGGGAGGAGAAAAGCACGAATGTCTGTTATCCTGCAGAATCAACAGAGAAAAAAGGAGCGTGACGAAAAGACAAGATATTTTCCCAATAAAGATTTCATGTAACACAAAAAGGATTTTCAAAAGTTTGTGTTTCCGTGTCTTTTTGGTCTATTTGGAGGCGTTCCTTTGGAGTTATTCTGCAAGTCAGTTCTGGACGTAGACAAAACTGTTGAAATCTTTAAAAAAACAGCATATAATAAAATTCAGACATTGTTTTGGATCATTCCATACAGAATCCTCCAAAACTAAAGCAAAAAAAGAAGTCTGGATGGAAAAGATATGAACTGCTACAGAGGAATAGTAATAATGTTGATTAGACATGTTGGACCAAGGCGTGGCCTCTGATCAGGATCATCGTTGGCTTGAAATGGAACAAATGGGTCACTCTGAGTATTTGAAAGATGACAAATGGTCACAGGACGGCAGCCCACATCTTTGGATGCAGCTGCAAGACGAAAATGGATACCAAATTGAAGAGACGAAAATACTAACCAGAGGGTCACAACAACCTCCTGAGGCAATACGAGTGAAATCTGTGATCCAGGTACAAACACACGTCACACGTCGGTGACAGTGTTTGTTGCTTCGTGGGAGATGACCACATTACTGCTGAAGAGAAATCATCAGAAGTTTGCTGCAATTCATGTTGAGAAGCCAGACATGCTCTGTCCTTTATCAACTCAATGTTCAAAGGTGCAAAAATAAGGAAGATCAGGAAAAAAAACACTGCTGCTACAGTCAAAAAGGAAAAGAGCTGCTTCTGTTCTGGCTCAATCAATTAATCAATCAATCAATCAATCAATCAATCAATCAATCTTTATATAGCACTTTTCATATAAAACAACACAAAACAATAACAATAAATGAATAATAATGAAACTAAATGAGCAATAAAAAACAAATAATAATATAAAAATAAGCACAAATTAACATAAAGTCCCCTCCTCCAGACCCGTACACAACCACCCACCCCTTTCAGACCTCCCACCCCCTAACTGATGGAGATAGGCAAAGAGAAACAGGCCGAGCATGACAAAGTTTGTCTTTAGAAACGCTAATAGTTGGGACCTCTCTCTCTCTGAACAGCCGCATAGCCAACCAAATGCAGCGACACAAGCAGGGACCTACCTCACCACAGCTGGGCAGTGACGCCGGTCCCCATCCAGAGCCGCCGCGGCTGAACGACAGCCGACCCAGAGAGGGAGAATCCCACTGAGGAAGCACCAGAAACCAAATTAAATTAAATTAAAAAGTAAACATATTGATTAAAAAATAAAATAAAACATTGTTATGAGAAATTTACAATAAAGTAATAATTTATTGTAAATTGATAAAACATTATAAAATAGATAATAGATAAGTAGGTAAAAAGAATACAAAGTAGAAAGGCTCTATCAGAAATAGATGGTGGTGTGGTGTACCTGTATTATTCCATACAGTGACTGTATATGAGAACTGGATAACGTGAGTATGAAATCAATTCAGTCGCCATTTTGAAGCCAGAAACTGTCACTGAGCGGTGATCGGTCCCGAGTCGTTGTTTGTATGGCAACCACTCTCACCAATCAGGAGAGAGCTGGTTGGAAGTCCACAAAATGTATCAGTCAAATGTTTAGAACGTTCGTACCATAGTTTTTTGAGGCATCTGATTTGCCACGTTACAGTTTGAATAATTTGCACTAAATGAGAAATGAAAAACTATCATGAAAACGAGTTAGGATTAGCTAGAACACGTTAAGAAAAGGTAGTAGACCGAGAACGGTTATTCTGAGCTGCTTATTTCTCAATCTGATTGAAGTCTGAGGGATTTTGGCTTCTTGGAGCCAGTGGGTACTTCCAATTTGGAATGCGGGGGGCATGTGTGTGTGTCACCCAGTCCAGTTCTCTATATACAGTTAGTGATTCAATATCACAGTGGAAGCATACCAGGTAGACCTATAGGTAAATATTCAAAGGTGTTATTGTTTGACTGGTATAGGTGCATGAATGACACACAGTTTTACTGGTTTCATGTTTTTTTTCTTTGGTTTAGTAGGTCTTATTTCATAGGACGTAAAAAAAAAAGGAATTTCCCCCAATTCAGACGAAGGCTTAGGGTTAACTTTGAAAATATGCTGCTCAGCTGACGTGGTCGTTAAATAGGGAGAAACAAAAGAGCGACAGCAGATGACCTCGCGAAGCTGAATCGGTTCAGTTAGCTGACATAACCAATGAAAGTTGTGTGTGACTGACAAGGAAACACAACTCAAATCCAAGAAAACAACTAATCTATCCAAAGAAAACCAAACAAATTGGAACAATAATCACACGCTCTGGCACAGGCCATCCTAAATCTGTGCAAATTACAATGAAATCTCAATTTTATCGAGGTATTCAGGTGAATAATGTGCTGCCAAGTGTCAAGTTTAGTCTCTGTTGCAGTTTGTGGATTTTCCAACAGGATTATGATCCAAATTACATAGCTGAAAACACCCAAGAATGGCTAAAAGCGCACAATTATGCTTTGCTAAAGTGGCCTTCATTGAGCCTTTGATCCAAATCCTGTTAAAAATCTGTGGGAGACGTTGAAATGTGCCAAAGGTTTAAACCTTCAAACTTTAGAGAAATACAGCAGTGGGTCAGTCAGGAAACAGTTTATTTATAGAGCAGCAAATAAATAAGAGTGGCATTTTTCTTTTGTTTGCGTGTGTTCCATATTTAAAAAAAAAAAAAAACGAATTCTGTTCAAAAACGATTCAAAAACAAAGTCAGAGTTTCGTTACTTTTGGAAAAAATGACTTTTCCCCCCAGATTTTTTTAAAGAACCTTTGTATGTGTTTCTATACTAAAACAGAGGGATATGACTTCATTTTAAGTTTGCGGTTGAATGTAACTTTACTTATTAACCCTTAACATCAAAGGTTTAGCTCTAGTGTTAAACTCCTGTAACTCTTTAACAGTTTTCATAGTTAACGTTACACCTGATGTGCAAAACCTTACAGTAGTAAAGTGTTTATGCAATTAACGTAAGCCAGCTGATTTGAACTCTGCAGCTTTGTGCAGACATGCGACACTTTATGTCAGTAACGTGGCAGAATCTGTTGGAAATAAGTTTATTGCATAGTCGAAGAATTACTATAGTTCAAAGATCGTGTTATTTTACCGTCACCGGTGACAGCTTCAATGTTAAAGAGTCAAAGACTATTCAGTTTCACATTAGGAAAAATTAAAATCAAGTAATATATAAACATATATGCAATCTTGTTCCAAAACGTTCGTCAGCTTACCAAATAAGTCAGGTAAATTTTCGATGATAAATTGTAAATATTTAAATAATAAAAATAACAATAGTAATAATAACTTGTGTAACCTGCCTTCGCCTATGAGTGGCTGGGTTAGGCTCCAGCAGCCCAAAAGTGACAAAACGATATAGAAAATTGCTATTTTGTGGTCACAAATGAGCATTCTGTGTGTGCAACTCATTTTTTTGTGTGCAAAAGTTAGTTGTAGGTTTTGAAAAACATTTTGATTTTTTCTTCAAAACCTCTTATTAACTTGTATGCGCAAAATGCTAATTTGTGCAAACATAATGCTAATTTGGGGGACCAATCTATTTTTTTTTCAATGTCGTGTCCAGGGCTCCGTACCTTGTTAATTGTGGTTGTGTTTACTGATGGTGAAGTGATTTTGAGAGGCACACAGCGCTCTGTCAAAATATATTGTTGGGTGTTATTTAATGCGGCTAACATGTAGCAGTGTTTGACTGTGTTAATTTAAGCGTTACTATCCAGGTTGGTTGTTATGAATATGCTAATGCGGCTAACATGTAGCGGTGTTAGACTTTGTTTGTCGACATGTTACAAACAAGGTTGGGAGTTAGCATAGTCATTTTGTTTTTTACAGGTTGCAAATTAGAAAATTAGATTTGCTAATTGCTAATTGGGAATTAGAGGTGCAGTGAAGACGCTGCTCCATTTATGGTATTAAAAAATTTTGACCAGGAAATACCCAGAATCATGAAGAAGAAACATAGTAGTCCCACTAATCCTCCTACGACCATGTTTACGTCCACATTTCCTCGTGTTTACTTAAAGTTTTCTAACTTTTTCTCTAGTTTTACTGTTACGCAGAATTGCATTGTGGGGCATTTTTCTTCTCACTTGTCGCAAACTTGTTCTTTAGTGGACCAGCGTTCTTTTATTTGAGTTAAGTTTAGTTTTCAAACTTGCCAAATGAAGCAAACCCTGTTGTGAGTCAGTCTTTTCCAGTTTTAAACGATCAGCTCAGGAACTAGCCGCATCGCAGTGTGACTACAGGTTTGTTGACAAATAACTGAACTTAAAGAAAAAGGGCCGAGTCAATTATAGTGAACTTTACAGTGATGTCACGTGACAGTCGAGACCTGTGTTGTCATGTTGCTCAACATTGGCAGGTAAGGCCGCAAACACAGGAATGTTAATGAAAAGAGCCATGGGGGCCCGGCGCTCGGCGCACGCTCAGAGTAAACAGTTTTGACAGGCAAGGAGGACAGACCGACTCCTCGGCACTCTGCGTGCTTCTTCTGCTGATTTATGCCAAACAGGTAATTTGTTGCAAGAAGTGCTGATTCATCACCTGCACATTTTCATCTTTCAGCAAAAAATGGTCGCCTTAAGAAACATTCAGAAGACGTAAAAACATCTTTATTATCATAATTATATCCTAATAACTGAGTGAACTGGCGTGTGTTTTAGATACATTCTGTTGGATACACTTTTCAGAGCTTTTTTTGCATCAGTGTCAGCTGAGCTGACAGTTGCAGATAATATTTACAGCTTCTCTCTAACTTGGAGATATTTTAGCTTAACAAGCAGGACAGCTTGTTTGAGTTAAAGTGTTATGACAGGTGAGGACTGATAATCTGAGGTGCTCCACGAGCGCCAGACATTCTTAACTTTGGTTGAGGTTAAACTGGGCTTTTTATATTGATGTGTTGCAGCTTTTCTTGTCTGATAAAAGAAACATTCGGAGCAACAGGAGTGGGTCTCTCACAGAAGCAGGAGACTTTTTTCCAAAAACGCTGGAATTTTTACCTACTGAGGTCTGAAAGGTGAGGCTGGTTGACAACTGGTCATTGGAGATTTTGATTACCTTTATTGATTAGGTGGACGTTGCCGTTGAGGAACAAATTCTGAAGGAATTGAAAAACAAAAAGAGAAAAAAAATGCTAAAAAACATTTCAGCAAAAGTTTAAAACTTCACTTCAGTTTGTTGTCTGATTATTAAAGGTTGTTTGTACTCCTGCTGTTCTCTCTTATTTTCTGGCAATACGTCACCGTTCAGTAAGTGTGTGGACATAGTCATCACTTCTGTTTTGATTGATTTATTTGTCTATTTCAAGCATTAAAAGTAATGGAACAAAACAAAAAAATATTTTATGTTTACAGTATTTATATATAATCACGTAATCACGTCTCCATGTTTGGGTTCATGAGATCATTCAGAGACTCAGTACGATGAGGTTCACCATCTACTCCATCTACTACTACTTCTGAATGACAACGCTTTAAGCAATACTTCCGTCTCTCTGTGACCCAGTTTGAAGAATTACTGTCGATCATTAGTCAAAGGAGGGAGTTCCAGGATCTTTTAATTATTGTCTTGATACATATAAGAAACATATCACAAAGTTCAAGAGGATTCTCAGATTCTGCTCCATGTTGGTTTTACACTCTACCCACTAATCGCATCAAAGACAAAGCAGAGTTTCTGGTTGGTTGAGGTGACGCAAAATCATCGGCAAAGTTCAGATATTTTAACTGTGTAAACTTTACGCTGTGACGCCTGAAAAGCAATGCCACTAGACTACCACTAGACTAGACTGTGTGATGCTAAAAATGTGCAGCTAGACCTGTGATAGATTTTGTACATCAACTTTAAAACTGGCGCTCAAATTGGTGTGAAGCATAACAGTTGGTAGGTGGTGGTCACTACCTCACGGTGTCAGCTTATTTCTCACGGAGTCAGACTAAACTCAGAAAGGTAGCGTTTTAAATTAGGCCAGAAGTCAAAAAGGGTTTGAAATCGGACGGAATTACCGTATTTTTCAGAGTATAAGTCGCGTTTTTGGCATCGTTTGGGGTGGGGTGCGACTTATACTCAGGTACGACTTATGTGTGATTATATAAAAAATAAATAGCAGCAACCACTAGAGGGGACTGTAGGCGTGTGTATCAGTATTTAATACAACGCAAAAAAGAAGTGCTGCTCAGTCAAACAGTGAAAAATTCAACAGATTTAGTGATTTGAAATTATATAAAGAGTTTAGTCGACTTGTTAGCATGTCCTTTATGCTATGGTTATCGGAATAAATGTTCACACGTTGCGCTAAAATACTAGACTTCTCCTATGTTTCGTGAAACTAAATAAGCATCAGTGTGTGACGTAGTGCCGACGTTCAGTTTGTTGTTTTTTCTATTCTGTTACGATTTGCCTTTCCAGGTGAAATGTCTGTTATTGTTCACATATTTTGTTTAATACATTTCTCCCAAAAATGCAAAATTATGTACGATCTTTTCATTTTTTATGATGCGTCTGCGACTCATACTCTGGAGGGACTTATAGTCCCAAAAAATTGGGTAAGTTACTTTTATAATGATCTCATCAGTACCAGATGTTGCAAAGAAACAGCCCTTAAGAAAGAAAAAAAAAAGAGTTGAAAAAGTTTGTGTTTTTTTGCGAATTACGATGCTGCGGGCAGAAAGGTTTTTTTTTTCTCACCTGAACTTGATCACTCAAGTTCCCATTTTGCTTGCACGGAGCAGCAGAAACAGGCAGATTTAACTTTACCGAATGTTCTTTGGGAAGTTCAGTGAACTTTTGATTGCATGAGCAGCTCTGAGAGGCAGTGGAACAAATGATTTAAGGGGCCTGTGCATACTTATGTAGAACCTTAGGCGTAAGGACCACGTTGCGGTCACATAGCTGACAGATGCGCCTGCTTGCTGATAGGCTCGGTCTCTTTGAGCGCTGCAAGTTTTAGCTAAACTTCAGGCAGTTACATGGTGTTGCTGGGAAAAAGAAATCTGTTTTCTAAGAATGTTTCAAGAAGCAGATGATAATAGACGACAACTTTAACACTTCTCTGGGTTCAAATTAAGGCAGGAAAAAAGGTCCTTTGTAGAAGTTTATCTCTCATGAGTGCCGGTTTCTCCTCACAGAAGGTGCCATTAGTCGTTCAGCTGTTCCCTGATTACGCACATCTCAAAATCACAACTCTCTGAAATTTCACCCCAGGTGTGAAACACAAGCGCGCTCAGAGACAGTGTTTGCAGTGTTCAGGTTACATTAGCTGCTGCTGGAATGCACCACGGGGCAGCACGGATAATAGAGATAATGCATCTTACAATAAGTGTTTAACAAGCACAGAGGGCCTGTACAGATCAGCGTGGAGGCTTGCCAACAGGGGCGTTCCATTTAATGGGACATTTTGCCTCAGTAGGCCATTAGCTTTCCGTCGTGTGTGTTCTTTCAGAGCTGGAATTTTTACTGCAGTTATTCGGCTTAATGGATTTGTCATGCATGTGTTTGTACAAGTTGACAATAAACTTAGAATACATCATGACTCATTATCTTGGACTGAAAAAAAGTGTTCTGGTCTTATTTAATGGACCTCATCACCTCACGTTCAAACTTTTTACATAAAACTCAAGAAGTATCTCACTAAAAGTAAAAAAAGCAGATTTTTTAAACTAATGTTGCAGGTTTTACTCACAGAGATTCCAAGACTGCAGACTGGCTGATGCACATTCGTGTTGAGCCTCCTGCAGTGGTATTTGAAATAAAACTGCACACATGTCTGCAAGTTAAAACTTGATGAGAGCATGTAGATGTTTTGACTTTAAATTTAACCTTCAGAGGAGCATTTGATGTATGAAAGCACAGGAGCCACTATTTTATGTTCCACAAAAAACTACAATCATGTCAAAACACAGTTTTTTAAAGACAAACTCCAGAGAAAATGGTGATTTCAACATATTCTTGGAGCATTTGGAGCACTCATGATGGAGTGAAAGAATTTCAGATTAAAACTGCGTTTCTATTTCTTTTTTGTAAATCATGATGGATTTGGAGCAGAGGAAAATTGCGGTTTAAAAAAGCTTGGGTTTGTGACGCAGCAACTGCCATAGGCGGGTCAAAGTCCCCCTTCTCCTCTACAATTCTGATGCATCCACGTACAGATGAATGGATCCGTTAATGTCTTTATTTTCCCTGTCTGAGCTGCCAAAACAGTGCGGCTGGATAGCCCTGATATTGCTCGCCATTTTTCTTGCTACGCTAATTGCAAGCTAGCGGGGCAGACAGAGGGAACCCTGGGATATCAACGTAGGGTTTCTTCTGTGCTTACAGTGTGTCCACAACCCAGAGGCAAATTTCTAACAAACTCCTGATGCGTTGCAGAAAATGTGTCTTAAAAACCGACACTGTTTTGCCCTTTCTTTTTTTTTGTTCTTTGCTGCATATGTTTCACTTTGCATGCAGTGTTGATGTACAAAATAGCTGTATATGAACAGGTTGCATATTAGAATAAGAACAAACAACATAAAAACAAAACCCTCAAAGCTAACTGAAACAAATAAAAGTTTACATAAAAAACATCTTAAGATAAATCCAGAGTGAAAATAGCTCCATAGGTCTTATGTACAAGTTTTTCAACAGATGGTCCAATGAAATGTTTACTAAAAACAGCTTCAGATGCCTGACAAGCAAGCCACAAACAGAAAGAAAGTCTGTGAGAAGCTAGTAAAACAATTAAATAGGTTCAGATGTGTGAAGCTGTAAACATCAAAGGGGGGGAAAGAAGCAGAAACCGCAAACAAAAAATGATGAGCGCAGAATAAGTAAAGGGCTGGGGCTACAGGCTAAATTAAACATGAGATACTTCTATTAAAAATTAGGTAACTCTTCGCCTTAAACCCCATTTCACCGTTTCAGCTTAGGGTATGCAACCATAAGGCGCATTAAACGAGAAAAGTCAGAGATAAGTCCATCAGTCAGGCAGACTTTTTTCACCGCGTTCACAGAAACTCTAGAACTTCTTTGTAACACGCTACGTTAGCCACATTAGAAGCGTTATCCGCATTAGCACATTCACAATACCTGTGATTCCCAACTTTCTTTGTGATATAAATAAAAAACAGCTAAAGCAAACTTTACTCTAACCTTCAACATTGTTAGTAACGTAAAAATAAACTCACTCTGACACCGCTACGTGTTAGCCGCGTTAGCAACATTACAATACCTGTAACTCCCTTCCCTGTTTGCAACAAGTTGAAAAACAGATCACTATTGTACTCACTACAATAAATGTTGCTGTGAGTATGCTAAATCCTAACCTTGTTAGTAACAAATAATTAAAAAAAAACTCAGTTTGACATAGTTAGCCATGTTAGCATATTCACATTAACAGCCAACCAAACATTCTGACAGAACATCGTGTACCTCTCAAAATCGCTTTGACGTCAGTTACACAATCCAGAATGAATGTATTAGAACCGCTTTGAGTCTTGTAAGAGGGTAGTAACGCGTTTTACAGGTATATTTATTCAGGAAAGGTCAATAATCTTGCCATTTTTTTTCCAAAATAATGTATTTTTGTCAAAACTAGAGTGAAAAGAACAGAAGTACATCAAAGCTAGAGAAAACACACAAGCCTTATTACTGAAACTTCAGACTTTTTGTCTCCATACAAATGTGTAGCAGATCTGACTAGATGCACTTTAAAGACACCTTGAACTTATCTTAGGGTGTATTTATACCCTCTTTGTTTGGTTTCACTAAAACATACCAGGCTATGTTTCCAGTGTTTGTCTGGACAAAGTGTGCTGGTAGGAACTCTGGTTCTGACCAAACATGTAGACCTGTTGTTAGGAACTGGTTACACCCAAGTGGACCAGGGACCGCTCTTAGATCAATCTTTCAAGATGGTCTTAGTTTGTTTCCAATCGGACTGAGCTCTGGTTCACTCTGAGTTTTTACTCGGTCTGAATAGGATCTGTGCTTGGCGTGAAACAATGGGACCAAACGACCACGGTATCCAAGGATGTAAACAGAGTAGTAAAGAAAGCAACAGATGAGCCGCAGACAGATGCAAAGCAACAACGAGACTTAGAAACGGATTCAAATGTGGTTGGATGAATGCAGGCTCAATAAAACAACTTAGAATGTGGTACACATTGCTTCTCACACTATTTTCCCAACAATCTATATGTCATAAACACTTATCAGCGTATCTTTATACCATAATGTCGCCTCAGTAACCGTCTTGCAGGATGCCTCCACCGTACCAAAGTAGCAGTAATAAGTGTTGTACCCGGCGTTGATACAGACGTTCAAAATTGGTCTTTAAAATCTAAAGTTTTGAATAAGTGAACTATCCCGACAAGGGCTCTTGCAATCCCTGGCCAATAACTGAAGAGATCTTTAGTCACGTGCTTTTGTTTACGAACTTTGTATCAAAGCAGAAATGTCCGGCTATAGACAGCCTGAATACAGACCAAGCGCAAGGTTCAGGACTCAGAATGCCGAACCCTCACACCTGTCTGAAGAGGTGGACTTGGGAAGTGGTCTTGGTTAGCCTTCAAACTGACCCGGTACGGCTTGCTCATAGTGGGAGTATGAAATAGTCCCAATGCAACCAAACTCTAAATGTCATCAATGGTTTTGGAATGATTAAACTTCCATTGCTGTGGAATTTACACTAAAAGACATGATCTGTCCACCAAAGAGAAGATGCACACTTTGGCAAATACACGCATAATATAGCTGCAAGAGAAAACACACAATGTTGTGGTATATTACAAATTTATTGAAAAGATAAGCAGAGTTTCAAGCAGTTCTCTAAACTGTGTTGCTTTATGTTAGAAGAAAACGTTTTCAAACCCACGTAAGAGTACAAGATGCATTAGCCAAGGATAGAAATTCTGGTAAAGGAAAAGTTCAACAAACTTAAAATGAGAAGCAGCAGAAGTTCTGCAGTTTGTTCTCAAGTTCTTGTACAACCACCTTAAGGGACGTCATGAAAATGGAATGTTCGAATGTTCGTGGAAGTTTCACGCACCTGCGTCTCACCTACCTCACTCCAACTTACCCTTGCTCGAGTGTTCACTATGACTTGCCCATAAAAAAATGTGCATGAACGTTTTAGCTTCACGGGCTCATTGAGCGGTCTACGACCTCCATGTTTTGCGAGGGCCCCGTTGACCATTTTTTACTCGCAGACAGTCCTTATCCACCTGTGAGGGCAGTTGTGACTCAGGCTGGATATGTAGCCCCGCCCTTTTGGATTTTCAACCCAATGGTTGCAGCAATATTCGTACTTTTCTTCCAATATTTTAGTCTACATGGGAAAAGTTCAACAAAAATAAAACCAGTACACAGAAGACTCCACATTTGATCTGGAACAACACGTTGAAAATTGGCCCTTAGAATAAGAAGATGTGATTTCCTTGATAGGAATTGCCAATGAGCCCCTGCGACAGACTGGCGACCAGTCCAGGGGTGTACCTTGCCTTCGCCCATGAGTAGCCGGGTTAGGCTCCGGCAACCCCGTGACCCCGAAAGGGATAAAGCGGATTGGAAAATGAATGAATGAATGAATTGCCAATGAAGTCTTTTCTAAATCTGCTGACTGTGTTCGCCTCCTTCTCCAAGACGCTTTATGAAGTGTCAGGGAGATCGACAGCAGATCACAACGACCTGATGCGATGGTAGCTGCAGGCCAAAAGATGTATAGTCGTAGGCTTAAGGGTGTCACGTGCTCCCTCCATGGGGAATGACTGGAATGTTCCAACGTTCTTATCAAAATATTCCTGCTGCATCTCCAGGTTTTCCCACACCCAGCTCACCTCATCACCTGTGGTTTTGTGAACATGCTGGGACTCTCCAGCACCGGTAGGAGCAGACATGTCTGCCGCCTCACCATCGATATGGGCCACCCTGGAGGGAAAAAAGCATTACAAGATGATTGATCGCCCCACCTCATAACAAACAAGGGACAGGAGCAGTTTTGCTTCTCCCGCGGTTCGAACATGTTTTTTCTGTCATGGCGCTCTGGGCAACAAGAGGAACTGACACAAAACAAAAATAACCAGGCGAGGAATTCTCGGAGACAGAACCTGTTTCTGCAGGAGAAACACAAACAATGAAGAATGATAAAAGGGAAAGCAAACTTTCAGTTCCTAATTTCAGTGTCATCATCAAACATCAGTTTAGGTGTTAACGCTCATTAGTTTGGTTTTTGTTGTTATCGTTTCCATGTAAGCAAAGGTTAGCTGATCCTATTCCATGTCCCATTTGATAGTTTATTGATATGTGCATTTTGGCTTAATTCATCACTGTCATTTGCATATTACCACCTCATCCAGCAGTCAATTCTGCTTTACTTTCAGAGTTCAACTTTAAGGGACCCCCCCCCCCCGCGGACCCTCAAAAGGCCCAACCAAAACGCAGAAGTGAGGCGTCACATTGTGATGTCATCGTGTAAATTACAAACAGCCCAATAATCCACTTGTTTAATCAACTAGTAGGACGTGGTAGCTAAGAGTTCAAACGAAAACTTCCTTTCATTAAAAAGTGTCACCGGCTCTTGACGTTCCTCTCTCATTCACTAAGTTGAGACTGGTTTAAGACATGAAACAACAATAACTCAGAAATGAGTTGAATGCCTTTGAATAAATGTAGACCCGTATCGATTCAAGCAAATCTCCAAAATCACATTTTGTTATACTTGCTATACTTTTAAAAGTACTTTGTGAGTCTTGTTTACTGTTGGTTGCTGACAGTCAAAGACATGTTAGGACATGTTTTTAACACATAATGATCATAGTTAAGCAATCTAACCGACTTTGTTGAACTACACTGTTTTTGGATTGTCCAAATATGTTGGCTTATATGACCAAAAACGGAAAGTATGATTGTTGTGAGTGGATCGTGAAGCATTTGTAAGGCAAATGTGAGTTACATGTGATACTCTTGTACGATGTCCTTACACTCCAGTGGTTAGTAAGGCGTGAGTACTGACCTCATACTGACCCAGAATGAATACTGCAGGTATTTGTAACAGGCTGAACGCAAGAACATTTATCTCTCAAACAGCAATAACATCTTGCATTGAAAGCTAAACCAGGTTGTACTTTCACCAATCAAGGACTTGGAATTGGTGTTATTGATGTCCCTGTGACTGCGAATTTTCAATCACAGGAGAAATAGCCATTTGAAAATTGAGGAATTGCGGTTTGTGCCCGGCTGGAATTCTATGACACCGGGTCTTTCATTTATCGGAATAGAACTGTGAGAGAAATGTCTGGAGCAAGATTCACCAGATTTGCTCCGCTTCGACATTGCGCCCCAACTGTAGGTGGAGGACAGGCGCTAGTAAGCTGTAGAAATCGACGGAGAAGCCCCTCCCTTCTTGTCCAGTTTGGACACCATGGAGTACATTTCCAGAACTTGCTAAATGCCAGTTATTCAACGCTATTGCGATGAAGTCAATGGCGGTTGTGTACGTAGCTTTAATGGGTATCCAGTGGGTAGAGGTTTAAGCTGCAGTATAAACTATGCTTTTCTGCACAAACTAGTTACAAAGAAACTGGTTTTAGGTCAAATTAATCATGTTGAACTTGAGTTTGGCTGGGCATTGTTGTTTCTGACAAAGGACGGAAGCACCGTCTGTCAGGCATCCAAAGCGTTGCAGCCTTTGAGATACAGACACTTCAGGGTTGGACTAAGTTTAGCTGGTGACTAACAACATGAGTGTATCCACATCAGCAGCAACTGCAGCCACAACAGCCTCTCCTCCCTGATGAGCTCAGGAAGCAGCAGATTAAAAGGTTGCAGCAATTATGATCACAACGGGTGTTTAAGACTACAACTTTTAAACGCCTCATTTTACAGAACATCACACAAACCATAAGTAAGCCTCACAGGATCTTAAAGGCTTTAAGATGAACTTCAAAATACAGACGCAGACGGAAACCGTTCCCACATCTCGTTGGTTTTCAGCCTCCGTGTGGTTTCCCTCTGGATTTTTGTCCCACCTGCTGAATGTCTTTGGTTTTTGGGATGGACGCTTCCTGGACTGAATCATCGGCAGGTTTTTGTTCCACCTGGGCTCTAGACCCCGTCAGACAGTACCGCGATGTAAAGCTCTTGATCCAGTTATGGCTGCAACAATGGGATGTTCGGGCTGGATTTGTTTATGCAACGAAGAGTCAAGGAGGAGTGCCTGAGTTTATTCCCTGCAGGTATTTTTCCGGGGGAAGAGCCAGCTGCTGTGAAATGACCAAAGAGGTTTCCGAGGAGATGAGCACAAATAATATACTAGCTTTCGTCATTTCAATACAGAATCTTCTCCCAGAGAAGAGCAACTTTTTAGCTGAATTCAGGAATAACAAAAAGTCGTAAAGGAAGAGGAACTTTGCTAAGAACGAAAATGACTTTGAATCTGAAAGTTTTCCAGGTGAACGCTGTCAGTGGTTGAGCCCCCCCACGTAGGATGTGACCCAGAGCAGAAGGGGAACGTCTGGAGAAAAATAAACACCGTAATTCCATATTATCGTTCTGATCTAAAACTTTAATTAAAAATGCCTTCAGCTGATCTGAAATGCTGATGGAAATGGATAAAAGTATAATATTTCATCACTTTCAGCATTTCTGGCTGCCTGACAAAAGCAGAAATGATGTCAAAATTCTTCTTCTGACAAATAGAAAAGCTTCATCTCATCTCAAAGAGATCACAGTTTCATAGATTTTCAATTGGAGCATTTTGTTCTCAGGCTGCAGGATCACCACTACTTCCTAGAATGTTCAAAACTAGAATGAAAAGTGGAGCCTTTGCTCTTCTTCTGTTAAACTAACAGCAGATTTTTGACTTTTTTTAGGTAGTTTTAGAATTTTTCTCACCTTCTTCTGTCTGCTGTACTCGGAAGAGTTTTGGTTTAAAGACCCAGTCTGAATAAAATATGTTTTTAACACGTTTTTCTCATAATGGAGGACACATATAAAGAAAATTAAGCTCTAAATTTTGGATTATTTCTTTATTCAAATGATTGGTAGCAGACAAAAAATTAGTAGCAGACAAAAAGCCTGCTTTTTGAAAAAGATCGTATTTACAATGTGGAAAATACTCCATTCCGATGCATCCACTTGCATACAAATTAACCCGTGTACGTCTTTGTTTTCTCGTCTGAGCTGGAATCACAACTGCACACCTGAATATTATAGCTATAATATTGCTCGCCATGTGTGTGAGGTTATGAGGGCTGTAAGCTAGCATGTAATCAGATGGATAACGGGAAGTAGGGGCAGGGTTGCTTTGCACCACCAACTCAGAGGCAAATTTTTAATAAACTATTGTTAAAGTATAAAGAAAACGACACAGATTTTTAAAATTTTGGCTAAAAGCGGCATGATCGTAATCATACTTAGAAGACCACTGCGAACCTTTTCACAGTAGATCAAAAGGCGATTAAATGCCTTGTTTCGACAGAGCTGAACAATACGGTCCAGTCCGTTTTTTCCATTATAAAATGGACCCCTTAAGCCGGACCAAACGGTGCCATTTTTGGACCCGTTTGTTGTAGGTCCAGAGAAAAATGGAGTGGACTGATTAGGGTGGAGCTTACTGTTGAAACCTGTTGGTTGGCCGAAGGTCATTACGACAAAAGACAGTCGCAGTGTTCCTCTTCTACGCCGCCAATCTTCTCTCAAACAAAATGAAATGCTTTGTATGTACGAAGAACCAAAAGCCAAAAGGAAAAAAAAAGAGCTGCTGAAAACGAGGTTTATTATGTTCGAAAACAACAACAAAGAAAAAGAACCCAGAAAAACTTCTCAAATCTTTATTTTACCGGACATGTTTCTCCATGTGGTCAGACCAAATCAGCTGTTGGTTCAGATGAACTATAATCTGTTTTGGAGGTAAAAGACAGAACTCTGCAAGCTTCGTAGCACTTGTGAAGCACGGCAGTGGCAGCATCATAGTCTGGGAAAAGTTTACAACACTGCTACAACTGTACATTTCATGGATAAACAAGTTTAGGGAATGACAAGACAAAGGAAAAACTTTACTGAAGTCAAAGTGGTACATGGGATGAATTTTATGTTGACGTTCTTGACTGAAACTATCTTTGGAAAACTGACCTTTTCCCTTTCAGGAAACAGAGAATTAATTCTTATTGTTTTCTTTCAGGAAACGTTAACCTGAAGAAAACTAGGACTAGACTTTGACTCATCGGGATCAACGGCAGAGAAACGTTAGCAAGTTCAAGTTTAGGGCCAGTGTGAGACTCGGGTTTAGGATGGGGATTAGGGATGTACCGGATCAAGTTTAAGGTTACGTTTTTGGTTAAGATCTGGATAAGAATATGGTCAATATTTGGTTTAGATTCAGGTCTAGGATGAAAACCGTTCAGACGTGGTGTGGATGGAACCGAATACCCTCTCTGGCGTTCATCGTGTTGATCGTCTATGTTGTAATTCATTTGGTACCGTATTTATTTTGGAGGGGGTGCAACATTGTGCCCTCTAAACGCTCCAGATGGTTGCTTAAGCCGAAGCTGCTGCTGCATGGCCGTGTCCAGCTGACCTGCGCAGCATCGCTCGGCGTCCTCCCTTCATGAATATTCACAGTGCCCTCATTCGAATATTCACGCCAGTTCTGCCGGCCTCCTGACTATTCATGAGGAGGCTCTAATCTGCTGTTCAATGGACCCCTGCAGATGATCAGCACCTCCAGTAATGAGCGCCTCATTCATGAGTGTACAGTGAGCATGCTGCCATTTTTGTTGCCTGATTAAGCCTGATGCTTATCCTGTTTTCTAGGTCAGGGAGGAGCATACCGAGCGCATTAGGGCATCAAGAATCGGGGTGATGGTTCAGCTCGTTGTTGCAGAGACGCCTCAAACTTCCCGCACGTCCAGGTTTGGCACGTTTGTTGCCGCATTCATTTCTCTTTCTTCCTCCCTGACATGTTCATTGTTGCGCCGGGCGCCTGAGAAAAAGTAGGACAGAGCAAACAGGCACAATGGGGCACAGTTTGCTTTTCTTGGTAACTCCCAATTAGACATTGTTCTCACTTCAAATGTTTGAATCGTTGATAGTAATTTTAGGGGAGGGGGGGGTCATCTATTATCTAAATCAGGCCACGTGTCTCTCCAGGCTTGCATCCATATATCTGGGAACTGTCAGTGGGGACGGCACCTAGCGCCTCCACAGACGTGCCTCCAGTGTCCGGGCAGGCCGGGTCTTGTCGGCAGGCCAAGCCTCTGAGCAAAAGGTTAAAGTGCTGTTACAGGAGTGCCGTTTCTGCATGATTTACTCGTTCTAGTCCTTGCAGGGTGCTGCGCTGCACAGGCTCTCCGGGGCACATACTTACATGCGCTCTCATTAGACCTGCACATTTAGGGGGCCCTTGGGGAGCAGCAGTGCACATGTGGTTCCCACTGTGCAACTGCTCTGATTGAGACCCTGATTGCTTACGCATTAAGGCGGCTGCAGTTCTGGTGACACGCTGGGTTTGATGAATCGGTGCTGCAGGGAGGTGAGGTGTGTGTATGTGTGGTTGGAGCACACTGAGCTGTTGTTACCTGGATGTTCTCTTTTCTGCTGAACGGAAAGAAGCCATAAAAACAGCAAATCAGCTGCTGTTGGAGTCCAACCTAAACCAACGGTGACTCAGGAAAATCCTGATTAATGCCGTAGCCCGCGGCAACAGAGGCAGACAAGAGCTGTCGAACACAATGCGAACAATACAAACCTTAGAGCTCTATACGGGTCTGTCAGCGCCAATGCAACCGGACCAACAGGTCCACAGTGACAGATAAACTAAACCCCCACAGTGACTCAAAGGAATCCGGACCGCTCATCTCTTAAACTGGACATAACTGTTGATTTCACCCAAAGTAGCCTCTTACTTAAAATGTTCCCACTTTAAGAGATGAGTTTGGTCTGTGATGTTTGTCATAAATACATTTAAACTGTGATAATATATCCAGTAAATCACATTGTGTAATTTGGAAAGAATGTATTTGTGTTACAGCGCAGAAAATGAGTATTTGGTCAAAAACAGAAGTTCATCTCAACCCTTTGTAATGTAATTCTGGTTGGTAATTACAGGGGTCATTGTCGTGGTGGAAGATCCAACCATGTTTCATCCTCAATGTTCTCACTACTGGAAGGAGGATTTTGCCCAATATCTCACCATAAATGACCCAATGCATCCTTTTCTTTATATAGATCAGCTGTCCTCTCCTCTTTGTAGAAAAGCAGCCCCAAACCATGATGTTTCCACCCCCATGCTTCACAGTGGAGATGGTGTTCTTGGGATGCAACTCAGCATCCTTCCTCCTCCAAACACGACGAGAGGCGTTTGTACCAAATGGTTCCATTTTGATTTCATCTCCCAATTCTCCTCTGGATCATCCAGGTGGTCTGTGGAAAACTTTAGATGAGCTAGCTTAAATAATGGGACCTTTGGAGCAATGCAGAATTATGAATCCATGAGGAAGTTGTGTGTTACTCTAGAACCCTTTGTCACTGTCATTGACCAGTTCCTCAGTGCAGTTCTGGACTCACCGATCATTTGTACTCCACCAGGTGAGATCTTTCATGGAGTTCCAGGTGGAGGGAGGTTGTCACTGATCTTGTACTTCTTCCATTTTTTTAAATATTTGCTTTAACCCTTCTCATTCTCAACATCTCTTCTCATTGGAGCTGCTTGCTTCTTGTAGATCGGTTCATCCCAGTCTTGTTCAGGTCTACAATCTTGTCCCTGGTGTCCTTCGACAGCTCTTTGGTTTGTGCGTAGAGGTTGCAGGCTGGTTACAGGTGTGGACAGTTTTTTAACACCAACAACCAGTTCAAACAGGTGACATTAAAGCAGATGATGAGTGGAAGATAGAGGAGCTTCTTAAAGAAGATGCGACAAATCTGAGAGAGACACAATTTTGTCTGGTTTTTCTGCACCTATATACAAATAAATGCTTTAATAAAAATCAAACTGTGATTTCCTGGATTATTTTTCTACATTCTGTCTCTCACAGTTGAAGTGTTTCCGTGATGAATTTTACAGACCAAACGAATCTTTTTAAGTGGAACAACTTGTTTAGTTCTACTCTTGTTTTTGTCACTTGAAGTCTAAAATACATTTTGGGAAAATTTTTGGTCAACAAATGATCGATTTCGCTTATAAAATGTGGTTTATTTTGAGGAAGTGATACAACTTTTTGTCTCTCACAGACGTAAAACACTTCCTCCTGACAAACCTTTGAAAAGGCTTATAAACAAATGAGAGAGCTCAAACTGAGAGGCATTTTTTTGAGGTTATTTCTGAAATATAATGTCATTTGACTCAAGCTCTGTAACTCAAAGGTTCTGGTTTCTGTTTCAGGATCATAATTAAGTGTTGAACCTCAGGCAGAAATTCTGGTGTGTAAATGTTCTGATTCAGCCAAACCCAAACAAATGCTGTAAAAAAGCTATTCTTTCCTTTTGATTCTTGAAGTTTTTGTATTTAGTGACAAAACAAGCAAACAATGACCAACGACATGCCTCTGATTACGGCGAAACTGAATGAGCAGATGGAAAAGATTGACTTCCTGAAAACGTGAGGTCAAACTCATAGAAACTGGAAACTAAACAGACTCAGAAAAAAAAACGACAATCTGACAACCGAAACCATGAAGCATGCAAGTAACAAGGATCTGGAAGTGGGTTGTGAGGTTTCTTTGAAACCACTTTCAAAACTGTGGAAAAATAGTGGGATTGCAATCCACAATTTACTTTCATATGTTAAAAACATTTTGTCCACAGATTTATGACTAAAATGCAAATTATGAGCTAATTCATGGAGTTAAACTTCCATTTAGGAACGAACATTTGGCAGTGCAACCCTTAAAAATGGCTTACGACATATTTTAGAGTTTAAGTCGCCGGAGCAAAACAATACAAAATAAAGAAGAAGAAAAAATTCAAATGTAAGTCTCTCCGGAGTATAAGAAAGGGGAGAAAGGTAAAACACTTTAGAAGACATCTGCCAGGCCCGACAGAATGCTGTGTTCACACCCAACCTGATATATGTGTCAAATTTGCGTTAGCCGCCTCTTCTTTGACGTTTTTTGAATTTTCATCCGCTTCCTCTTTTTGACGTGTCAAAATCACGTCCGCTTCCTTTTTTTTATGTCTGTCAAATTTGATGCTCAATGCTTGCCCAAAATGTGCTCATTAACTAGACGCTAGAAGGAGTGTGGGAGGAGCTACGGTCATCTTTTCATCATTACATACAATGCATGACAGACGCAGATGATGTTGAGAGATCAGGTTCATTTATTTTGAGCATCGGTAATCCGGAGCTGCATCTGAACGACGGCACTTTCAGCTGTACTTCTATTTCTCTGTGACCCAGTGTGATGACTCGCTGTTCCGCAACACTGCGAGGATGGAAACAATCCAAGCAAGAATACTAACGTCTCAGTGCAAATAAGAAAAATGCCATAAAGATCAGGAGAAACGATCAGATTCTCCTCCATGTTTGCCTTAGAAAAAGCTTCTTCTGTTCTGTTGCTGTTAGCAGCCAAAGCTGATGCACACACATACGATGCCCTCTAGTGGTTGCTTGTGAAGAACACCCACAGTTGGTGGGAAAATAACAATATATGATAATAATATATGAGCCAATATTTATTTTATAAACCGCTCCTCAGTATAAGTTCCACTACTCTGAGAAATATGGTAATCTGGATTAAGATTGATTTTTGAATGTTGAGAAACTTGAAATCTGAACCTCAAACACTCATCGTTTGATCAGGATGTTGGTAAAGAATTCTCCGCCTCTATATTTTTGAACGCGGTAATCAACTAATTGGCACCCGTGTTCAATTATTGACTTGCATGTCTGGAAAAACCTGAGAATGGTCAAGAAAGTCGTAAATATCCGTCAGACTGACGGTGCGATGCAGTTCAAGGCGAATCTGTCAGTGGTCCTGCGAGAGCGTTTGCTTCTTGTCAGTCCTCCTGCTGTCAGCCTGTCAAAGTGAGGAAACATAACTCTGCTGCAGGTTCACGCACACTGTGTTCTCTGTGAATCTTTAATTACGTCTCTGCTCATTAACGGTAGAAAGAGCAGCTTTCAGGCGACCCGCCTGCTCTGTTTTTCTTCTTTTAAGGTGAGCACCTGATTCGGATTGGCTGTGTTGTTTCTGCCCTGATTGTGCAATTGAAACCGCTTCACCTGCATCACATCACGGGTCAGCAGCGACCCATTCGCCTCCAGGTCGAGGCCTTGCAGCGGGCTGAGCTCCTGGTATGAGTTACTTCATCGCCTAAGAAGGCGCCCACCACAAAAATGCTCAACTGGTATAATTAAGAGGCTCAGATGAATTTGTGCAGAAGCACAAAACGCCATTATCGCCTTAACGGGGATTTGGAGACGAATTATTTTCCTTACAGCCACACACTTAGGAGATTATTAGGTGAATGGCAGTGAGGCAGCACAGCAGATGACTAAGAGCTCCCGACTGTAAGTAAAGGAGCTGAAAGATTAATGAGAGCTGTTGTTTTTCCAGGAATCACACGAGTCTACTCTAAGACATGCAAAATACATGAAGTGGGAAATTTAGTGTGCTCTAAGTTTACCAGAGCGGAGAGTCCTCCTGTAATCACAGTTAAACAAGGGTAATGATTTGGTTCAGGCAGCTGCAAAGGGAAATTTTAAATGAAGAACCGCTTTGAAAAAGTTTGTACTGGAACAAAGAGGGTCAGTTAAATCAATTTCAATTCATGAAAGAGAGGATTTTACATTTAGATGAGCGCCAATGTGTGGTACATTATTAATAATAATAATGATAATAATGACCACTAACAATGTAGTTTGTTTTTGTTAAGATTGAATCAAGACAACAAAATAAGACAATACAAAAAGCCTGTTAAAAGTAGGGTTAATGATTGTTTTAGACAACACTGGATGCATATATGACCCTGATCTGAACCCTTATGGGATCACATGGTTGCTGAAGCTGTAACTGCAGGGCAAAGGCGAACGGGTCGGCAGTCCACCACAGTTGCCTCCATGATAAGATGCTCCCTTCCTTTTCCTTTCATAATGCCATCATTTTCAACATTTCTTTTTGAATTCAAGGCGGCTAGCAGAAAAAAAAAACTGTAATGCACCAAGTGGACATCATAACAATAGTTTAAGCCTTAGTCACAACTGGTGGATACGAGTGTTTCGCGGGTAAAAAATGGGCACGCAGGTGACCCAATGCAAAACATCAAGCTGATAGAGCATTCTGCAAAACTGTAGAGCATTAATGTTCATGAACATTTTTCTATGGGTATGCTGCGGGCAACAGGTTGTAGCGACTAAGGCTTTACTTGCTTACTGTCTCCAGTGTCAGGACAGAAAGTATCAAGGCTCCTAAAGAGTGGAGTTCTCGGAAAAGGACACTTCAACCACTACATCTCTGTCTCTGGTTGATTCTATTCTGGAAATGAAATTCCTAACATGTTTCTGTTTTTGGCATTTTAGTGTTTGTGGCCAGGACTCCACCTGAAATCGAAATGACACTGTCCTGGTTACATAATGGATTAATGCAGTGAAAAACTAAATGGGGATCCAAAAACGTGTTTTGGTGCTTCCATCTTCTATGCCATCCAAAGGACGCCATCCCTTCACCACTACCAGATCGGAGTCCCTAATTGGACAAAGTTCATCCGGGTTTAACTGGCAATACGCGTTCAATGCGGTTCATTTCGTACCCATAGCCTGAAAATGCTCGTAGAAACATAGTTATCGACTTAAGTTTTGAACGTGGAAGCCTGGAACATTTACACGCATTCATCTGGACTTTTCATTGAAAGTGGCCGCTTAAAAGGCGCTTAAAGCACTTTGGGCCTTCAAGGAAGGTAGCAAATACACCTTTTTTACCATTGTATTTTCATGTTTACTGCAGTACTTTTTCAAACTTTTTTTCACTTAATGATGCAGTAAATCTCTTGCAGCATTTGGACTCTCTCCTCCTCGATAAGGCTTCTGTTGGCGGGGATTCACGTCGTGTTGATCAATGTCGACGGTCCCGTCAGACGACCAGAGTAAATCCATAAATATCCTCTTGCTCTGCACCAGTCTGTCTGAATGAAGACCTGAGGGCGAGTTAACATCCGGCAGACTAATTGAAGCTCTCTTGTTTTGGTGTTTTCGCTCACTAACTGACCTGGTAATAGCACGCGCTAACATGCGTGAATATAAAGGGCGCCTCATACTGGAACACTGCGGCAGTATTCTGGAACCATTCAAGCAGCGAGCTATTAGAGGAGCTCATTGCTCCCTGTTCCAAGTGAATGTGAGACCTGCTCATGAATGACATCACTGCTTGTGTTCATGCGGAGCCCCCTCCCCTCCGGACCCGGGGACCTCGTTGAAGGCAACTTGAGCAGATCCTGGCAGAAACGGACTTTTTTTTTTTTTTCTTTTCCCGGCTCTCACTCTGCCAGTGTTTGGACAGGGAAACGGTTTCACTCCAATCACAATCACGCAGCCATAATTTATGGTAATGTATGGTCAGGGTGTATATTTACTTTAAAAGCAGCCTGATAAGGATCATGTGGCGTGTTTCTGGTGAGCGTTTGGAACACAATTGTGAGATTTGTTGTGGGGCTCTGTGGGCCCTGGTGGCCCCCCGTGGGGCCTGAACAGAGCGGCTGTGCTCCAAACACTGAGGCAGTGTCTCCGCCTCGGGTTCTGTCTGTCACTCAGGGGCCGTCCATCAGAGGGCCGGGTCCCCTGGGTGGATGAATGAGCGGCACAGCGGGGACGATTCATGATTCAGCAGCATTTCTCCGCCGCTTCAGAGGCACAACCAGCAACTTATTCACCACCAAAGGTTTCAATCAAGGTGCTCTGGAGGAGATCCAGACCACCCTGAATACAGGAGATCCGACTTTAGTCAAGCAGCTTTAAAACGACTAAAATCCATCTTTTCAAGAGAACACAACAGTTCATCAATTTATTTGACTTATTTACTCAACATTTTAATTCAAAAATCAGAATGTTTTTTAAAGGACGGAAAGATTTGCTACATGGCAGAATTCAGAGAAATACTGACAACACTTTGCAATAGGGGTCTTCTGTTAATGTTAGTGTTAGGCATTAATTAACCCCATAAATAGTGTCATGCTTTTGCATCCGTTTCTAGTTAACTCATGATTCTTATTCAGCATTACCTAATGCATTATGAAGCATTCCTAAACCTGCAGTATGCAATTGCTTATCAACATCTATTGAATAACTACAGGTTATATATTTGCAAAGCCTTAAAAAGAATCCTTTTATATGGTTATTTGTTTAGATTGAGGTAGTAAGAAGAAGGTAATAAGCCTTCGTTAAGCATGAATTAACCCCAGATAACAGCTATGACTTGTTTATGGAGCTGCATTGTAGAGTGTAAATGAAAATCCACTTGAAACACTTCAGAAATAGGGAAGAGAAAAGTAAAAATGATAAGAAAGAGGGCAAAAAGTGAAATAAAAAAAAGCAAAGGCTTGTCCTCATGTGAAACACAAGGTAGAACAATAAACATTAGTTTACTGCTAACTAATGCTTTAAGTAATACGCTTCGTAATGCAAAGCACTGCATAAACGTGGCTTCTTTTGATAAATGTGTAATCAAACATTAACAAAGGCACTTTTATTGGAAAAGTGTGACCTTAATGTCATTAAAAACTAATAAAAATGAAATCTTTGAACTGATTTAAATGAATAAATGTCTGAAACTCGGCCTACGGTGGCCCTGAAGGGCAAACTCACACCAACAAATCACTTGATGATCAGAAAGATCAAAACGATGATTAAAAAAGCGAAACAAATAATAATAGTAATAAAAAAAAAAACATTACATTTTAGAAACAAACAAATTTCAACTCAAAGTAATTTCAAGAAATCAAAAGGAAATGTTAAAAAACACAACAAGAAACTGGAAAAGGTAGGTACTATGGGACATCAAGGATTGGTTTTTACACGTCTTCAGTGTTCTCATAAAAGCTTATCCAGTATCGCTTGATGCTAAAGAACTTTTGATGAAAAAAAGTCATCGTCCAATTACCGATGTCCCAGAATACCTGTCTTTACCGCTGTTCCTGCGTGTGGTTTTATAACATTTCACTTTGATTTTAAGTATCAGAAATGCTTATTTTTTTTCTATAGAAAGCAGAAAGGCTCAGTACTGTGGTACTCTGAGCGTTACTTCAATGTTACTCTGCTTTTGTCTGGAAACAAAAATCTTGAATAAACTTATTAAATGAATTGTTTTTCTTCAAACATATTGACTTTTTCTTGTTTTTTTCCCTCATCAATCACACTAAAAAGGATACTGAGCATGAACAAAAGCAAAAAACAAGCATAGTTATCGTTATGGAAGCTAAGAACATGTGACACCACATGCTTTGCAGTTCTTAACATGTCTATCTGCCGTCTCAATCTATGCCATAAGCAACATCTGAGCCTTTTTAGAATTCAAAAACAGCATTTCTTAAGACGTTTGTTACACCTATTTGGTTTTTTTAAATTTGTAAAGGCAATATTTGAAGAGGTTTTGGAATAAAATATTTCAAAAATCTGACTTTTTATTCAATTAAGGAAGTCAAAGTAGTTTGAAAAGCCTGATGAAAGTGATAAAAACGGCTTTTAGAAATGGCTAAATCGATCAATAAAATGCATTTAACATACGTTATTGTTTTCAGATCTATTTTAAACATGTAAACCAAAACAAAATAACGCAAATTAAACCAAAAAATAAAATTAATACGTAAAAAGGTTTCCATTGAACTGAACTCAAAAATACAGGTTTGAAAAGGGGATGCTTCTTTGATTGACATCACACTGTAGACATTATGAACTCAGCTCTCCTCACAAGCTTGAGGTTTACAAAATATGTTGGCGTCATTCAGTTGTGAGCATCTTGGAGGTTTTCCTGATATTTCTAGAAATCAGATCTATGTTCCAACGACAAATTCCAGACAGGTTTTGCAGAACCTTTAAAGACAAGCTTTGTTTAGCTTGTCTTTAAAAAACCGCTGATGCAGAAAATGTCAACAAAACCTCAATTATGTTCAAACCTGCTTTGACATCATTTACAAAAAAAAATAAAAAATCATGAAACCGCAGGTTTGTGGTGTCATCATTTGCAAACAGGATTTGACAATTAGGACACTCCTTCTACTAGAATGACTATTCTTTGACTGGAGACTCAGTGAGGCCTGGAAAACTGCTGTCGGTAACCAAACTAAAAATAAATAATTTAAAAAAATGTTTAGCACCTTGACAATAAAAAAACGATGTCATAAAAATATATATATTTTTTAAATGATGTTTATGTGAACAGCTAGAATCGATTCCCTCTGTTTTCCTGAATCAAATTGGCCACACGAGGAGAAGCCCTTTTGTTTTGATCCTGTTTTTAAACACACTTCTAAATATTCCCAGAATAGCTGGAGACATGTGGAGGCCTGCATGCGCGAGCGTGCACGTGAGCCGCGTCCACATGACTAAGTGAAGGCCTCTGACACAGAAGAGCCTTGTCAAGTCTGGGCGTCTTCATGAATGTCTTCATCTGGAAACAACACGTGAACAGCAGGTACCTTGTTACGCTGATGATGTTAGTTTTGTCGCTAATGGGCTGTCACTCATTTCTGCTGGCTCCTGAAGTAATGGCTCGGATTAATCGGAGTGTCTCCAGCACGAACACACGTCGCGTTTAGAAAAAAAGAAAAAAAAAAGACTTCATAAGTTAAGAATGCTGCATAAGTCAAAATGTAATTACGGCATTCTTTGCAATCCGAGTCTAAAGATGTTTGCAGAGAACACACACCTCTGCCGGGGTGACGGCCGTATCTGTGGATTCCCCTCAGTTCCTCTCACACACCGACATCCACAGAGTCATACTCACGTTTCATCCTTTACCAGAATGGTGACAATTAGCGGATTTCAAGATAATGGCAAAGTAAAAAAAAAGAATTACTGGATTGAAACAAACTGCATAAAAGTTTCTGGGAACTAACAGTTCATTTGTGACCCAAATGCTACGTTCAGACCGGCCTCGGCGTTCCAGTGACCACTTCCAATGAAAAGTCTTTGTAAACGTTGCCTACAAAAGCCCTTCAATAGCCTGAAGTGCCGTTTCTATCTGAGTTACTATTTGTATTGGAGGTGTCAACGACATTTCCATTCCTCCATCTTCCGAATCCGCTAAATCCCTTTTCAGAAGTTGCCGGAGCCTATCCTAGTTACTGTTGGGCAGAAGTGGGGCACAACCCAGGCAGCTCGCCAGTCTGCCGCATGACCACATGTCAGATCCAGGGACAATTTAGAGACGTTGATTAACCTGAAGCGTGTTTTTGGACTGTGGGAGGAAGCCGGAGAAAAGCCACACATGCAAACTCCGCACAAAACTAAGAACTAACACACTAACTGCTGTGCAGCCTGTGACATTTCATTTCATGTTAACCAAAATTAAGCTCTTTAAGATTACCCAACTGTTTTCCATTAAAGGAACAAATACTCGATCTGGAAACAGAACAAAAAAAAATACACAACCTTAACTCTGCATGTCGTACGTGTTTAGTTTTGGGTTCTCATACTGACATTTTAATGACGTTCTCCATCAACAAAACAAAGATTCCCGTCAAATCTCAACTTGAAGTTTTGTGAACCTCAGTTTTGCTTTTTTTTTTTTTTTTCAAAACATAATTCTAGTTCAAACAAGTTCCTTGACTTTACTAAACAGTAGAACTGAGATGTTGTCCTCGGGTCTCTCCTGTTTTGAAATAAAAAAAATAGTTTTTAGAAGCTTCCCCTGTGCTGAATGATGGAGATTAAGGTTGTGAAATTATACCATCACGTGGCTAATGTTTACATTTTCTATTGGTCCTGTAGCAGCTTTGACTGTACATAAGAACTGGACTGAATGACCACTTCCCCCTGGCGTTCCAAACAGGAAGCATCTTCTGGTTCCACAAAGCTTAAACCCCATAGACTTCTACTTGATTGACACATTTCATGTGGTAAAGGAGTAGACTTCCAACAAGCTCACTTCTGATTGGTGAGAGTGGTTGCCATAGAAACGTCAACTCTTATCGACAATGTCTGCCTTCAACATGGCGACGACCATATTGCGAAAGAATGGCAACTGAATTGATTTAGTTTGGCAGGAACCAAAAGGAAGCCATTTTCTCGAGATTACGTCACACTCACTCAGTCCAGTTCTCTTATACAGTCAACATGTAGCAGCTTTTAGTTCGTTTAAATATTTCCATTTGGTTTCATATGCCATCTAATTTTTGATCTTTGTGTGTGACAAACCAAAGCTGAAGGGTTTTATGGGAGGAAAAAAATAGTATTTATATTTATAAATGTAAAAGAATTGTTTAAAGAAATAGTAGAGGTGTAAATTTTGACCTAAAATGACCAAAAAAGATGAAAAAAACAGTCAAAATTTATCAATGAATTCACTTACTTTGGTCCTAAAAAGACAATTCAGAGAACATACAGGGAGCCTCCTTCAAATTCTTGTTCTCGTTTAGTTTTTTCAGACCTTCAAAGACTTCTCGATCTACAAATATTTAAGTCTTTGAAAAAGCTGGATGTCAAAACACGTGTGAGGGAGCAGCAAACACCGTCAGCCTGTCTGACCACATGACAGAAAGGGGAAGCGGCGACATGCCGAGGGCACCCGAAACCTCAAGTGCAACACAGTTTGGCGGGGACGTGGCGAGGAGGAAATAAATCACCATCAGAGGTGACTCTCCCAATCACACTGCAGGAGCCGGCCTCCTCTCTACAGCCTTCTAATCAAGGCCCAGAGTGGGGACAGAAACCAGCTGCTGCGCTGATATGAAAGGGAGCGTTCATGAGAAAACAGGTGAGACAGCTCTGCAGCGTCTTTGATGACAGTGAGGAACTAAACAAATACGCCAAGGACACCAGGGAAGTGCCACCGGGTCCGTGGCAAAGCATCAGCGGCGGCGTTAGCTCCAAATGACTGATTCTCATGCCGGTCTGGGTCACACGCACAGTAGTTGAGATGTTTTGAGATGCTGGAACATTCCCATAACTCACAGTAACAAGAACAAGATGTCCTCTGGGGTGAAAGCCAGCGAAAAGGCAAACGCATGAAGGAGGGGGCAGCGAGGGCACAGAGTGAGATTGAGTTGGAAAGGCGAGGGGGAGAATTGGGATGGCAGTGGGCCGGGTTCCTGCTGCACACAGCGAGGCCAAAACCCGGAGCCGCTCTGTGCCGGGAATACCAAGCGCCTGGCTCAGCGGGCGGCGGACAAAAGGCCGATGGGCGTGCTGCGGCTGCTTAGTTTTCAAAGAGCGAGGGCCGAGGGCTGCCCATCTCTTTCAGTGCCGAGCAACAAGCCCGACCGGCATAAAGACACATTGTAGACGTGGCAGAAACAGAGCCGTCCACGTTTGAAAAGAAGCCTCCTTCACATCAGGAAATGGACCAGGGGTGGGGTGATGGTCACTGCCATCTCTGGTTAGGTTTCACATTGAAATGCTTTACTTCGTTTTCACCTGATGTTCTTTAGGGGTTCCAACTGGGTTCTAACCAGTCAGCCACGAAACTATGACGTAGCATTCATTCATCAACCAACAACAGCAAGTTTTTAGAAAAAGTACACACTTTCAATCCCAAACACAAAGGCAGCCTGACATTCGACAACATTCCAGCTTCAAAAGCTCTAAGATTTCCCATCATTCCTTTGTGCCTCTCACTCTTGGAACACAGATTAGACTGTAATTTCTCTCTTTTTCTGATTTCACAGAAAACTTTCTTTTTTTTTAGCATGCTAATCGTGCCTCAATGAGGCTATTTGACGACCAACACTTCACAAATTCTAAATTTATGACACATCCCAAAAACGATTCATTTATTGTTTGATACTGCAGATATTTTACAAAAAAAACTGTCCAAAATGAACTGAGAAGAGATCCAACATCGGCAGTTTGAAACAAAAACTTGAAAAAATATTTTTGTATAACTATATGACTCAGATGTTTATGTAGGAAAAAGGAAAAGCTTTATGTAAAACAAGACGTTGTATTAGAATAAAACCACAAGAATATCTGTGATAAGAAACAATAAATGTGTTGGTAACTGCAACGGCAAGAAAGAAGGAAGAAGATGGTGACAGTTCTATAGGTATGAAGGTTAATGCACACCCAGAATTGGATGTGCGTTCCAGAACTGCCTAAATGTAGGTTCTTGAATGGTGTTCACACTGAACAAGCAGGGAGGGACTTCTTCTTTTTTTACTGTTTACTAGCGCATGTGCACCATTTAGAGTTTGGAAGAGGCTTGGTGCAAATCTCATGAATTTTGCCCCAGGGCTTTTCTTTCACAGCTCTATTCCGATACATTAACTTGGTGTCAGAATTATTTCTGGGCACGAACCGCAATTGTTAATTACTCCTTCACGATCAATTTTCCAATGGTTGACACTTCCATGTCTTAAAGAGGACAACATCCAAGTGTTACTACCGAATCTAAGTCACTCGTTTTGTCCACAGAGCCCGAAAATAGTCACAGAAACATGCATAGCTACGTGTGAACACGAGAATTTTGAACATGGAAGCCGAAATGTTTCTTTACATGGACTTTTTGTAAGAAGCAGTGACTTGATGAAGATGTAGGAAGAGGTCAGGCAGGAAATTGTGGATCATTATGTTTGCAGATGACATTGTGATTTATATTAAGATCAGGGAGCAGGTGGTTTGAGGGAAGATCGGCTGCAGCAAGACGAAGTACCTGTATGAAAATGAGAGGAAATCAAGTGGAACGGTGAAGTTAAAGAGGTCGAGGACTATAAGTCCAGTTCAGTCAACAGAGTCCAGTGCATCGTGTAGAAAAGAGGTGAGGAGGCGTATGCAAGCAGGTTGCAACTGGTGGAGGAAAGTTTCATGTGTGACAAGATGTGTCAGCAAGCATGAAAAGAAATACTGTGGTGAGAGCAGCCATGTTGGTGGTTTAGAGACTCTAAGAGAGAGCCAGGAGCCAGAACCGGAGCTGTTGAAGTTCTCTTTGGGAGTTATGAAGATGGACTAGATCAGGAATGAATCCATCAGAGGAACAGCTCATGGTAGATGCTTTGGAGAAACATGCAAGGAAGTCGATCAGTCATCAGAAACTGTCATGACATTGGTGAAAGGATGCTGAGGTTTGAACTGCCAGGAAGGAAGAAGACCAAGGAGGAGGTTCATGGATGAATCAAGGAGGACATGGGAATGGTTGGTGTGAGGATGGAGGATGAAAATAACAGGATAAGATGGAGGCAAAGGATTTGCTATTGCAATTCCTAGAAAGAGCAACCATGAGGCAAAAGAGGTCCTGAAACAACCCCAGTATTAAATAAAATATGTACAAACAACATAGTTTTGGATTCGGGCTTTGTCTTATTTCTGAGAAAGTCAGTCGTGAAGCACGCATCTTACACTTCCTCTGTGAAAAGCTAAATATTTACAATGTCATCCACAACCTTACTGGAACAAGCACTACATCACATTTCTCCCCATGTTCTCCTGTCGTTCTTAAATTCAAAAGATGGTGACAATTGTTCAAGCTTGTTCCAGTAACAACATCCCAGGGGTCTAAACTTTAACAGTAAAACTGAAGGCGTGGCTCAACTATAGGTTTTGTCAGAAACTACACTTTTGAAGACCTGTCACAAACCTTCAAAATAAAACCAGATAATTTAGTGATAACGCCAGAAATTAGCTTTAGAGAACGGAAAACGTTTATGTCTTAGTCACAATTGCTCTTAGGTTGTAGTGAGCACTATATTAACACACAAGTCAGCTTGAAGTGGCTGAACCTTCCTAAATCCTGCGCAATGCGCAAGGACCTTGTTGGTGTTGTTTACGTGATAGTTACGCCCTCCTCGTAGATATGACTCGCAGTTAGAAATGAAGAAGTTACAGGGTGGTTTGTGTAGGCATCCTACGGGCACCCATGCATGTGGCATTGGGTCAGTAAGGAGCTAGTACTCACACCTCAGTAACGACTAGTGGCCTTGCAAACACTTAGCAATGCATTTACCGAAGGAACAACAATTGTTCAATTTTTATGACATCACTTTGAGGTGGCCGTACGACCCTCAAGGAAACTGCAGCCGCTCCTCTGTGCAACACTCCATGGACCCGTACCCGTACGGTCATTAGCTTCCTCCAAAGCTTCTCTGAAACTTGGGTAAAGATGTAAAAAAAGAGACAGTTTTTGTTTTTATTTTCTATCAAAATTAAACTCACTGTTCTCATGAGGAACATTAATCCAACAGCATGCTTTTTTTCCCCTCCTATATTGGGTTTATTAGATGCATCGGTTCTCTCAGGAAACTCACAGGAAATTGAAAAATGTATGACATTTGCTGCAAAGTAAACACAAACGGTTGTTACAATTATATCCTGCAACCTTTACAAAACTATTGCATAAATGAAAGGAACCATTGAAGCCCTTTGAAACTCTTCACGTTTCACGAAACAGTTCAGTTTCAGCGAAGTCTTAAGCTATTGTGGCACAAATCTTCATACAAACCATCGTGTTCTATGACTTTCTGCAGTTATTCTGAATTATTTCTTTGGAAAGTGAATAGCTTTAAGTTGTTGCTTATAGACTGTAGTACAAACAACAGTCAATTATGATAGAACATGATCATATGTTCCACCTATTCACATTTTTTAGCATGTATCGACCCACTGTTGCATATTTTATGTAGATGTAGAAAAGATTCAGTTGATGTGTGCCAATGTACAGATCTCCAGTTTTTGGATCTCTTATACCTTTTCTCTTTTGGCCAATGGCGTTTCACAACATGGTCAAGGATGAGGTGATGTGAAAAGAAGATTTCAGACCACTGACTCTATAAGAGTAAGTGTGATGTCACTCATATCAATGTTTTACTTCTGAAATGAAATTAATGCAGTCCCTTTTTTTCGCGATACGGACGCCGCCGTGTTGGAGCCAGATGTCGTCAGTGAGCAGTGATTGGGCCAAGTTGGTCTGAGTCAACATTTCTATGGCAACCACTCTCACCAGTCAAAAGCGAGCTTTTTGGAAGGCCACACCCCTACCACTAAACGTGGGCTTGCAAGAATCTGTCACTCAAGCTTTAATGTGATTTGGATTTTCCAAAAACGGTCTTTGTCTACTTTCTCAGAAACAGGAAGTGATATCAGCAAGCGTAGTTTTACTCAAAAGCATGCATATTTTAAGTCATTTCCATGATTAGACTATAAGTCATTAGGTTTTGCTAAAATAAAATCCTGTTCTCTAATTATTCTCTCTCATTTAAAAAATATGTAAATCAGCAGAAAATATAAAAATAAGTCAAGCTAAAAGTAAACTAAGACATCTCATGTTTTGCGTTTTTAGATTTCATGTCTGATGTTGGGGAATGTTTGTCAAAACTAATGGGAAAACTTACATTTTTCAAAATATGCTAAAAAAATAAATAAAAAATGTTTAAAATATTGAATCTAAGAGGAAAAAAAAGCTGGAGTTGCTGTGGGTTTTGGAACAAAGAGTAAAAAACAACAATTAAAAGAGAAAAATTCCTCCCTGATTGTTTGGCCCTCATCACCATAACCAGTGCAGCACAACCAAAAGCCATTTTGCTTCTTTTGTTTCAGCTAAGCAGCTGTCATTTACAGGACATTGTTCCTGTTGGATCCCTCTATGCTAATTTCTCCTTTTTTCTGGATGGTGGTGGTGGGGACAATTCCACCAACAATATGCACAGGAGCATCTAACAGAAACCCTTTCATGGCACAAACCCTGGGGTGCCCCGAACCGTGCCAAATGAAACAATGGCTTATTGCTCTGAGTGAGCACATCCCGGCCCCTCAATAATGCATTAAGTTCCAGGCTGCAGAAGCGCGACCCCCTTGAACTGCATGCACTCGCGATGCACATACTGTAAACACATCTCCTGGGGTACCACAAATTCATTGAAATTTGAAGCAATATTGGCAGAGGCACACAGAAAAAAGCTTTTAATGCGGAAGAGGAGGAATGTCATATTATTCTCCATCACAAATTGAATTTTCTGGACCGGATTAAAAGGCGCATTGTCAATAAACTGTATATTTTTGAAATGGTGTCGTATATTAAAGGTGCTTAGAACTATAAAGGACATTAATTGAGACAAAAGTGAGAGATGAGTTCTTTAGTCGGTCAGAGTCACCTCTAGAACTTGTTTGCAACATGCTACACGTTAGCGTTAGCACAATACCCGTTACTCTCAGCCTTATTTGCAGACCGTAAAAGACAGATATCGCTAAAACAAACATTACTGCAATGCCAACTTCCAACCTTGTTAGTAAGACATAAAAAAAAACTGCGATACGCTACACGTTAGCCGCGTTAAAAATGTTTGCCATGTTAGCGCTAGCACAATACCTCTAACTCCCAACCTTGTCAGATCTACTTAAAAAAATTGACTGCTGATCAAACAAACAACATTATAGTCACTACGCTAACTCCCAATCATATCAGTACCATGTAAAAAAAAAAAAAAAAAAAAAAATCATCCATCGATTTAGCCACATAACGATAACTCATGAAGAGAATGTGTTGTACTTCACAGTTTCACTACAATTTTCACATTTGAAGTTATAAAAAATATCTATGTGCAGGTTTTGGCAACAAATCTACAAAAATAAATGTCCACATTATATCACATTTGTTTTACTTTATACATCAAGACTTTGTGGTCAAAAGAGATAGGAGAGAAACAAATTGAGATATGAAATTCTATCTCAGGACTAAAGTTACCAATCAACCAATGAACACGTTGACAGGAGGAGGAAGCTTCAACCTTCATTAACCGGCCTGCACTTTCTCACTGGACCGGATTCACCCACCAGATTTTGTTTCAACTTGTTCCGCATTCGCTCTTTTTCAGACTTATGTGGTGTGGTGTTTTTTTTCTGTCAAACACATCGTGCTTAACATCATTTATGCCACTTCGTTTGGTTCCAGTCTTTGGTTTGTGGAAAGTCTGGGTGCATTCACGCTGTAGTGAACCACACCAGAATTTACCTGCAACTGAACCAAAATTCAGCTTTTACACAACCCAAACGATGACCGTTATTCGAGTCAAACAAAACTTGGTGATAGCCAAGCAAGACCAAACATTTGAAATCTCATACTCTGATTAATATAATAGTTTTTGCACAAATTTTAAAACAAATGTCAGGAACCGGTTCTAAAACCGAAAATGCAGGAGACCAGGCTTGGTGGCATAAACTAAAACATGTATTAATTAAACGTTAGCATGACAAAATCCAAAGAAAAACATTTGACAACGCAGATAACCTGAAGAAAGGAAAACCAGGAGCTTAAATACACTGAGCAATGAAAACAGCTGAGAGGATAATCAACATGAAACTTGTATCAATTTGAGCAAAATGGACTGAAAATAGGGATGCAAGACGGGACATTCTTAGGCAGAAATTGGCCAAAAAGAGGCATGGCACAAAGTTTGCTTGGTACAGCCATTAATGATCATGACTTTCACATGTCAGCCATGTTTGGAGAATCTGTAAGGTTGTACCATAAAGACCAATTAAGTCATATGTTCTTTGAAAAAAGAAAAACAATCTAGATAATGCACCAAGAGAGAGGTTGTGATTGTTGGTGCGAGGTGAGATTTCTGAATCCATGTGGTGCTTTTTCACGTTAACCTGAGCTCCCGATTTGCCTTAAAACACGTGGACCTGAGCGGGACTCGTGCATTATTCAGATGTAGGTCACCTTGTGTTCGGAAAAGCTACCGCTACGCTTCAGTAATCGGGGTCAGACTCAGCAAACAGTGTGATGTTACACAACGATATAATTAACACTGAACTTTTTCTGGTTTTCTTTAGATCTGGATGAAGATCTGCTCAGCTTTCAGAAGGTTCTTTGTCCTTCTTCTGGATGTTTTGTCTGTAAGTCAGATGTTTCTTCTTCTTCTTCTTGCGTCTCAACTGTATTTAGATAAAGTCATAGTGGAAATGAAAGAGGAGAGTCTCTGCTGATGTTTGAGGCTCATCCCGAGCCTTTTCATCGTGAACTGATTTACCCGAGTCGATGATGTGTGTGCGTGCATGTGTGTGACAGCGTGAGTAGTTGCGTTCGACTTCATTGTATCACTTGAATTGTAAAAGTGTGTAGCCCCGGGCCACGGCTCTCCCTGAACGGGCAAAGTCAACTCAAATTGGGTTATTAGAGACCTCGGGCTGAGCAGCCGGGCCACCAGGAATCCAAAATAAAGCAGCGGCCCCCTTCTCCCACTCCCCCCACCAAAAATAGACCACCATTGGCAGGAAGAAACCAGGTTAATGCTGAGAAAAGACTTCCCAAGGATTTTCATGGAGCTGCCGTCCTCGTCGACTCCCTCCGACCTCCAGGATCCAACCGGGTTTTCTGCGGAGCGGCAGATTAGGTTCGAACAAAAAGAGGCAACTTGGAGACCTTCGCTTGACCCCTGAGGGCAAAATCGATGGCTTTGTAATTCCAGAGAAGATTACATTCAATCAGTGCAGATTTTAGAGGAGAAAGTGTTTTTTTTTCATGTGTCACATGTCCAGCTGTCATCTGTCATCAGCGTTTTATCATACTTCCTGGATGAAGCTGAAGAAATCTCTCGAGGAAAGGTCAAGATCGACTGACACATCATTCACATCCTCTCAGTTCAAATTGTGAAGCCACATTCTTTTGAGTTTTTTAAAACAACCAATTAGATTACGTTTATTCAAGGTGTAAGTATTTAAAGTTTGAAAAAACATTTTTAAGCTAAGTTTACACCGGGCTCGGTAACACAGATTAATGCGACCGCTTCCAATGAAAAGTCTATGTAAACGTGTGTTTCAGGCTTTTACGTTCAAAACGCTCACGTTTACTCGTCAACACAAAAGTTTTTAAGTTCGTTTTTGGGCTCTACGTACAACAGGAAGTACAACTCGCTATTAGTTATTTGGATGCATTTTCAATGTCTGCATAATAAGACAAGTTTTATTAGGATGAAGTACATCCAGTATCCTTTTCTGTAATAAAAATAAAATAAAATCAGAAAACAAAAGAAATTTCCATAAATCAAAATGAAACGTTAAAAAAAAAAACAAAAATCAAACATCATAATCCATCAGTGATGTCCATTAGTACCAACCTCTTTTGATTATCGTGTTTCGTTTTTGAACATTTCACTTTGATTTCTGGAAATTACTTTGGTTTTCCAAAAGGCTTCATTTTTATTTTGTTTCTTTTTATTGCTTTTTTGTTTCTGGAATTTTGTTCATCATTTTAGATTGTCGTTGGGATGCTTTTGCGTTAAATGATTTGTTGGTGTGATTTTGCCCTTCAGGGCCACCATAGTTTTCTGCAGGTTTCATAAACGGGAAGAGTGGAGTTGAGGGAGGCACGTTTCCTAGGATAACTGGGGATGACTCCCCCGTGTGTATGGATCTTATCACATGTGAGGCAGTGGGGGAGGAGGGCATGTGTGTGGCAGTGTGCTAAAGTGGGGTGGCAGGCCTGGAGGGGGGATTGGGGGGGGTCTTACATGACAGGAACAGGGGCTTCTGAGGCTTGTCCAAACATCTTGTCCGGACTTATTCTGACAGCGGGATTAGAAGCACCTGCCAGCGAGACAAAGGCGGGCCTCACGGCACATGAATGAAGGGCTGCTGCTCACAGGCTCCGCCTCCTGCCCACTCTTCGTCATTGATCCTCTGCATCTCTGAGGTTTGGACATAGGAGTCAGCTCTGCAAGCGTCCAGGCTCTAAGAGCGGGAGGATGAAGAGCTGGAATTCTTCAGATCTGCTGGGAATGTCACTTAAAAAAAGACTGAAATGGAGTGAAAATAGAAACGTTAAAGGGAGGGGATGGCAGGAAATGTGCCCTGAATTTTTACTGATGTTCAGGGAATGCTTCCTGGAAACGTTTCTTTGGTGACTCAGTCAGACCGCTTTGAATCCACAAATATCAGCATTCCGACAGTGTTTCATGCAAGTCTCAATGTCATCTGAAAAATAACTCCATTCTAGTGACAACCAACTTTGTAAAGGCCCAGAGCAAACCGGTAAGTGAGAACTTCTTAGTGCGAAAGTACGGCAAACTAAAACAGAGCATGATTGACGGCCTCCACCTGCAGAGCAGCTGCTCCACGTCCAACCTTTAAACAACCAACCTGTCAGGTCTCACATTTTAAAGTCACATGTTTTAGCGCTTCTTCTGCTCTCTCATCAACATCTATTATTGTAAATTATATAATTTATCATTAATTGTATAAAAATATTATAATGAACCCTTCTGTTAATGAAACAACTACTGTGTTCACTTTAAAGTTAAACTCCCGTTCGCTGAAATTTGCTCTCCATCCCCTGGGGGAGGGGTGAGCTGCAGACACACCTGCGCTCAGGAACCATTTGGTGGTTTAACCCCCTCCAGTCCAACTCCTCAATGCTGAGGGTCAGTCTCAGGGCGGACACTCTCCCACAAGGCCACTGAGCTTTAGAGCTAACAAAAGAAATCATAAACAGAATTTTTCGGAAAGTTGACCAATAAAAATTTGACACAGTGACGGTTTAGCATAATAATTTAAAAAGATAAAACAAAAACTCTGGAAAAAGGCTAGGATCCATTGATTCGTTTTTGTTGCCCAATCATTTGAAGCGATTACTATGATTCTATGACTGTCAATGAAATGTCTGTACCTGTTAGGGGGTGTTTGTCAGGAACTGCAGCTCCAATTGTCTCAGATTTTAAAGTTTCTCCGGTCAGTTTCAGTTTGTTCCACAGATGTTTGAAAAATCAGGCTCATAGAGGCTCTCTTCAGAATTTTATTTTTTGCTTCTAGCAATTCACTTTTCAAGGACTTGAGATTTGACTCTATTTTTAAAGTTTGGAACATTTGAACTAAATTCATTTGTTTGTTTCAAAATTTTTTTGGGGAAAATATATATATATTTTTACAATGTTTTTGGAGTAAAGATGCAAAACCACCATCTGCCTGTTTTTGTGTCTCCGTGAGGTGTTTAACCCTTTAACACCAGAGCTGTCGCCGGTGACAGCAAATATCAAATGTTCTTTGAATCTCTTTGAACTTCTACGCAATCAGCTCAATTCTAACGGATTCTGACACAGACAAAAGCAGCTTTGTGTCAGCTTTACCTTCACGATAAGTGTTGCAGATCGACAGTTGTTTTATGTTAATTGCGTAAAGTGTTGCATACCAGTGCAAAGCTGCTTTTCTCTGCTTATGAATCTGTTGGAATCCCGTTATGACGTACATGGTTGAAGAGTTATGGTAAAGCTCTAGTGTTAAAGGGTTGAAAAAACAGCTTAATGACAATTTGTGATGTAAAAATATTAATTTTAAATATAAGTTTGAAAACTTGGGACTTGACGTAGATCTGTTCCCAATGACTTGACTTGTAGAGAAGGGACTTGTGAGCATTTCCGCCTCTTACAGGATCATCCATGGGCAGCTGTGGTCACTGGAACATTGGGCTGCTTGGAGAGGGTCTTTTTGTCCTAATCTTTACTCACACCCGTACGGGGGTTGACACATACAGATGCTGCAGGTTTTTTGGGTTGTCCCGGCTCATGAGTGGTCGTACAGAGGAGTGGTCACATCTTAAGGGAGTGCAGGTGTGTCTTGCAGTGCCCCTGTGGCTCGTAAGGCCACAAAATTGAACGTACGATTGCCACATGTGTAGTACGTGTATTGCAAAGAATTCTTAAGGATAATGCAAGTTGAATGCACTTACGAGGTACAGATGATGCTCTTGTACGGTGTCCTTATGTCACACTCCAGTCATTAGTAAGGTTCATGTAATATCTCCTTACTAACCGCACACAAATACTCCATACACAAGGTGTGCATGTTTTACCCGAGTGCCTGTAGGATGTCCACACAAACTACACTCTGAGTGTCTAATAACCTAAATTCTAACAGGCTGCATGCAAGCAGTACGCACTTATCATGTGAACATCACTAACGGCGTCCTAGCGCAGTCCGCAGGATTTTGGGGAGCGTTAAAAATGAAAATATTTGTACAATAGACCTGCATCTCACCTACTTCAATGTTATTAACTCTTGCATGTTGTATAAAAGTTCACTACGACCTCTGCGCCACCTCTACAGGTTTGAGCCGTTTTTTACCCACAGACAGTCCATATCCACCCATAAGGGCAGTCATCATTAATCCTCTACATCACTGAAAAACAAGGCCTGTTATTATTGGAAGAAATACCTGTGAAGAGATACATAGAGATGACTGTAAATGTTTTTGCCATGCACACACATTCACACACTGATGGCGGCTCCACCACTGAACACTGGCTACCAACCTACAACCACCAGGAGCAATGTTCAATGTCTTGCCCAAGGATGCTTTGACACATGGGCGGGCAAAGCAGGAATCGTACCTGCAACCTTCTGATCAGACGTAGTCCGCTCTACCTGTGGATGTCGGGTACCCTATACCATCTGGAACAGTCTCCCCCTCTCTGTTTGGAACGTCCAGCTTTACAAACCTTCAAAACTCCAACTATAGTTGAAAGCAAACCGACTGATTTTCAACCTTCTGCTATTGCACTGTCATGATGTGTATTTTTTGGGATTCTATGCCGTGATTTGTAACATTTTAGGAATGTATTGGCTTGTTGATGTGATTTCATTGTGATCTAAAGTCTTATCCTTTATCCTGTCTGGAGACTATGAATATAAATTAGCATTAATGCTAAAATCCGGCATATTAATACCTATCACTGTCTGTATAGATGCTCATTAATGTGCATTGTTCACATCAAATAGACAAATAAGCAAATAAATAACAAATAAAAGCACAAGTCTGTCAAATTCCTTTTCCAAAATCTAGAGTTAGAGAAGAGTGGAGGTCACGACACAAATGAAACAGCAACTGAACTACTCCGCAGTAAGTACCAGCAAGCGCCATGATGGCTGAGATGATGCTGTGATCTGTATGTGGACGTTAGTTTCAAAAATCCCTTATTTTGAAACATGAAATGACAAAGGTTTTGAGGTTTTTGTTTGATGCACAGACTTTCATGGTTGCTTTAGCAATATCACAGGGGGAGGGGTCATGATATCATGCCATGTTATTATGTGAATGTCTCTCAATTTAGACAAATGAGCATTTTTGAAAATAATTATAAGCATTAACAGACAATAGTTTGATTGAACAAGGCTGTATATTTTCTGTGCTATAACCTGAAGACGTCTCCTGTCCGTGGGCCTAAATCAGGGAACCTTCTAAAGTGCTTCTTGGTGTAGGGTTTCTACATGGGGTTTGAGGTCAGAACGCCTCGGAAAAAGTATCGTTCTTCTGTCTTCAGAGTCTAAAACACTCGAGTGGGATCTTTGAAAATGAACTCCTCAGATGTGCTTTGGTTTCCTTTGATGGAACATGTGCTCCGCGGCTTTACAGTACAGAAGGATCGGTTTCACAAATCCGAAACAGTCAGTCTGACACATCCTCCTCTAAGGATGTTTACGACGACAAACGCCACCTCGGCTAGCATCTGTTATGGTCTTGAACCTCCCCTGCGGTGGGTGGAGGAAGATGTCCTTTTGACACTAGCCCTTGTGAGGCTTTTAGAGCTGTCCTCTTCCTCAACCCTCGCAGGACACCTGGGTGGTTCCCCCCCTCCCAGTCTTTTTCCCATGTTTCTGGTCCAGTTCCCATTTCTAAGCCCTGAGGTGTTGACAGCAGCACACCATAGCCGTGTCTCTTAAGCTCATCCGGCTGTGGTTTTCCCGTAACTTTAGGCAGAAGAAGCTGTCTCGCAGGAATCAGAAGTACTTTAATTCTTTTATTCAACACTTTTTTTATGAAAGCATCAGCACCGACTGATTTTTTAAGTGAACTCTAGATGATCACGCCCATTCATACATCAATTTTTTTAAACTGTCGGGGTCAAGGGGGTTGCTGAAGCCTGTCCCAGCCACTGTTGGGCGAGGGCGGGGTAAAAGTCAAAACTAAAAGTCAAAACTTGTTTCAGCTCTCATCATGCCACGTTCACATGGGCATGTGATGCGTGGTCAATAACGTTTAGCATATGGTGTTCACACTGGTACCTGATATTAGCGCAGGTAATCACAGTTGAAAAAGGCGAAATGTCGACGCGGTGCAAATCTTGTGAATCTTTCACAGTTCTATTCCGATGTATGAAAGACTTGGTGATTTAATTCCTGAAACGGAAAAACAGCAACTATTGATTTCTCCTCCATGATCAATTTTCAAAGGATTGACACTTCCATGACTGGAAAGGGACGTCATCCATTCTACTAAATCGGAGTACCTGATTCTTATATTGTGTTGGGGTCAAAACTAACCAATTTTCACTCTTGAAAAAGGGTCATTTTTGACCCAAACACAATATAAGGATTAACTTTTAACGCACGTTGTACGTAGAGCCCAAAAACAGTCGTAAAAACTTGGGTAGCGACATGCGAATGCAGGAGTTTTGAACTGAAATGCGCATTTATGCGTTTACTTTTCATTGGAAATAGTGGTTTGAATGATGATGTGAACGCGGTTCAGACAGGAACAGGATTGCAGACACAGTATGTGTTCATACCATATTAGAACACAATAAAGTCCTAAAAGTGACATAGACAATCACATGCAATTTCTGGAGCTGATTCCATTTATATTCTATATTTCATTGCCTTTTTGACATCCTTTCATATTGTTTTTTCCAGTTAAACAAAAGGTTCATCCAGTCTAATTGTAAAGCACTTTTTGTTTTTCACATTTTTTTCCAGAAAAGCTGTATTTCAGTGCAGAAGTCTTGGGAAGTGTGGCAAATGAAAAAAATGGAAGGCCATTGCAAGTGAAAGGGTAAAAATATGTTTCAAACAGTTTGTTGTTGTTAATAATGTTAAAACATCTGTTCCTTTAGCTAAAGTGCTATTACTAATGCCTAAAGAAGCTTGTATTGATGATTTCTGCATCTTTGTCAAAAATGATACTAATATTGACACTTAAAAATTGGGGGGGTTGCAAGGGGGGCAGTGCCCACCCCTAGCCCCGCTGTAGGTCCGCCCCTGGTTGAGACCATTTCTGAAATATAAAAATGTACCCTGAAGTGTGAAGGAGTTGTTTGACCAGATTGACCCCTCTCTCAACAAAATGATGACCCAACATGGCCATTGGCCAGCTCACCTGCCACTCCAAAAAATAAACGAACCAAAGTACGCAAAAAAAAAAATCTAAACGTCTGATTTTTAACATCCCATGTGTTATGAACAATATACAAAGTGATACATTTGAGAAGTGTTATTTTAGGGGGAAAGTTGGACTCCTTATAAATGTGAATCATTGGAGAATCACTGACTCTTGCAGCCTCCCTTCAGCGATACAGTAATTATGTCCATTTTGTGTCAAACTTAGGAATGAAAGCTGGGGTATTGATTGGGTTTGGAAAATTATGGCAAGCTGTGTCCCAAAAAATCAGACATGGATTTCAATTTTTGACATTTAAAGCGGGGATTGAAATAATTGTTCTGTTGAAAAGTGTGGTTGGTTCAAGTGAAAAACACAAAAGGATCCCAGAATTGTACTTTTGCCTTTATAAGGAACTGAAGTGCATACGTATTAGAATGAGCTACAGTTTGAGAGAAAATGTACGCTTCCTATCAGTCAAATCTGGCTTGATGTCAGTCAAGGGGCATGAATGTATATGTGGTCCTTTGTCAGTTGAGTTTTACGCACTCAAGGGAAGCTGCGATTGTTGTCAGGCATATCTGACACGTGACTCAAGTTCAGAATAAATGCTTCAACAAAAAAAAATGTGATTTTAACTCTCTAATCTCTCTAGTTTGCCGCCTGACTGAATCTTCTGACAGCAAAAAATGGTTACTCGCGTCTGTGACGCTTAGATCTCTTCAGATAAGCCATAAAAGAGGCAGACTGCTCAACCTGACACGTCAAGCTGTGGAACTTTGAAATACAAAATGTTTTTGAGATCCATTTAAGATAAAGTCGTGGAGAATGTTGTTCTGGCTCTAAAACGTCCCTTCCCGTCTTCCCCAAGCTTGGTTTCCAGTTCTGAATGCTGAGCTAACATCACTTTGCTCTCCTGCTCGCCGTGTTTTTCTTCAGATATCATAATACCGCCCAGAAGTTTGCTATGAAAGGTGACTCTGCATGACAAATGCATTGTTGGTGGTGGTGGTGGTGGTCTGCGAGCACGGGAGGCTCCTGGCTCAAAGTGACGCTGCAGAGAAAACAAAAGTGTGAAACAAAAACCTTTCATAAACGAAACCTGGGAGGCGATGAAGTCAGATAGCTAATCCTTGTATTATCATCTCAGTGTCTGGACGCTGTTGATACTTTCTGCAGCTGAGGATTTGCAGTGTTGTTTTTCTTCTCAGCTTCTTAAGGGACCTGCATCTGTGACAGAAATTCCCCAAGCATTGAAAACCCAAGTGAGTTTGTTTAGTTTGACCCCTGTTTTTCAATAATCAATCACATGCAATAGAAAAGCCCCCTTTTGAAGGTTTTAGGATGCCTACATCATCCTACCAGGCCACCTGTGGCCTAATTTGCAATGGCCTGTACCTACGAAACCAGGTGGAAATGTATGAAGGCAAAACTTGATGCAGAAGTTAGTCTTTATATTGCAAATTTTCCATCCTATTAAGATTCTTTTTTTTTTTTAAAGTGCGCCTTACAATCCAGAGAGCCCAATTTTTAGATAAATTCTGGTTGTGTTTACTGATATCAAAGCAATTTTGAGTACATGGTACATGGCTCTCTGTCAAACTGTTTTTGAATGAGTTGCAAACAATGTCGAGTGTTTTTGTAAATGTGCTAATGTTGCTAACACGTGCGATGTCGGACTGTGTTTTAGTTTTTTTATGTTGCTGCCAAGATTGGGAGTTATCATGGTCACAGTAACGTTTGTTTTAGCAGTACCAGTCTGTCTTTTTTTTCTGTGTTGCAAACAAGGTTGGGAGTTACAGGTAAAAAGCTAGCATGCTAACATGGCTAATGAATAGTGCTAATGCACGTGTTACTACCAAAACTGGGAGTTCGCGTTGTCATAGTAATATTTGTTTTAGCCGTATCAGTCTGTCCTGTTTTTTTTATTTTTTACACGTGTTGCAAAAAGATTGGGTGTTATCATAGCTGCTCTAATCTGGCTAGCGTGTAGCTGTGTCAGCATTTCTTCTTTTTAAAGGTTTTTCATCTTTCTAACAAGATTGGGAGTTTGCGTAGACACAGTAACATTTGTTTTAGCGGAATTAGTCTTTTATTTATGTCTTGCAAACAAGGTTTGAGTTACACGTATTATGAATATGCTAACATGGTTGACACTTCTAATGTGGCTAACGTGTAGCATGTTATAAACAAGTTCTAGGGTTACCGTAAACGTAGTTTGACTGATAGACGAACTTTTCTCTGACTCGATTGGCTCGCTTAATTTACCTTTTATGCAACACAAGTTCCAAAGTAGACCATTCATTGACTGTGCGCCTTGTACAGCATAAAATATGTTAGGGAAAAACCTGTGCGAGCATCCCTGTAGTAGAACCTTAAGCGACAGTGAACGTTTTTCCATTGCAGAATGATTGATATTTGATGGGGAAAAAAACAAACATTTACAGGACATGACAAGAATAGACAGATGTAAAAACACATTTTGGCACAACTTTTTTAACTTCCTATTAGATCAGGAATTATTATTAATGTTTACTGTCAGTGCAAATGTAATAATCACAAATATTGATCTGATTTACTTGAGATCATTGAAGTGAAACTGCTCAAAGATGCACAGTGAAAAGCAGACTGAATGAGTGCTCTTGAGGCTATTTTTTTAACTCTGTCACATATATTTAGCAAAAACATTTCTGCAGAGAACGTTTGAAACGAATTTTTCATATTTCCTGGGTTTAAACATCAGTGCCAAATCATACATTGCTGGCCTCCTAGTGGAGTCCTGCCTCCAGCTGAAGGTAGTGTCTGTCTACACTGCTCACATCATCATCATCCCTCCGCCACCATGCTTCACACTTGACGTGAGATTTCATGTAGCAAAAGTGGATTGTTTTCTATTTTGATTTGAATGCTTCACTTTTTGCTGAGATTTGTAGAATCTTAAATTTGGGGTTTGAAAAAGTTGAGCACACCTTTGGAAACTTGTCCAAATGTCCTCTGCTGGAAAAAAAAATACTAAAGGACATTTTATTAAATTGTGAAACCGTTTAAATAATGGTGACTTTCTTAAATTAATATGAAGAAAAACAGTTTCTCTTGAATAGAATAGACTAAACTAGGCTAGAATAGACTAGACTAGACTAGACTAGAATAGAATAGAAGAGTTATATATCACTGTCTATCTGAGCCAGTAAGGTTGACATTTCTGATAAGTCGGCACCTTGTGGTACTGACCCCAAATTTGCCGTGGATGTGCCATTGGACCTCCTCTTTCAGAAAACCCAATTGCATCAAGAAAAATTCAAAATGGCAGCAATTTGAAAGACGGCAGACATACATGCACTCTTCTGTTACATTTCAATTTCTGTTTGCCCTGGTCACATCAATATGAGCTGTTAATCCACAAAATGAAGTCTTTTAATTATAAATGGGTACCCACAGAATACTATTGTATGTATTTCAAAATCTTGGGTCTTTTAGTGGCTTTCATGCTTTTTGGAACTGGGTCCATCAGCTACAACTATAACAAATGTGGTATTTGAACCACAAAATGCACAATTATTTTAATAACTAGTTCTACTATGGGACAATTGTCAGTTTTGAATGAAGGACATCCGAATCTACACAGTAAGTGACAAATTTGCAAATGTATATATATGTATATGTATATTTATTATAAACAAGCCTCATTTGAAGTCCCTACTTTTCACACATTCAAAAGTTAACACCCAAACAACGTTTGTTTTGGCCAAATCACTGGAATGCTAATTTCCTGTGGACGAAGTAATAGCATGTTTTTTTCTTTAAAAAAATAAAATAAAATCATCACCAGAGGCTATAATCATCTAGTGATGGTTAGATTTTGTTTTCTTTTCTGATTATTGGCTCCTCGGAGCAGAAAACAGCAGGTTGGACCTCTGTTGCCTCACCCTTTCAAACTAAAACACCCACTCCCCAGTGACTTATTGGCACAAACTTTTCTTGAACCAGCGCTCTATGACTGCCAATGGCTGACTACAGCTGAACACCACTTTGTCATGTTGGAAGGCGTCAAGCTCAGTTGATCTTTTCGCTAACTGGGTCACACTGAAACAGAACTACTCGGAGTTGTGTGTTTTTGGGTTTAATTTTATTTTTTAATTGGAAAGTTTGTCGATACGCAGTCAAGAATACACAAATTCAGAACCACAAATTTAGCAAACTTGTGCCTTTAAAGGCAGCTAAAATGTTGTATTCCATTTGTTTTGGGTATGATAACAGATGCATATTTCAGAGTCCGCTGTACTCCTCTAAAACTGATTGTTCAGATTGTCAAAGACTTGTTCTGCTTGTCACACATCTTATTAAACAGGCTGTGCACATGCTATTGATTTTAAAACATTAACTTGATTGAAGGTCTTTCTTCCTCTCTTCTCTCTAGGGACAGATGATATTGGTCAGAAGCCTCATCTCTTCCTAAAATCTTGTAATCAAACCCTGTTTTTTTACAGATTCTGCAGGAATGTGGACACTGTCCTTCACCGCAGTTGAAGAGATGCAGGCCACATGTTTTGACTTACCTGTGTTTGTGCTATCTTTTCCTTAATTCAAACACAAACTGTGGTTTCAGCAAGAAACCTCAAACTTAGACTTGAATATGAGACGGTTTTGTGTTGCTCAGCTGTGAAAACATCTCTGCACTGACGCCGATCAGGAGGACTGCATCCGCTCCGCCTGTCTGGTATTGAACTGTCACTGAATCGGGATTCAGGCTGGGAACAGGGTGGGTGCACACGGGGGACGCCCCTTTCCAGCTTTGTCAGGAAAAGTCAGAAGAGTTGGAACGGAGTGAACAGTTCAGGACTGACTGCTGAACTCCGACCGGACCTGCTGTACTTTCTGCAGACAAGTGCCACCTCTGGTCAGAGGTCAGAACTGCTGCTGAAAATAGTTTTACCCTTTAAAAGCAAAAACAAACAAGAATTTATATTTAATGTCTACGTTTGACCACATTTTATGTGATTTCAAACTCAATTTATTAGTTAAAAATCAAAGTATTTGAAGTATTACTAAAGCAACCTTTGAGCCAAGCATTTTTCCAAAGTGCACGATCACACGTGTTTGTTTTAAACTTACAGCTTTGCAGCTTCTTCCCCTGAGGTTGAGTGAATATTTGTTAATGATTAGGTAGAAAAGCAAGTTTGATATTGGGAGATAAAGAGGATTGATGGAGCTGTCACGCCCACCTGTTGAACACACACAACAACAAGATCCGGCCTGGCTCGGTCCAAAGACAACAAGGCGCTGCCAGCGTGGCGCTAACCACAGCATTTTTTTTCAGTCTGCTCAGAAATCCACTGGAAAATGACCAACATTAGGAGCTATGGATCTCTGCGGCCTTAGAGAGTATGTAAACGTTTGATAAAGTGCTTTCATTGAACAGAAAAATGTATTTTTGTGTTTTTAGTTTGATACAAGTCATCTTTTTAGAATTTTACATCATCGTGAATACTTTCCCTGTTTGATCAACGACCATAGGTTTTGTTTCTCCCTTTTGTGCTACGATCACACTGCGCATGTGACGCGCGTTCTAGAAGCTTATGGTGTTCACACTGGACTTTCGCATCTGCAAATGATCAAAGCCGCACAATTCTCACGAATGTTGCTCCAGGCTTCTTCTTTCACAGCTCTGTTCTGATAAATGAGAGACTTGAGGCTCTTTCTACTGAGAGGTATCTTGTGGGTTCCAGATGACCCCCCAGCCTCAACGTTAACGTGCCTTGGACAGGCAGAGGGTAAAGCCAGACCGAAACATACCATTTTTCGACCCCCGTTAGTTGAAGGTCTATAGAAAAATGGAACGGACTAGTTTGTGTGGAGCTGTTGTTCGAACCCATTGATTGGCGGAAGGTCATTACGACAAAAGAAAGGACGAAGACGCGGCTGTATTCCTCTTCGCCCACAATCTTCTCTCAAACGATGCTAAATGTTTTGCGTGTACGAAGTACCAAAAGCCGAGCGGAAAAGCGTTGTTGTTGTTAGGGTTTCGTATTCGCACTTCTATCACACAAAGCTACACAATCGGTCTACGTGTGTCGTGACGGTCCAATTTTGAGTGGAAACGCTCACCTTAATTGCTCAGACTGTTCTCTACCGTATGGCACCGTAATAAACCGCTCAGTGTGAACGAGGCTTTGGTTTTATAGAATTCCAGCCGAACACATTTCGCCGTTATCATTTCTCAATTTTCAAACGGTTGGCACTTCTGTGATCTAAAGGGAAGATCATCCATTGGTCACAGCCAAATCCGAGTCCCTGATTGGTCAAAGTTTGACCTGGTTTATAACTTTCAACATGCGTTCAGTTTTTTTTACGTAGAGCCAGAAACGGTCGCATAGCTATGCGTGAACGCAAGAGTTTTGAAGCGACACATGTAACAACAAAACTAACAAACTGACTCTAGAATATTAAAACAAATAAAAAACAAACATGACCTATCAAAATTATTTTCAAAAATATATAATAATATTAAATCAAGTAAACCAAAAATTGACAAATAAAAGCCAATATTAGAAAACAAAACCAAAATGTGGCAGAAAAGTCCAAACAAAAAAATCACGTGTTAACTTTCATTTTTATAAGTCTTTTTGTCTTTCAGAGCCACCATACTTTGCTCTTCTTCCTTCTGCTTTAAAGAAAATTCCTTTTTTTTGTACAGCTGTGAATCAAATATTTCCAAGTGTGAGATTGATGCAACCGGAGGGCTTGAACCGTGCAGTTGTTCAGCTACAAACCTGTACATTTGGGCTGAAATCAGGAAAAATCCCACAGTCTATCTCTGAAGTTCCTTTGTTTCTCCTGATGAAGAATCGAGGAGTCAAAGAGTGACACGTCGGGGAGCCCTGACCCGCTCTGAACGCGCTCAACTTTGATGCACGCAGCCTCTCTTCACCTGGGACGACTTGAAAGACGGCGTCGCCTGCTTCTCTGCAGATCAAACTGCTGCATTATCCCGAGTCAGAGCACTTTATTCTTCTGCTGCAGAGAGACGGGGATTATTGATGTGTGCGCTTTGAAATATCAAAAGGGCCGCTGCAAAAATACAGCGATGCCTGCATCTTTTTATGTCATCACTCATTAGAGGAGCTGCGCTCTAAAGGCAGCTTTATGCAGGATCGTTTCAAGTACAATAGATCCGCGATCGCACTGTTAGGTTTCATGCAGTGTGCACGCCTTCAGAAGAAAGCCTAACTGCACCTCTTTCTCCATCTCCTGCTTTTAAAAGTTTTTCTAAGCCCATCTGCGAGGGTGAAATGTTTATCCAGGGACAGACGAGTCAAAGCGGCCCATCTCTGTGAGACAAAAGCTATTGAGGAGCTGACAGGTTTGTGCATGGAGGAGCTCAGGAAAACGGCGGAAAGTGAGACAAACGTGGAAGGAAAGACGAGTTTATCTGCGGGCTTCAAGACGCCCTAATCTGCCCTCCTTTTAAAATCCATCTGGGCTCGTCGAGCTCGGCTCGCTCTGGAGCCCCGGGTCTTTTCACTGCGCTCCACTTCCGCCACGGTGGCTGGGCCCAACTATCTGATAGCCTTTCTCCTTTTACACGGCGGCCTTTCTCGCCTGGCTGAATGGAGACAAAGTGTTTTACCTGACCTGACCCGGAGCCGCCTGATTGGACTCTGAACAGAACCAGCGTTAGGTCAGAGGCTCCCACCATGACAAGATAGGATGAAAATGCTGATAACGGATGATGAAGAGGCTTTTCCTTTAATACCATCAGAGATTAACCTCCTGATGATGAACGTTTCTGTCCGATTCTATCAGATCAGCTGTTTGATAGGAGACTGTAATTGTTTGAGAAGATTTAAATCTGACTGGTTTCTGAAGGTTAAAGGTCAGCACAGGAATTTACCGTATGTAACTAAAGAAAGAGAAACACTCAAAAAGAAGCAAACACTTTCACAAAAGTCCCACTGCAATCACCTTTTTCATCTATTTTCAAAGTGGTCGAAGTGGTTTTTTAATCATGATTACGCCATTTTTAGCCAAAATCCAAAAGCCTATGTCATTGTCATAGTTTCTGCAGAGTTTTTCCAGCAGTTTATTAGAAACTTGACACTGAATTGTAAGTGCGACTGCTGGAACAGAAGTAAGTCTCAGCTGATATCCCATCATCCCTTTGTTTACATGCTCTCCTGCTAGCTTGCAGCCTTTCACAACCCCCAAGCTAAAACTACCGATACAGAGCAGCAGGAGTTCATTAGAACTTTGCTTCTGAGTTGTGGGCAGGGCTTGTGGCCCGCCCAGCAAGTTTTCTGCGTCACAAATACGATCTCTTTCAGCTGCATTTTTTCATCTACTTTAAAGAAAGAAACACTCGGAAATGTAAATTTCAGCTTCAGTTTCTTTTAATATGTCCTCCATCATTGGAAAAATGCTACAAGAACATGCTAAAAACACCAATTTCATCGGCGTGGGTTTTCTAAACAACTAAACCAAAGCAGTTGAGAGTTTTTTGGGTTGGTTGAGCTTGAAGGTCACAAAGGAGTGTTTGCAGGAAGTGGCTGCTCCTGAAGGATCAATAAAAGCATCAGAGCGATTGCTCTCTTCTGATCTGAACGCAAATGAACAGACTTTTCCGCTCATCTTCTCCCTCCCCTCCACCTCCCCTCGTTCAGCCTCTTTGTTCAAACAGAATTTGACGACATGAAAGGCCTTTGAAGGAGGAAGAGGAGCTCCTCCTTCTCGTTAAACGCCGCGACCTCAATGAGCGAGAGGTTGATGATTATCAGGTCACATTTGTTTGACCTGGCATTAGCCTTGACATTTATGTCGGACCACCTCGCCCTCCTCGGGGGGGGTTGAAAGGTTTGAAACGGCGGAAGAACACAAAGAAGGCCTTAAAAGAGTGAAGGAGTGGAACAAGGGCTGAACTGAGCACATGCAGACCCTCAGCCTGCTGCAAACACCAACATGTTTATATGGGGGCTCTGTCTGTGCGCCCCATCTGATGGAGGATCAAAGGTGAGGCAGGGTGGGACACATGCACTCCTGTGCAGAATGAAAGTCGTGAAACAAAGAGAAGAGTCTTTACTCTCAGCAGGAAAGAAGGTGAAGCTCCTTCTCATGGGAAACCACCTTCAAGGTTAAACCACAGCCCACCCTCCTGTCTGTCTGATCCTCCGCAGAGATGTTTTCAGATATTTGTGGGAAACATTTTATTGTCGAGTTTGGAGAAGTCAAAACTTGCGTCGTGGGAATTGAACGTTATCTCAAGGCCAGAAAACGCAGACAAACTCCCGCAATTGAACTCGCACGTTCCGTTTTAGGTCGTTTGTGCACAGGTTTGCAGTTTGAAAAAGTGAAACACAAGAATACAATGAAAACACCAAGAATGGTTTAAAATAAAAGCAAAAGTCTGATCCAAAGATATCAGTTTTGATAAAGAGACGTCTTTGATAAAAAGAGATGGAGTTTTCTTATAGGAAACTCTGAAGGGTCGTAGACTTCCATGTTTTCAGCTTCTTACTCTGATGTTACACTTGATTGTTAACCAAGTAAACCTCACTGCATCAAACAATTGACAGAATATTAAAAGTTTCTTAAATTAGTGTGTTTATTTTAAACCCTTTTTGCAACATTAGTTTTTGTGTGAAATATACATAGTATTAATCATATTACATTGGGCTATTTGGTACATTTTTTACTCACAAGAATGTTAATTTAATCCTATATAACCATTCGTTTCATATTTGTTATTATTTATTATTGTTATTAGTTATTATTATTTTGTTATTATTTTTTATTTCATATTATCATTTCTGAGACCCCTATCTCATTAGCGTAAACCAAAATTTCCCTAAAAACCCATTTGATTCCCCTTTGTCCACGCTTTCTGCCCCATAGTTCATCATCGTGCCACTAGGGGCAGTAGAAGGGCTTTTTTTGGGATCTTTTCAAAATGGCTGCTTCCATGAAATTACAAAAAACACACTTTTGGTGGGATAAAATTTAGCTAATTAAAACAAAATTTAATGGTGAGAACAACTCATCTATTCATTTTTTTAAAGAACTTCTTGTTTTGAAAAAATACAAAATTTGTTATTAATACATCATTTATAATACAGTTACACCAGTTTAAATATATGGATCAAATCTGAGGCCGTGCTTTTTCCCTGAAATCTCCTGTACGGTGGCCCCGAAGTGCAAATCACATCAACAAATCCCTTTAATGCAAAAACATTTTAAAGATCAAAAGGAGAGTTAAAAAAGCAAAACAAAAATATATTTGTTTTAGAAAACAAAACAAAATACCAGAAACCACGAAACAAAAGTAACTTTCAGACAACAAAATGTTAGAAAAACGAAATACAACAACAAACCGGAAAAAGGTCGGTATTATGGGACGTCGCTGATTCAATGATGATATCCAGTATCACAGCCAATGATGGACAAACGTCATCATCCAATCAGCCATGTCCCATGGTACCTACCTTTTCCACATCCACTACATCAAAATGTTTGAAAATTATTTTTTTATTTTTTTGTATATTAAAAAGTTTTTGAATACCTTTAAATTAAATCCACAAAAAAATTTTTAGCAATGCAATTTTTGATGGGACGTGTATAGTATTACTAGTGATACGTTGGGGGATTCTGGAAGTTTTTGTAAACAATGTTTGTTTAAGAAGCAAAAATTTTGACGAGTGTTCAGAAAAAAAGCTCCTCATTTACCCACTGTCTCCTATTAGATCCAGACATTTTTAACATGGGGAAACTGTATTATAAACAATTTATTATCAACACATTTGATGTTCCTTCAATACAGTGAATGGTCACTTGAAATAATGAATAACAATAGATGAGGTATTCTCGCTAAAAGTTTCGAAAATTAGCTTAACCTTTTCCCGCCAAAAGTGTTTTTGAAATTTCAGGGAGGCAGCCATTTTGAAATGACTACGAAAAGCCATTCTACTGCCCCTAGTGGAATGATGATGAACTACAGGGTGAAAAGATTGGACCAAGTTATATCCAAAGGGTTTTTACGAAAAGTTTGGATCATGATACTGAGATAGAGCTCTCAAAAATGTATCAAATATGATACAAAATGATAAGGTTAATGTTTTAATGTCGACTAAAGGAACCCAGAGTTTACTGCACCTGCTGTGAGTCCTCATCAAGCCTCTGCACAGCTCAGTGAGGATGACAGCTTTTCCGTCCGCTTCTTTAACAATGAAGAAGACTGGGGAAATGCCCAGCCATTTACCATCAGCAGACCCGGGTCTGGCTGTGATGTTTGGGTGGAGCTGTGGAGAACATAAGCCTCACTTTTCTTGGAAACACGTCAAGACTGTTGGAAAGATTGAGCAGGTTCTGACCTCGGGAAGCTGCAAAAGAACAGAAAATCTGAAATACTTTCTTCTCTACGGAGAGACATATTTTTTCACAATCTCTCCTGAGTTCGCACATGTACTCCTTACAGGTGTTATCAAATAAGAAAAAAAAAAAAAAAGAAACCGACTGGACAAGCGTGAAAAAGTTTGTCTAGTGATCGTCAGCTGACTTCATTTCGGAGCGCTTGAGCAGAGCTGGAATCAGGAAGGGATGTTCTGGAAAAACAGGATCTCTGAAGGTCCTGGAGGTCCAGTGAAGCATCACATGGCGCTGATTGTTCAGCTTTAATGTGGGGCAAACAGGACATGAAAGGAAGCCATAAAGAACCCAATGAATAGATATTCTATCTCTCTGCTGTGACTTTTGAGGAGCAACAACTATGGACGTTTACTGCGCTGGGACGCCCCCGCCTTTATGAGCTGGCTTCTTCTCCTGACATTTATGCCCACGTTTGAGAGCATTAAGAACAAGTTTGCGTCTCCTTGCTCCTCTGTAACAGACCAGAGCTGAGGGTTAACCAGCGCTGAAACTCTAATTAGACTTTGCTTTTCCAGTGACTCTCCCTTTGTCCGCCTTTTATTAGCCGCATTGTTCTGGAAAACTGAATAATCATAAAAGCCGAACAAATGTAGCAATTAGTGCAACTTGAGGAAACGTATGAACTTGTGAGTTCAACGGGGAGGAAGCATCGAACCAAGGCCGGATAAAGCATGGCCCTCCCCCAAATGTGATGCCCCGCTAAAATCTACAATTGACTAAAGAAATAAAAACTACAAAAAAAAAAGCCCAAAACAAAAAAAAAACAACAAAAAAATGTAAAAAGCGGACAGACACACGTACAATAAATACATAAAAAATGCAGCCCCAACAGGGCACACACCAGTGCCTTGATTGTGCCTGTCCCAAGCCCGGTATTTGCAGGGGGGCAGTGTCAGGTGTGCATTTAACATTAAACTTATAAGACACACAGTAGATATTTGGATAAATGAACATGAACGCATGAAATGCTCAGAAGGATATGACACCCCAAACGCTCATCACGCCCAGCCCCCCCCCCCCCCGGTATTCAACCTGCACCCCATTGTAAGGCTGGCTAAATCCAGAGATTCATGAAAGCTGGTTTATTATTGAGGCATAAACATAACAGAAACTTTCTACAGGTAATATTTGTTCTGAAAAGTTCCTCATTAAATTAAATTTAGCTAAATTAAATTACATTTTTTAAAATATATTAAATGTTATTAGATTAAATGACGTTTTATTTAATTAAATCACATTAATTTTAGTTAAATTATATTTTATTAGGTTAAATTAAACTACATTTGATTAAAAATGAAGTGAAATTTTATTTAATTAAATTATATTTTATTCAGTTAAAATAAATGAAGTTAGATTGGTTCTTTAGAAAAAAATATTACATTTGGAAAAAAATATTACATTTTAGAAAAAAATATTACATTTTGCTTTGAAGAGGCTTTTCAAGAAAAAAAAAAACTTGGATCAATTCTTTTAAAATAAAATATATCGGTTTCTCCAAGAATCTGAGCTTAACATTTCAATGAAAGATGAAACTTTGCTGGATTCTTCAGGTTTAAGGGGGCAGCGGAAAGACGTTGGAGAAAGCATACGCTTGAAATAAACCATCAACTATACCAAAATCAACTAAAACTATACAACCAGACTGTAAAACAGACCAGGAACTCATACTTTGCGAACATAATCTCTGAAAATAAAAATAATCCCAGAGTCCTCTTCAGCACAATAGAATCCTTATTGAACTCAGACATGAATAAGACCACAATGCCAGCTTCTGCTTCATTGTGTGAGGACTTTGCAAACCACTTCAGAAGCAAAATTGCTTCTGTACGATCTAGTATCTTGATGGAACAAAGAAGCAATTGTAATAAAAATGATGACTTGACCTTACCCGAGGAAGCACTGGACAGTTTTGACCTGGTTGAAGCTGCAACACTTGGTCGAGTTTTCTCCCAAGTTAAACCAACGACCTGTTTTTTAGATCCCATCCCCACATCACTTTTTAAATCATTTTATGGATCTTTTGAGAGCGAGATTTTAAACATCATGAACTCCTCTCTACAAACGGGTATTTTTCCCACTGCTTTTAAAACTGCAGTGGTGAAACCGTTACTAAAGAAAAGCAATGTAGATCCTACGGTTTTTAATAACTACAGACCACTGTCCAACTTGCCATTTTTAAGCAAGATTCTAGAAAAAATTGTTTTTATTCAGCTAAATTAGTTTCTCTTAAACAATAACATATTTGAGGTGAACCAGTCTGGTTTTAGAACGAACCACAGTACTGAGACAGCCCTGTTAAAGATCGTTAATGATGTTAGATGTTCCTCGGATTCAGGTCAGATCACAGTATTAGTTCTACTGGATCTAAGTGCTGCTTTTGACACTGTTGATCACCTGATCCTGTTAAACAGACTTAAAAGTCTCGGCCTTTCAGGGACTGTTATCCAGTGGTTCACTTCCTATCTCACGGAGAGAAACTTTATGGTAAGCATGGACACTTACTTTTCTGGGGTCCACAAAATTGAATGTGGTGTGCCTCAAGGTTCCATCCTTGGCCCCTTGCTTTTTAATTTAATTTTTACTTTTAATGGTTTTTAAATGTCTGAACGGTCTTGCGCCTTCTTATTTGTCTGATCTTTTAGTTAAATATGAACCCTCGCGGACCCTGAGATCCTCTGGCACTGGTCTACTAATCATTCCAACAGTGAAAACCAAAAATTATGGAGAGGCATCTTTTCAATACTATGGCCCCCGTCTATGGAACAGTCTGCCGGAGGACCTGAGGACCGCAGAGAACATAAAGGTTTTTAAGAAAAGGCTCAAGACCTATCTTTTTAAATTAGCTTTTAGTTAGTTTTTATCATGTTAATTTATCCTGTTTTAATTATTTTTATCATGTTTTATGATTTTACGTCGGATTATTTATAGCTTATTTGAATATTTTTTATTCTCATGTTTTATTGCTTGTTGCTTTTATCAAATGCTTCATTTTAATTTTAGATTTATATTTTATTATTTTTAAATCCAGTGCCTCCTCGGCTGGGTCCTCTCCCTCTGGGTCAGCTACGGTTCAGCTGTTGCAGCTCTAGATGGGGACCTGCCTCGCTACCTTGTTGTGGTGGGGCTGGGTCCTCGCCTGTGATGCTGCATTAGACTGACTGTGGTTGTCCACGGAGGAAGAGGACCCAACTATAATGGGTCCACCAACCAACTTTCTCCTTGCTCAGCCTGTTTCCCATTGGGTTCCATCAGCTAAGGGGGTGGGAATTGTGAAAGGGGTTGGGTGGATTGCATGTGTGTGTTGGGGGGGGGGGTCTACATTTTTATGGGTGTGCTTGTTTTTAATCTGTTTTATTTTAATGTAAAGCACTTTGTGTTATGCTTCATAGGAAAAGTGCTATAGAAATAAAGTTTGATTTGATTTAGAGATCAGCAGGTGAGTGATGGTGCTGAAACTGGTTCTGAGGGATTTGTCAGGTACGTCGACCATCTTCTGGAGCTGAGAGCTCTAGACCCCCCCCCAAAAAAAGAGAAAGATCTGCTCTGTGCACCCTCATCCTCTGTAGAGGACCTGCTCAACCATTCCAAAAAGGTTTGAACATGACCTTAGGGAGGTGGTGCATGAACTGCCCGCGCACTGAAGGTTGCCACCCCCCCACCTCCATCTTAACCACGGCAACTGGAAGGCATGCATAGCTAACGGCTGCAGGGTTGTGTGCTGGCTTTTGTCTTGCCTGCAGGCTTGCTGAGAAGACTTGATTGCCCGGCACTTCTTTGGCATCATCCCACTGTCCTTTCGTATTTCACTTGGGTTAGCCCCCCCCCCTCTCTCCATACGAGCGTGTTTTGTATTATATGAAATGTATTCCCAGAGCGGGCCTTTTAGGATTCATCTTAAACTGTTTACCCAGGCAAAACAAAAGGGCAGCGGTCACGGCTTCCATCTTCTGATTTATTGGAGAAACGAGGGAGGGGGCATGGAGCGGGTGGTGGTGGTGGGGTGCTCTTAAACATCACTTCTTTCAGTGTTACTCTTTCGGCCCCTCGCGGGCTTCAGAAAAACATGAAACTGCGCTGGCACTGTGCGCTCCTTTCACTCAGCTTAGCTTATCATTGTGCTGGAAAAATGAGCCAATTTCCATAAGCAATTGGGGGGGGACAAAGAACTAAACAAGCGTGCATGCAGAGTGACAATGAGAGAAGAACAAAAGACTGTCCTGGATCGTCTTGCTGTGGACATTCCTGTTGAAGTCACTGCAAAGACGGAAAAAAAAGACTAAACCTACATTTTTTAAGTGATTTTTCTTTGCGTAATGAATGTGTGAAGTGATGATTTAATACGTTTTAAAGAAGAACAGAATCCCTCCTCAGTGGACAAACAGAAAAATATGCTTCCTGGCTTGTGATGCTACATTCCTGTGATGGGGAAGACTGATACTGGTGCTCATCCAAGCACATTGTTCACACTTGTAGAGAAGAAAGGCTGCAGACTGGAAATAAACTGGCTCACAACTAAGAGTTCAGCTGGGAGTGCTGTTCCTGGCATTTGAATATTCCAGTTTTTTTTCTCCTTAAATCCAAGAGTTTTTCAAAGACCCAAAAATATAACCAAAGCAAATATGAAAGACAATCAGATATGAGCAGTTACACTGAGAAACATCTAGCTCCATAGATGAGTTTGGGTCTTTGACCTTTAAACGTTCTACATAAAGCTTTGATTACTGCTTTTTTTTTTTCAACTTTTATTTTAAAATACATCATCGCGTGTTGCTCACCTTTCGGCTTACTCTTAGCTTTCACTGATTTGGCAGAGATTTTTATGCCGGATTCCTGTCCTGACACAACCCTGTATTTTGATCTGGGCTGGGGACCGGCACAAGGAGACTCAGACTTGGGCCTCCTTTTGGGTACATAGGCAGTAACGCAAGGGCCTTAAGACCCACACTGGCTGAAGCTCGTTGCACAAGGTTTTTAAAAGCAAATTATGTCTTTCACATGACACCCAACCTTCTTTGCAAGACGTCAAAATCAGATTGATAAAGCTAAAACAAACTTTACTGCGACTAAATGGTAAATGGCGGATACTTGTGTAGCGCTTTTTAGTTTCCTGAGGGCCCAAGGCGCTTTACAGTCCCAGTCACCCAGTCACACACTGATGGCGGCTCCGCTGCTGAACTCTGGCGCCACCAGAGGCAATGTGGGGTTCAGTGTCTTGCCCTCTTCAGTGTCCTGACACATGGGAGGGCAAGACAGGAATTGAACCTGCAATATTCCAATCAGAGGTCAACCATCCCTACCTTTGTACCACGGTTGCCCACTAACTCCCAGCCATGTTAGTAAGACATAAAAAGACAGACAGAGTACTGTGTAACTCTCAAAACTGCTTCATCATCAGTGAGGACAATTAGAATTGATCCATGTATAAGGTGCACTGTTTTTTTTTTTTTTTTTTCAATTAAGGCTTTTAAGTGTGCCTTATAGCGCGGAAAATACCGTACTCAATTTATATACCGTATAATGTTTGTTCCATAGTGATCGGTGGTTTTAAGAAACAGATAAGTACTTCAATTTAAAGTGTCGAATGCCCTGTATTGATCAAATAAACGAAAAAAAAAAGAGTAAATAAACGAAAAAAAAAAGAGTCCTGTCGTTAGCGCGATTATATTTTCCAATCAAATCGGTTTCGAAGTGAATGTGTTAAATGTTCAGGTGAGGCACACGCTCCAGGGCTTGTGAGGTGTTTGGGTTGTGGGGCGGTTATCCTTGACTGCCAAAAGCATTGGGATTCAAACCGTACAACTGGGATGTGGAAAGAGATAAAAAGAAGTTCTTATCATTTTTATCATTTTTTGGCAGATATGAAATTAGGGTCCAGCTGATGTTTTGTTTGAAAAATAAAATGTACAGATGAGTAGCCTACTTCTGGACACACCACACGGCACTTGTTTTGATCTCATGGTACAACAGCAACAAACCACTATTTTGAGGGTAGAGTCTCTGTTGCTGCCTCCTTCCATTGTAACAACCACAAGGGGTCGGTGGTATGTGAGTTGCGTGACCTGACTTTAGGAGGGGTGCAATATTTGGAAATTCCGGTCCCTACTGTCACCAGTTCATCAAGACAATGCTGCTCACTTGTTTCGCCAGATTTGAAGATCATCCCTGTCAGACCACTATTGCTAGATTGTAGTAGAGCGCTTCTCGTTCAAACTCTTTTCCAGACAAACCAAGTTCACATTGCCGACTTTGGCATTCCCTCTGATCGAGTTGCCACAACAAAATCCCGACCTTTTGTCTTTTTTCTTGACAAGTTGACCTTCTAAGATCCTGACCACTGCCCGTCTCTACCTCCTGTTGCCACATCAAATTTCTAACAGTAGCCTGTTCCAGACGTCAAGATGTGTTTCACGAAACCACTTCTTCCGAGTGTAAAGATGCTCCTTTTTGCTTCCAGACTCCAAATCTCTTTTTGCCTTCTGGAAGGTATTCAAGCTCGTTGACGTCTCAAAAAAACAAGTCTTTCTACCGAAGAATATCACGTCTAACATTTTAAATAACTTTATGAAGTCACCAAGGCAGTCAAAACCCTCCTCTCAAGTAAGACAGAGGAGTCCTGCCACACTCTTGTACACCTCAAATGTACAAGAAGGGGAACTGGAGGATAAGCTCCAATTACTGGGGGACCCTACTCTTTAGCCTCCCAAAGAATTTAGGCAATTAGTTGAATGTCCAATTCAGGAGAAACCGTGTCTTTTCATCCAGATTGTGGCGCAACAGATCCGCTCAACACCATACACATAGTGTTCAAGGGTTCATGGGAGTTCATCCATCCATTTCATATGTGCTCTGTGGATTTGGAGAAAGCACTCTGTCTTGCAGTCTTCTGTTTTGAGGTTCAGAACAGATGTGTAAGGTATATGGAGGGCTGTCCTGGGTCTGTACAGAGAGAGCAGGAGCTTTGTTATGATTCCTGTTTCCATAACTCCAGCAGGGACGCCCTTTGTTGCTCGTTCTGTCCTCAAAATGATGGACAGAATTGTTAGACGTAGCTGGGGCTGGAGGGTATCAGGTTTAGGGACTGCATGATTTCATATCTACTATTTGCAGATGATGTTCTGTTGGTTCTATCAAACCAGGACCTTTGATGTGCAGTTCAGTAAGAAACTGAAACATCTGATGGATACGATTTTTCTGGTAGGGTCTCCCTTTACCTGGAATTGAACTGGTCTTGCTTTGACCGCATTGGTTCAAGAGTCTTCCAGGTCCCTTTTCAGATTGGGTCTCACGACCTTCAAAACTTAAACAGCACAAGTTTAAGCAGTTTTTGCGTCACGGCTTGGAAAAATCAGCAGCTCTTAGAAAGACTGCTTTGAACAAACATCTGTGATTGAAACCTCCAAACGGATCCCAGATCCTGCAGGATCACTTGGGTCGGTTTACTGGAAACTAACTGGTTCTGGAAAAAACGGGCCTCCTTACAACCCCCACCGCCTCATGGAGACTGTGATGTCACAAGGAGGCGGTGGGGGGTGGGAGGCCATCTGAGGACATGATGAACTCGGCTGTGCTCTGTTTAAGGGCTGACAAAGAAGATGAACCCTCCCTCTCCTGAAGATGCAATACGAAGGTGGTGGTGGTGGTGGAGGGGGTTGGGGGCAGTAAATGGGTCGGTGCAGAATCGACTTCTGTCAGTGTGTGTCTAAGAGGAGAGCACTTAGTAGAGGGGGGGGGGGGGGGGGTCTTCCTTCTAAAATCTACTTTCTTCTGCAAATTGTAAAAACTGTTTTGGTAAAAATCAGAAGACTGCTCCCATGCTCATTGCTCTTCGCCTTCCATATTCTCCCATTCAGACCACGGAGATGGCGGTGTGTGCGTGTATGGCGGGGCACGTCTTTGTGGGATGTCACAAGCCCCCCCCCCCTGCTGTGCCTCATGCTGAGCAACGAGCAGAGGCACTGCATGACTGGGAGCGCATCCATGTGTGCCTTTTTGTGCGTGCACGCCCCTTCTTTAATGTGCTGCTGCTCTTGTGCACGCTCACCGAGTAGCCCCCTGCTGCTGTCCGATCAGCGTCAGCGGTGAATCGGCGCGCTCAGGCAGCAGTAAAGGCTCAGAGTTTCTCCCTGCTGACCCTCCCTGGACAATAAACTGCATCTAATTAGTGGCGCATGCAGTCCAGCTCCCCCCGGCGAGGCGCTCCTGGCACTGGCCATCGATATTCACAAAAAGCAACCGGAGTGAGGGCCAACTTCTCTTAGAGATATAACGTTTTCTGACAGCTTGAGCCTTTTTGGGTGTCAAGCGATGCAGCTCTCAAAGGCCCGGCCCGGAGTCGCGCGGCCGAGAGGCCCGCACTGTGAAAAACTAATTTCTGCCTATGTGGACGTGAGGCCATGCCAAGCGCAACATGTTGACCCAACAGCCTTTCACCGGGAGAAATCCCAGAGCCGGCTGCCAGGCCTGAAACATTTGAAAAATAATAGGTGTCTGTTTGAGTTCTTTGTGCTTTTATTGGTTCCTGTCAGGAAAAGCAAGCCTGAAAATCAAGAGAAACAAAGTGTCAGACTACAGAAAACACATGCTAAGAAGTTTCGAGGAAGACATTCAGAGGAAGGCGTCAACAAATTTGTGTCTTTGTTAACGAGGTTGCACCGCTCAGTCCGCTGTTCCACTAATGGTGAGAAATAAAGTATCCTGCTCATTGTTAATTCATGAATTTATCTATCTAACCAAGATGGTGCATGAAACTTTGGATGATGAGTGTATGCATGACACGGATTTTCATCTACTTTTGAGTAGAACTCAAGCTAACATTCTATGACACTTTTTACCATCATTCTGACCCAGACTGCCCCAGAACTCCTACCACTTTTTCTTAAGCAAGGTTCTTCGTTTTTTTTTGTTGTTTTTTTTTAAATGCTTTGCACGACACAAATCAGTTTTGGTTTTATGCCTTAGTCGCAACTGCCCTTGGGGTGGATACGGGCTACATGCAGGCGAAAAATGGTGCAAACTGTATGGAACACACAGGTGGCACGACACAAAATTTTAAGTAGATCGTAGATTGCTCGGTGAGCCCTTACAGCGAAAATGTATACTTCTTTGGGCATGCTGCGACAATGTGTAGCAAACACTTAAGTGAGAAAGGGCGAGCTAGGTAAGACACAAGCATGTCGGACAAAATACTCATTTTTCAACCAACCCAAACCTCAGTCAGGGGCCAGTAATAGTGCTTTACTAATGACTAGAGTGTGGCGTAAAGCCACCGTACGACAGCATCACCTTATCTTTATGAATACTTCACGATATACTTACCACACACAACAACCATTTCCATTTTCTGCAAGACCCGTGTGCTCCCGTTACGATAAGGCCCCTCCTCTCTATCACCCTCCACGGGTCCGGACAACCCAAAAACCCGCAGCACCCCTACGGGTCAAGTATTGAATGGGTGCTCGTGACTACGACCTTATTAAGGCCAAATTTAAAATAAGTTTTAGGAAATGTTTATAACAGCAACCCCAGTAAAGTTGGGCTTAGGCTGTTTAACCAAACGCTACATTTAAAGGCACGGCTCCACCGGCGTTAGTAAAAGCAGGAAAACTGCAGAGAGAGCTTCATGGAATGGAACTATAAAAACTCATGAACTTTAGAGAAATAAAACATTTTTCTTTGTGAGATGGTGGATCAGATCAGATGAATCTCTTTACTTGACTGAACTCTGCCAACGATGAAGCTTGGAGGAGGGAAATTAGCACAAGCTCATTTTTGGGAGGTATTTCAGTGGTTCATCTCAAGTCTTCAGCAATTCTAGACAATGTTGCAACATGTGGAAACAGCTTTGGGGATTTCCTTTGGCCATCATAACCGAGTCTTGATGCGCTAAGTAGGGTCCATTAGGACATGAGGTCGGTCTGAGTTCTCATTTTTAAAAAAGGAAGGTTTCTTACGGCGGGAAATGACCTAGAAGTAATTGGGAATCTCCTTTGAAAAGGATGTTCAAAGCCACCTACTAAAAAATGGAAAAGATGTTCAGTGCTTTCTTCATTTTTGTTTGAGGCAAAGGATGGGCCAGCCATCCTGAAAGAGGATATGATTATCTTCTATTCCAATTCCCTATTTCTTTTGTTCTTAAGATATGGATCCTCAGTATGGAGCCCTGGACATGACGTTAAAATAAACAGTTCCCTAACATTTGCATTTTTGTGCAAACAAATTAGCGCCTTGTGTGCACACGATACCATTTTGTGCACAAACATTTGTATCTTGTGTGGACATAATGCTAATCTGGGTGCACAAGATACAAATGTAAATTAATTTACTTTTTTTTCCTTTTGTTATATTGTCTTGTTGCTTGTTTTTTCTATTACTCTCTATGTATTGATCAAAATAAAAAAATTGAAATGAAATGAAATTTGTGCACATAACATGCATGTAAGATTATTATCTGTCTGCATAAAATATTAATTAGTGCATACAAAAGGGTAACTTGTCCATGCAAAAGGCTGACTAGTTAGCATCTCATAACTTAGCATTTTGTGCACACAAAGTAGTAGCTTGTGCGCACAAGTTAGTATCTCATAACTTGTGCATTGTATAGCACACAAGCACACTGTAGCTTGTGTGCAAAATGCAAACTTGTGTGAATAGAAAAACATAATTTGTGCACACAAAATGCAAACTTGTGCAGGAAAAATGCTAACTTGCGCACAGAAAAAAAAAGCTTACTTGTGTGCACGTAATGCAAATAAAATCTAATTTGTGACCACAAATAGCAATCTGTGCGCACAAAATGACAATCTGAGGTAAGAATTAATCTTTTTCTTTTGTCATGCCCAGAGCTCCGTATCTTATGGTAGAAATGAATGAATTAATATTGTCTTTCATTTGCAACAATGGACAGAGCTGTGAATCTATTGTTACAAAGAAACAGCATTTGATTTCATGAATGCGTTGACCATTCCAGGACATTGGGCCAACACCACCAACACATAAACATTGGCTTTAGCCACCACACATTATGTATTAGTGTTTTAATGGATAACCTTGACAGGTATTGTAGATGATAATACTTCTCAAAGATTGATCTCTCTGATGTATATTACTTAAGATGTTTAACTTTAGAATTACTATAAATTCACTATTGGTCAATGGCACCCTGGTTTGAGGTTTATGGGGAACAATCTGACCTTGGCCTAACATTAAATAGGAAAAAAACACTGTGGTCTCAATATTCCTGTCCAACATGGGGATCTGATCTCCTAATTACTCTACAGAAACACAAAGATCTTGGGGAAAGCATTGAAATACATCAGTAGAAATAAATCCAGCAATATCACATACCCGTTTGATGAAATGCAGCCTCAGAGCTCTTGTACACAATTCAAATGCATGGACCAAAATCTAACTTGAGAACATATTGAGTTATATTAAAAAGAATGAAGCACTACAAGAAGACCAGCATGAGGATGAACATGGCCAAAAGAAATAAAGGTTTCATGAAACCATTGGGGCTGCACGGTGGCGCAGTGGTTAGCGCTCCTGCCTCACAGCAAGAAGGTTCCCGGTTCAAGTCCTGGCTGGGGGACCTTTCTGTGTGGAGTTTGCATGTTCTCCCCGTGCATGCGTGGGTTTTCTCCGGGACTCCGGCTTCCGCCCACCGTCCAAAAACAGGCTTCATAGGTTAATTGGTTATTCTAAATTGTCCGTAGGTGTGAATGTGAGTGTGCATGGGTGTGTGATTGTGTCCCCTGCGACAGACTGGCGACCACTCCAGGGGTATCCCCTGCCTTCGCCCATGAGTAAGCCGGGTTAGGCTCCGGCAACCCCGTGACCCCGAAAGGGATAAAGCGGATTGGAAAATGAATGAATGATGAAACCATTGGCTGGTGTTTGACTTGAGCTCAAACGGTTGCAGACAAATGAAGGCTGATAGATGTGGAACAAAAACAAACTCACTACATCAAGTGCCACTGAGTAGACAGTCCAAAAAAGGTGTATTGCAATTCTGGTCCAGAACAGTCCAAAGGTTGATAAAGCAAGGATCAGAAAAAGGAAACGATGAAAATTAAAAGAAATTATACTTTCATGCATCGTTCTCCTTTAATGCCGTGGTGGTGTGAGGGGCCAAGGGCCCCACTGCCTGACAGCGGCAGTTATTAATGATACCTCCCCCGCCCTGCTTTGAATAGGTGGGCCGTGTGGAACAATAGCTGTTGTTGGCTGTTGGAGGAGCAGTCAGGGTTTTGAAAAGGCCCCGGGCTCACTAACAGGTGCTGCTGAAAAGATGAGCAGAGCGCCTCAGAGAGACCGCAGGTGCGGAGGACAGCAAAGTCTACTGAGACAGGAACTACACTGTATCGCCTGACACATTCCGCCACCATACAGGTGAACTCCGAGGCGGTTCGTACTCTGCGAGTACTGTCCACCAAACACCTTTTTAAAAACGATAACCTAGCAGGATGCTAGCACTGACTGCTAAAGTGACACTGCATCTGATCACATCCAGATACTCTTCTGTCAGCTTAAACGTTTCTACAGAAAACCACACATATACAAAATCACCCAAATGGTCCAAGTGAGAAAGACTGGAGTTTGAAGAGTACCTGGCTTCTGTCTTTTTCATCATTTTGTCTCCGTTGGGAGTCGGGATCTGGTGGACTCATGTGGTAGAGTTTTGCTCCAGCTTTGATCATCACGCCAGTTCCAGGAACAAAACAGAGAACAAAGCTGCAAGCAATAATATTTGGCTTCAGACACCCCCTGGTATGTTTTTACTGCCGCAAGACTCCAAACTGAATACATGAATATTTGAAATATTTGTGCATCTGATGGGGACACATGGTTCACTGCATCACTTCACACAGGGTGAATGAAGTACACTATCTACTGAAACAAGAAAGGTTTGCAGAACAATTAATGTTCGGCAAAGAAGAGGATAAAAGGAAAAGCCTTTATTTTTCAGTTTATTTCATCAAATTACTCACAACTGTAATCTATCACTGAAAATGTATACATTAAGTCTGTAGTCCAAACTACTTCTTTGTTGAAAGAGTTTTTTTTTAAATCAAGAAACCCTCTGACACATAAGTAGATTTTTGAACGTGAAAAAGATTTTAAGAAATTGTAAAATCTAAGCTATCAGCAGAGGAAGCATATTGTCAAAATTGGCACCATTTTGAGCCATTAGAACCCATGGTAACTTCCAATGAAAAATCGATGTAAACGTGCGTAAATGTGTATTTTGGGCTTCTACAACCACCAGTCTCTACAACCATTCTTGGGCTCAAAACATGCGGCCATTGAACATGTTGAAAGTTCAGGGACTCGGATTTGGTAGCGACGGCGATACTAGTGGACTCTTTTAATTCACAGAAGTGCCAACCGTTTGAAAATTGATCATGGAGGAGAAATGAATACTTGTGGTTTGTGAATTCTATGACACCACGTTTTGAATGCCAATTATACACATTTTCTTCAGTCTGAATTAATTACCTTTGGTCTGTTTGAGAGCATTATTCCAAGTTCCCTTGAGGTTTGTACGGCCACCTCAAGAGACATCATGAAAATGAAACGTACGGTAGTTATGTGTGTGATAAATGTGTTGTGAAGTACTTTTGAGGTCAACATACTGTAAGTTGACATACAGGTGATGCTGCTGACGGTCCTCTTACACTGCACTCTTGTTGTTAGTAAGGTAAAGTACTGGCCCCTTCTTGACTTCACCCAAACGTTGCATGCACGGGGGACCTGTGGGGAGCCCGTTTGTAGGACGCCCGCGGAATTCCCACAAAAGTTATGTTTTCTAACCATCAGGCTGCACGCAAAGAGGCCACAAGGAGCGCGCTTATCACGTGATTAGAATTTATCTATTTCACTCTTCCTTTACCCTTGTTGGTTCAATAAGTGCTCGCTACAACCTGTCACCCGCAGCATGGACGTACAAAAAAGTCTGCATCAACAATTTCGTCTGACGTTCCCACCAAGTAGTCAGGGACCTTGATATTCTGTCTAGACCCCTTGTTTGCCCTGTTGATGTTTGTCCATTTTTCATCCATTGAGAGCTCGTGTCCACACCAAAGGGCAGTTGGGACTAAGGCTTAAACGAGCCTTGACCTTATGTCGCTCGTAGGACTGTGAACTGCTGATATTAAGAGACTCACCTATGTTGACTAGAGTTTATTCTTCCTAATTCAACTATATTCTGGAAAAAAAAAAACAAATGGGAGGAAAAAGTGTGAGTTTTGTTTGGTGCACCCATTTTCATCTGTCCAAGCCCTCTGTGTTCTTGGACAGTGCTGAAAAACAAACCAACTTTCAAGAGGCTTTTCATTGTGTTTAGGCCAGGTTACCATGGTGACCAGCCAATAGTATCAAGATGGGAAGTAGATATATCATTCTGGTGGACTTAAACTGTCATGCTCCCATGCAGACCCACAGCTCCAGTACCTTCATCTTATCCTCAAGTTTAATCAGGCTTGTCACCTTCGTCTGTATATATGCGGTTGAGGGCAATTTTGGACATTTGATTTAACCTCTTTCAAGTCAATGACATTTCTTTGTTTTTGCTCCTGAAGAATCACAGTTACAGAGTGTTAGAGATACTTAGAAACACACAAGTAGATCTGGAATTGTTCAGGCGCCCTTTGGTGGCAACCCGAACACATGGAATTGAATCTGGAAACAGCTTATTGATTAAGCAATTTAAAAAACACCCTAAAACTCCTAACCTTTTTAATTTGCTGGACTGAATTCTTGAATAAAACTACATTTGATCTAGTGTAGCAAAAATCCAACAACGTGGGTGGCGTTCTTCTGCTTTGATAATGAAATAATTGGATAAACGGGGAAGGGGGTGTTGGGGAGGAGTTTATAACCGCACGCCCAACACCCAAACATAATTAGTCGGTTAAGCCTGAGATAATAAGCGAATAATCACCTGCCTTTTTTTTAATTAAGCCTCTACAGTAAACACACCGAAGGGGAACTGGACAGATGCATCATGGGAGTTTCTGCCTCAGTGGTCTGCTGGTTTTCACTAGTGGAGTTGAGGTCACTGAGCTGAATTTTCAAGCTCATTCATTTATACACAAAGCTTCAAGCTTGAAAACACTCAGTTCAGTCCTGAACTGCTAGGTGACGTCATTTTCATCAGGATCTCAGTCAATCAAATTAAAAACAAGCCGAGTAATTCCTGCTGCAGGAGCCCAAGAAGGCTCTGGTTTCAAACAGCCATGTTAAGCGAAGATTTTCTTTTGGAAAAAAAAGAAAAAATTCACAAATGAAGATCAATCTGCTAGTTGCTGGAGCCTATCCACAGACAGGTCACTCTTCCGTTTCGGGGCCACACTCTTTCACTCAATGTAATGTAACGTAACATTTGTAATGTAACATTTAAAAGGCAGTTAAAAATGTGGTGTAATGATGGCGGAATAGGAAAATAGCAGAGGTGATGTTGGAATTCCAAGGACTGCTTTGACAAAATGGGATGTACAGAATAAGTCCAAATCTGGCAGCATCAAATTCACATACAAACACAATTTATTAGTAATCAGTGGGGTTCATGGTCTAAGAGTAGTTGTAATTTCATTGTCTTTGTATATTTTCCTGTCAGCTTTGAAGGCGAAATACTAAGATTTTTTCTGTGTCCATTGATGATTAACTGTTGACGGTCAACCGTAAAATCAAACCGGGAGGGTCAGATCAAATTGGGAAGTGTTTACACAGTAGTGGGATTCAAATGACCAAAACACATCTCCTGCTTGGGCGTATTTTTTTAGGCCACCATCACACCAACACATGTTCAATCTGGGAGGAAACCAGGGGATTTGAGGAACCATCTGTTGACCAAAGCCTTTGGGAAGCACACTAAGATGGTCTTAGGATATTGTTCACCCCAGGTGGGAATGGCGGCCCCACTTGCTCAAGCAGAAAAAGGGAGGGAAACGGGGTAGTTCTTAAAAGAATAATCTTATTTTCATTCACAACACTTGATAATTCAGTCCAGTTCAGAGAGGAAATCGGAGGATATTTGGAAAAGATTTATGAGTCATTTGTCGTTTTTGTGCTGAGACCAAGATCAAGAAGGGAGGGCTTTGGCTTTTAGATGTGTTAACTTCTTCTGCAATTGTGAAAATAAAGAAAGCTAAAACAACGATAGGAACTGAGAGTCGAGTTTTTCCTCTACGCTGTTGTAGGATAGTAACCTATTCAACAGTCAAGATATGGAGTTCCAGGAACTTGATAGAAACCTGTTTGAGATGAGATGACTTCTGATTTTTACTTAAAAAAAAAACTTCTAATCCAGTTCTGTTTCCTTTGTTTGTTCCCTCAAACATTGGAACCAGCATTGTTTTAAAATGTAGTCAGGGTTAAAGACCAGACCGGCTCAAATGGTAAAAATAAACGGTGTATGCTTCCGTGGTGCTTTAATACCTTCGTTAAAGGCCAAAAGCGCTGTACAGTCACAGTCCCATTCATTCACTCAGGCACACACACATTCACACACTGCTGGCAGTTTTGCTGCTATACATTGACGCCAACCTGTAACCACCAGAAGAAAAGTTCAGGCTTGAGGAGATGGAACGAAAATTCAAAATATTGGCTCCAAGCGTTCTCCATTTGATGAAAATGGTCAACAGTGAATACTTATACAGCACTTTCTCACCTTGATTAGGACTCAAAGTACATGTCACACACTGATGGCGGCTCCGCTGCCAAACACCGGCGCCAACCTATACCCACTAGGAGCAATGTGGGGTTCAGTGTCTTACCCAAGGACATCTTTTGATCTGGGGTTGACCATACTTTTGTACTGCAGCCATGAGATGTAAGAGACAAAAAAAAAGCAGCATGCGGTATTTTATTATGAAAGTCCATAAAATTCTCTTAGGCTTAATGCTTTTGGCTTTCTCTCCGCCAGCATTGTGTTTGTGCCTTAGGACTGAATTAATTGCTACCAATATTAGGCCACGTTTTTTTTTGTTTTTTTTTTTAAATTGTGGCAGGGTTACTTGGGTGCATCCGTTGCTCTTAGCGAAATCAGAACGTAGGAGATTTCAGGTCATGCCAGTCCTTTGTAAGGAGTTAGACCCTGAAAGCTGACACATCCTCTGGGCACTGTCACCACTCTTGGCGAACCCTCTCCCAGCACCCTGACTTTTGGGGTGGCCGTGGTGCAGTGGAATGGGCAGTCGACTTGTGATCGAAGGATTGCAGGTTCGATTCCCGCCTTGCCCACCCATGTGTCGAAGTGTCCTTGGGCAAGACACTGAACCCCACATTGCCTCTGATGGAAGGTTGGCGCCAGTGTTCGGCAGCGGAGCCACCATCAGTGTGTGAATGTGTGTGTGAATGGGTGAATGGGTCTGTGATCGTAAAGCGCTTTGGGCCTTCAATAGGCTAGAAAAGCGCTATATAAGTAAACGCCATTTACCATTTTTATCAGTAACTTTCCTCCGTGCACTGGCACATCTAAAAAGATTGTGAGAGGGACCGATCTTTTGATGCAGTTTAAGTCAGGCACACTGGGACTTTAGCTAGCAGCCTTACCTCACAAAGAGATACACAGATGACTCACCACTGGTAGAGCATCAATCCCCGGAGCTCGGCATAAAAGCAAACTTTGTGAGAGGCCAACGATCAATGTTTCTAGCAGCCGTCATTCCTCCAGCTTTACACAGCAGGTTAGACATTTTGCGTTTTTCCCCAATATTTGACCATTAACCAACATACGCAGATGACTGACGGATTCTTGCGGCTGATCTGGAGCTGGCTAACTTCATCCCCAATCTTTGAAGATTCTTTGAAGCTTGCATGGGTACACGTGATTGTGTTTCTGCTTTTTAAGGGCTTTATGCAAATTTTGGACAGTACATGCTCTGGTTTTCCTCTAGGCTTTCTTGAACACTGACTCCAGCAGAAGTCCAATCTTTGCCAAGACCCGGTTTGCATGGTATCATGAACTGCTCGTGTTTGTTTGATAAAGCTTGTACATGTGTTGTTTGATGCTTTTCACTTTAAAGGAAGGGTTTCCCCAATGTGAGAGACAAAATGAAGGCTTTTATTCTGCTACATTTGGTTTTGGGAGTGTTTTTTAAACTATCTGAAGCTGCAAAAAAAAAAAGAAAAAAGTTTGAAACATGCAAACATTGCATGGTGGCTTCTTTGCTTGTTTACATTTCCTCCTAATGCCGAGGGAATCAAACTACCACAGTCCAGGTTACAGGAAGGCTTGTGTCTCGTCCAAGCCTGGCTGTGTTCTGGTGAAAGATTTCCTGAAAAGCAGATTGTTCACTGTCAGGAGCATTATGGATTAGTTACAGTCTGTGGACTGCAATAATTACCACAACAAACAAAAGCCCCCCAAGCTGGGCACTTTTCTGCTTCCAGACTTTTCCAACTTCTAATAAGGATTTACTCCTTGCCTCCTCCTCCTCCCCCTCCTCTCCAACCCGCTCTTACCTCGGTGACATTTTTTGCTCCTAAAAGCAGCTCTCCTGCTCCTCATGCCTTCGTCTGTCCTCTCCTGCGCCTTCGTTAGAGCTAACGAGGGCCTGGAATGGAAGGAAGACAAATGTTGGTGGGGAGAACAGATTGCCTGTTGACCTGTCGAAGCGGGCAGAATTGAGGCCCAGGATTGAAAATCTAAATCTGCATTAGAGGCTTTTGTTGGGTCTCAGGCGAGTCGCTCTGCACGAAGGGGTCTTAATGTCACAGAGGAAGGGGGGGCACTCACACACAAGCAGTACCGAGGATGCTACACTACATCCCTGCAACTCAGAGTCCAAACCAGCAGAGAACTGTGATGCCACCTATCTATCTATCTATCTATCTATCTATCTATCTATCTATCTATCTATCTATCTATCTATCGATATCTAGATAGATATATATCTATCATACTATCTATTGTGTATATATATGTATATAAATATACTACTAAACTTAAAAAATGTTAGACATCGACAAATGCCACAAACTTAAAACTATGACTGTGCAATTCCATCAAGTATAACTCCAAACAGTATTTGCATTTTAACCTGATATCTTTATTTAGTCAAATCAACATTTGTGCACACAGTAAATATCTGATTTTGTAATGGATCCATTAGTGATTTGATTATTCCTTTTCCTCAGGAGCGGCGGGTCGGAGGCTCTGAACATGCAGATGGGAGATTTAATCTTGTCCAAGCATGGTAGTTTGTTTGTTTGCTTGTGTTGTTGTGTGTGAAAGCATCAGGCTCATTGAACTCGGATAATCCGTCCTGCTCTTTAATGCGCTGGCCCAGATTGCTGCACAGATCAGATCAGGTTTCTGAACTGTGGCTCAAAATGGGTCAAAACGCTCCTCTCTGCTGTCGCGCTCGTCATCGAGAGGTTCGTGTACAAGCACACGGGAGAGGAAACACCAAGCTTGACTTTGATTTGATTTCTCTGGGACTTTAAACGATGCAGGAGCTCCTAATGAAGGACGTGTTTCTGGGATTTACAAGAAAACTGCTTTCAGGGACTCGGTGAAATGTTTTGCTTCTTTGATTTAAGAAGTTGCTCTCACTTGATTTGACTTTTTTTATTTGTACATAACATCATACAAACTGTAAACATGGAAAGGAAGAAAAATCCTGAAAGCCAGTTTAATTTTGATAACTTTGTTCTGCATAATAAACGGCCAACAAAAAGCTACACAGAAAATCCACGTTTGTTTAAAGTTTTCATACTTTTTCTAAGCCAACAGATGATTTTTACACAAAAGTTATAACTCTTCAGTTTTCCTGAGTCAGCATTTAAGAAGTTAAAGCATGCAAAATTAAATTTCCACAAAAATGGTTCTTACTTTCATGGCGTTTTGTGGTTTCGTCTAATGGCATCAGTAAAGGTGCTTCTCTAACACTTTACCTGTACCATATGTTTGACCCTTTTACAGAAATCTGTTTCAAAGATAATTTGTCAACATCCTTTTGTGACTTTTCCATACAATTCTTAATGCAGCCAATAACTAAATTTTTACAGCTTGCAAAAATAATGCAAATTACAGTTTTTCACGTGGAATCACCCTGAAATGATGGTGCACGGATTTGCAGCAAATATGAGGATACGTTCATCTGTTTATGCACTTCTTCCAACGTTCCTGGTAGTTCAAAAAGAATGATTACATGATTATTTCTGTTTCTATTGTTTTAGTCTAAAATGTTTCCATAAAAATCAAAGCAGAGAGAAGTTTGAATCAAGTAAAACTGACAAAGAGAAGTATAGAAGCTCATCAAGTTTGCAGATGATGCAGTTGTATTTCAGGAAAATCCCCATTTGCCCAGTGATCTTAAAAATGTCAAATTTTAACTCAACCGTATCAAACATCAGGTTTCCCGAAGTCAGAATGCTGAAATTTGTTCCTGTTAGAAGACGACGCAGCGGGATGAACATCCCCCAACAGTCCAGAAGCCGGAAAAAGCCCATCTTGAAGCAATTTGTTTACCGAAATGGAACACAAACAACAACATGTGCCCCGCACTGCTGTGGGGGTGGGATGGTGACGTTTCATCCTTGTGTGCTGTTGCCGCCTCACAACAACACCCGGGGGATTAATTAAAGTCAGGCGTCCCAGAAGACAACCGAATCAGCAGGCAGATTACCAGATTAATAGCTGCAAATTTAAGACATTAAAACCCGATCACAGATTATTCAGGAGACCATCAAGGAATTCATTCATTCACAGCGCCGCATGATCAGATAAGTACTGATTAGCTTCAGCGTCATCTGTCAACGTGACAGTCTGTCCACCTTATTGTTGTTGTCACAGTGGAGCAGAACATTTAGTCATTGACTGGAGACGTCCACAAGGTTCTGATGTTCACTTCATCACCTCAACTTTCCCCTTTGTATTTGCTGATCTAGTAAGATCAAGATCAAGTCAAATCTTTTTTGAAGAAATCCGTTAAAAGTGTCAGTCATTTTTAAATGCTGTCATTGAAACATTTAGTTTGACCTGAAATGGTTATTTTTTTTATCGACAAAACTGGTGCATTGATTTTTAGAACATTTGAATTTCTTCATCCTTCATCTAGTTTTATTTCGTAAAATATATTATACATTTGCAAGTAGAAATCTACGTTCGCAGCGCTCTCGTCAACACAGATTCAAGCCGCCACACGTTTAAAACTCTCTCATTCCCGCACAGTTACGCTTTTATCAACATGCCGAACAGTGAACCGGATTTGGGCGTCTAAATGGCGTCCCTTTTCAAAGTTACGGTAGTGCCAACCATTTGAAAGTTGATCATGGAGGAGAAACGAATAATTGCTGTTTGAGCTCCAGACGGCTTAAAATGACAGTAAGTTTTTCATATATCAGAATAGAGCTGTGAGGGAATCCACCACCATCATATAATATTGTCATTACAATGTTATGACCTCTTTCTGTCCTGCTTTCAGGTCTCCACTCATTTCATCAGCAAAAAACACTTCCATTTGAGATCGTTTTCATTTCTCTGAACCCTAAAGTGAAAATAGTTGCACATTCTTATAAAAATATCACATTTTTATCACTATTCTTAATTTTCTTGCAGGTGGGGCGAAGCAAAATGCAAATGTAAAAGAAAAAAAAATCTCATTTTGCTACTACAGAACAAGAACAGCAAAAAGATGTTCCAAAAGTCTGGAAACGACATGAAAGAGTGACAGAATCACGAAAAGTTTCCTGAGCCTTTTAGTAGTCAATCTGACTCTGCAGCAATTGAATGATTGGAAGGACTTCTGACTCGACACATATTTAGCCTATGGAGTTCATAATGGATAAGCAGGGAGGAGGGTCTTCTTTTTCTGCTGTTTTCTAGCGCATGTCCACCTCCTACAGTTGGACGCGGCTGAGTGTGAAATGTCAAAGCGGTGCGACATGACTGAATCCTGCTCCAGGCTTTCTTCCTTCACAGCTCAATTCCGATATAGAAAAGACTTGGTGTCGAAGCACAAATCATAATTATTGAATTTTTTTTCCTCCGTTGGCACTTTTGTGATGTAAAAGGGACGCCATCCATCCGTCACTAGCAAATCCGAGTCCCTGATTGGTCAAAGTTTAGCTCAAAAATGCTACAAAAGCTTGCATCTCACATACTTTCCCCTTCGCGTACGTTTTTGTTGCAGCCTGTCATGCTTTTAGAACATACACTGAATGACTCTGTGACTTTCCTGTACAGGTTTGTCCGTTTTTTGACACCGTTTTGAGCTGTCAGGGTAGAAGGCGTTAACATCCTCATTGGTGTTTTCTAGGACTAGTTTCAGTCTTCTGCAGATATTAATTTCAAATCAACGTTATTAATCCCCAAAGGGGAAATTACAACGAAGCTGTGGCGGCTGCTTTTCCTTTCCCATCACTGCGGCAGGCTTGGAATGTTAAGGGATTCAGTTCTTGAAAGAGCTCCTGGTCCTGGTCTTCAGCCGTGTGAGAGTGGAGGAGGACGAAACCCCCCTTCCAGTCACTTTTGTGTGGTTTTCATGTCAGATTACTTTCATAGCGGCGGAGAATGCACAACAAAAATATCAGGCTGTACATCTCTGCTGTTCCCTTCCGCTCTGCTCCTCGACGCGGTTCATGTGGAGCGGGCTTTGTTTGCCCTTAAAAACCAACATGAAACACAATAAAAAACATAGCAACAGAGCGGCAGATACATTGTAACTCAATCTGGATTGGCTGCTTTAAACTCCATCTGAGGCAAGGCGGCTTTTGTAAACGTCAGACAATGGCGCTCTGTTATAGCGCAGAGGTTGATTTTCACCTTTTAAGTGAAGACACCAGACACCAGCCTTTTCACCTGCTCGGTTTGAGAACAAACTTTCCGTCTTGGGGCTTTTTTCGAACACAAGCAGTGGACGAAACAGGACACAGGGTCAGGGGAGTGCTCCGGTCGTCCAGCAGAATTCCAGAGCTGATGTTCCTTTAGCGTGGACGGTTTGTCCCCCAACAGAGCGGACTCTGTGAGGCAAACCGACCTGTAACGCGATCAGACAGCTGGCTGTCCGTCGGACGGTCACCGTGCCGTCTTCGGAGCCCGCCTTAAACCATGGCAGTTCGGAGGCCGCTCCACCTGTGGGGGATGAGCGTGTTCGTGTTTTTGGAGGATGCTCCAGACTCCACATGTAGATCGTTACTCCTCATCACGTCTAATCATGAGCAGCACAGATAAAGAAAGCAGAAATGAAAAGAAACCCAAATAAACTGTCAGTAGGATGACTTTTGTTTAGAGGTGGACATTTTTTTTCCCAACTGACTTTAAACAAAAAACCATAAATGATGAGTCTATAAACGTCAGCAGCATCTTCAAAGAGCTCCTTTGCTTTTCATCACTCCTCCTCTTCCTCCTAATCCTTTCTAACAACACTCATCCTCCACATCAGTCAGGCTCCTCAGGGCCGCCCGACGCTCCAGTGACACTAAAGCGGCTTACCAAAACATGCAGGTTTGTTTTCACAGGCCGCCTGTGCTGATGAAGGAGGCGCTCGGGCCTCAAAGCGAGTCCAGCTGCAGAACTGAAGTCCAGATCTGAGGTTCCAGTTTGATATATTACCAACAAGCACACACAAGAGGAGGGCTCAGTTTCCCCCAGACCACAAAATATGAAAATGGAGGTGGAAAGACATGCAGGAAAAAAGGCTTTTAGATTTGAACTCTTGGTCTTTCAGAACTGAACTAAAACGTTTCAACTCGGCATTTCTAAATGAGCGAAAAAGGGGCGGGGTTATATAAGTTTGTTTGTCAACCAATGAAATAAACTTTGACAATCATTACATTTCATTAACTGTACTGTAATGTATTGTAGGTATAGAAATATGTTTTAAGAATTAAGATACACGTGTACATACATACATATATATATATATATATGAATATATTACATTTAATTTGTCGTTTTGCCATCAAATGATGACTAATCGTCTTTGATTTTTTTTTTGTTTGACTTCTATTTGATTGATTGAACTAAATCATTAAAACGTCACGTCATTTTTATCATTCTAAATGTATCCAAATCACAGCAACCATACAAAAAAACCTTAAAAAATGAACCAAATTGATATTGTTTATATGTTGATCAATTTGTTTGACATGTTCCTACCATTTACAGGCCATTTTTCTATTGCTTTAATCATTGAACCCACAATATGGGATGTTGTTTTAGTTTTTACACAACTACATGTTAAGAACAAAAACACTGATATCTTAATGTTTTAGTTTCTTGACTTTTCTTCTAGTTTTGTTTTAAAAATTGGAAATGGCTTTTTTAAATTTGTAAAACCATGGAAACAATGCATTAACATAGAGTTTTTTTTTTCTTTCTTTGTTTTAAATGTTTTTTTTTTTTTTTTTTTGGAAAAAATTTAAAAGAAGACTTGTTTCAATTGTTGACATTTTTGAACCTTTTCGAAACGATTTTTCGCTGTTTTACCAAAAAAAAAAAATCATTGAAATTAAAAATCCAAAATCAGGAAAACAATCAAAAGTTAAGGTTTGTAAATCTTTTTCTGTTGTTTTTCTATCAAACCTTTTATTAGATTCTAACTGTTAGTTCATGTTGCTTTGATAAAAAGACGGGCTCACCTAAATTACATTTTTAAAGTCGCTGCAGGTTCTTTAGTGCAGTAAAAACGCTCCTGTGAGAGACGGCAGCGTTCATCTGCACGAGGAGGCTGTTGCTTCTGCAGACGTTCACAAGCTGCTGCCTCCAGCCTGATGAAGGCAGCGGTGTCTGTGACCGTTCAGACGTGCAGCTAATCAGCTTTATTTGTGCCACTAAAACCAATCTGTGGGATCAGACGTGCCAGCTGTCTGCACGACAGAACCATCGCTGAGGGGCGCCGAGGGCGCCGCTGCGTCTTCAGGCAGGAGCTGTGACTCCAGCTCACCTGTGCAGGTGACTAAGAACGAGGCGGAGTCTGATGGAGCCTGAGAATGCTGCAACCTGTTTGATATCCTAGAAAACGATAAAAAAAATTATTATACTGAATAATTTAAAAGAATCAGTGTGAACAAAGAGGGCTAACTTACAGATAGGGTCAGAAAAGATGAAAGTTTGTGACGATGAGCCTGAATTGTCCTTCATTAGATTTAAATTGAAGGTGAAAGATGCTAAAGATGATGGTAAAAAAAATGACAGTTAAAATGTTTGCTTTAGCTGGAAACTAAAAATTGCAGCAGATGGAAGAGATTTCAACTTTAACGTGGATGAATGTCATCAAAATATCCCAATGAATAGATCATTTTTATTTAATTTTTTTGTTGAACGTGTAAATAAAAAGCCAGTAAAGTTCAGCCTGTTATTAGTTGACATTTTTAGTCATTTCTCCTCAGATTGGTCACATTTTTACAATAGTTGCCATGAGCGTTGACCTTCACAGATAAGGACAGTATTCAGACCCCCTTACATTTTTCTTTTTTTAAATAATAAATGTTTTCTTTTTTAATAAATCTGCAAAAATGTCAATATGGGGTTCTGTGTGTACATCAATGAGGAAAAAAAGGAATTTAAATGATTTTAGCAAATGGCTGCAATATAACAATGTACTTTCCGTACCCACTGTAGGAGACAAAGAATGCAATGAAGTGAATTGAACTGCTCATTTTATTATGAAATAAACACAGCTTTATGTCTGAAAGTCTATATTTTATTTTTTTATAAAACTGATGAATAAACCCGAAGCTGTCATTTTTAGTTTTTGCCTAAACATTGATCAGAAAAAAGTTTTTTTTAACTTAATCAACACAGTTTTAAAAGTTTTGCGTGGCAAAGTCTGAACCTCGGAGTGTGACTGAGCCGAACGCTAAAGCTACGTTCACATGAACCTCCGGCTTCTGCGTCCAATCGAATGTTAAACCAATTGAACTTTAGCCAATCGGAGACTTGGATTTCATAGTGACGTTTGGATTTCAATTCACCCAAGTGCCGACTATTTAAAAATTGATTGTAAAGACTTTACCAAGTCTTTCATATATTGGAATAGAGATGTGAAAAGGATGTGAAAGGAAAAGCTTGGAGCAAGTCTGTTCCTGTAGGTACATGCGCCGGTGTCGGGTAGCAGCAGACCAGTGTAAACAGCAAATACTAAACAGTGTGAACGTAGCATCACGAGATAAAAAGCTTCATGAAGGAGAAAGTTGTAGGAATTTGAACATTTTTCTTCAGAGATTTATGTCTGTTTGATTCAGGTTAAAGCGGTTTTAAACGCCGACTCACGTTTGGCAACTGCCTTCCACCAAAACTCTTAAAACACTCACTTTCAAGCTTTGGTTGACATTGTGAACGTGCTGTCACACATGATCCCAGCTGGAATTTTGTGACACTTAAACACGTTTACTGAACAAAAAAACCAAAGAAACAAGTTTGGTGGGTTTGTCCTTAATCCACGTCAAACTAACCGAAATTTGCCACGGCATTGAACGCTTCCTTTGACATGTGACGCTGTGCAGCAGCGTGTAGGAAACCAGAGTTCGAGTCCCATCTGAAAGCTTCCTTTGACAAGCAGGTTTGACTAAATGCAACCACATTGCTTCACTGTAGCAGCGAGGGGGAGTGGGGTCGCACCTCTGTCATGTCCAGATGTCAAAACGGTGCGTATCCAGAGATAAGCCAAAAAACACCAAAACTAATACATTTTTGATAGAAAAGAAAGATATTTATGAAAAACAAATACTTTTTAAGTTGTTGAGTTGAAGCTTGAAGTTGAAATCAAACAGTGGTGAATCCTGGGAAACTGAACAAGCTCTCACCTTGTGAAAACGTGTCAAACCTATCAGTAAAGTTCCTTCAAATACCGTTTCTACCTCAAGAACTCATTTCCAGCCGTCCACCTAACAAAAACGGAAAAAACAGGGCTTTGAAGTAGCGAAGCCCTCATGATCTCTCCGTGTTCAGACACTTCATTCACCACCGCAGCCTCCAACTGCACAACACAAGCGGCCCCCTCTCCGCCTTCTCTGAACATCTGCTAATGACTCCCATCCAGCGCGGCGATGGCAGGCAGGTTCAGGCAGAGTTCAGGCGACACGTCCTCCACATGTTCCGTCCACCATCCCGTCCTCTTCAAACGGTCTTTGTGAGGGAGCGTGGAGTCCAGACCCTCAGTGAGTGACCACGTGTGTCCTGGATGACCTCAAACTGAAGCGGGAAAAACAACTGCGAAAGCGAACGACCTTCAGATAAAATCCCAGGATCTGAAATGAAATGATTGATTGTTTTTTGTTTGCTTTATTTTAACAGTACTAATAAAGATGGTCTAGCTCTCAGAACTCACACTTCTGCTGGAGTTTAAGGAATCATGGCTGATCTTTGCAACTGTGCCAACCCTAACCATAACCCGGTACCGGACGGTTCCAGACGAAGGTTGGGCTAGGGTACTGGTACTCGACGCGTCCCGAGGTTCGGTTTGCAATCTGGACTGCATTCGACAAAACCACTGGACCCCTGATTTAATCGGAACAGCCGGCGCATCAAAAAACCACGAGTTGGGGACACCAAAGCGTCCAAAAGTGACGCAGAGGGCTCCGTACCCATGCGTCAATATATGATTACCCCCTGTGTACGCCAGGTCAATAGAAAGCCAGAACGCGAACCTTACTAACGATTGGAGTACGGCATAAACACAAACGACATAAGTGCATGCAACTTTTATCCTTAAAAATACTTTGTGAAACATTTTACTCACACGCGATCATGGTATGTTCCATTTTCATGACGTCCTTTGAGGTGGCCCCAACAGCCTCAAGGGAACTGCAACCAAACGTGCCAGCATGCATGACGCATGTGACTGAGGTTTTTTGTCGTCTGAAAATTATCGGCAGATAGAGACGAACGCACCTTCTCTGGTTGTGAGAAAATATTGTGAGTTTTTTTTCCACACACAGACCAAGATGAAAGGCTTGAGAGGAAACTGCAAGCAGACTACCGGAATTCTGAACGTTATGAAGGGACGCATCAACTCAGGAAATCAATGTCTGAGGAGTCTCTGGTCAACAGGTTTATCCTTTTATCCCATAATACTATATTTTGCAAGCTTTCGTTTAAATAGAGAGGAAGTCTGTCAATGAGCACGCTCCAAGCAGAGAAAACTCCTTTATTTGGACATTAAAAACACTCACAATAAGTATTCATGTCTCAATTCTTATAAAATCAAGGTCTTTCCACAAATTTGGACAACTAGTATGAACATCTGATATGCCTAATAACAATATTAAGAGTCTCTGAGTGAGTTATTGCTAAGTCATTACAGCACATCACCTGCCAGGAAAAGTCAAATGTTTTTTGTCTTAATGAACCTCCAACTGGGAGATGTTTCCGCAGAGATGAAGGAAGTGACCCAGAAGAACCACTACATACTTATTCATTCATTCATTTTCCAATCCGCTTTATCCCTTTCGGGGTCACGGGGTTGCCGGAGCCTAACCCGGCTACTCATGGGCGAAGGCAAGAGACACCCCTGGACTGGTCGCCAGTCTGTCGCAGGGGCCACAAACACACACCCATGCACACTCACATGCACACCTAGGGACAATTTAGAGTGACCAATTAACCTATGAAGCATGTTTTTTGGACGGTGGGAGGAAGCCGGAGTCCCCGGAGAAAACCCACGCATGCACGGAGAGAACATGCAAACTCCACACAGAAAGGTCCCCCAGCCAGGACTTGAACCAGGAACCTTCTTGCTGTGAGGCAGGAGCGCTAACCACTGCGCCACCGTGCAGCCCCACTACATACTTATTTACACCATAATTCCTCCTGGGGTACAAACACAAGAGCTAACCTGTCGTTTTTCAAGCACAGCGGTGACAACCTCCTGTGAGCTCAGACCACTGGGAGAATAATGGTGTTTTACCACCTTCTTTGAAGAAAAAACGGTTATAGGATGCGGTGCACTCTCACAATCATGGCACAACTTTCTGAGTTTCCTAGGACGAAGTTATTTTTTTGACAACTCTAGAGATAGAAGCTGATAAATAAGGTTTTGTCTTTAAGTTCCTCCCCTGACTTGGCACTTTATTTGACCACTTTTCCGTGATTTCCCACCATCTTGACGCAGACCAACAATATTCATCAGAAACGGACGCTTTCTTCTTATGAAATTTATATCCATAAACACAAAGCTGTCCATCAGAGAGCCCTGGCTCTCACGACACAAGCAGCATAACGTCCTGTTAACAATGCTTCCATGTGGACAAAAGGTCCAAAGAAACTGGATCTTCTAACTACAGCTGGGGTTCGATAATCTGAGGGTGCATTCACACCGCGCCAAACCAGCAAACCCCAATTCACTGCAGAATCAGGGTCTGTGTTTGCTTAAGGGTTAACTTAGGCGTGGAACTGAACTAATGGCAGCCAATAGTGAAATGTCATCCCGTTGTATGAAACTAGAGAAACTGGACTCACAAAAAAATTGGAAAAAACGTCCAGAATAAACACGGTGTCGTTTGGGAGTACAGGTACTTTTTACTATTGAAATATCAGATTATTGTTGGGGGAGGGTTTCATCGTCTTGCTTTTTACCTCCTGGCAACAGTAATGTTTGAAACCGTAGGATTTTCCCGGGTAGTTTGGTCCGCTCCCATCTTTGGTTTAAGTTCTGTGAGTGTCGTGTGTCTAACCCTAAACCAAACGGGACTAAAATATGTAAACTGTTAGCATTCTCACTCAATTTAAGACGAATCTTTGGGACTATCAAGGATGTGTAGAAATCTCAATTACTTTCATGTAAGACAGTCCCATGGACTCGGTTTGAAGACAAATAGTTTTTCACACCTTTATTTGGTTCCATTTGGCTCCACACATTGTGCTCTCTGGAACAAACCTAATGTCTTAGTCATATGCACCAATACGGGTCAACACGTTTTTTTTGATTAACCGGGTCCGTGGAGGGTCGTACAGCAGAGTCTTGTAGAGATCTTCAGGAAAACGCAATTCCCTTGAGGCTCATATGACCATTTCAAGTGTCATGAAAATGGAAGGTACGATTGTCTTTCATGTGGTAAGGATACCGTGAAGTATTTGCGAGGATGAATGAGAGATCCTGTCGTACAGTGCCCTTACGCCAAACTCTTGTCATTGGTAAGGTGCGAGTACTGACTCCTTACTGACCAAAATACTGCAAGCATGCACACACAAACTATGTTCTAATCTTCAGCAGGGTTTGTAGAAATGAAAAATCTGCACGACACACCTGCGTCGCTTGTGGGATAACGTGCAATTTCTGTCAATTTTTTCATGAAATCTTTAAATCAGTCTTCCTGTCTTTCCCCCCTTTTATAAGCCTCTCCCATCCCTCCCTCCCCCACTGTGGCATATGGACCTACACCCCACCCCACTCCCCCAACTTCATTGTCTCACAGGACTCTTTCCCAAGATAAGCCCTGTGGATTTCTGTGCACGCCAACCTCACGAACTTGACCTCCGGACAAATTTATCAAAGGATAAAGACTGGTCAACCCCCAACCCCCTCTACATCTTCGCCCTCCTTCCCCGTCTTCTTGTTTTATGTTCTTGTCATTATCATGAGCCCTTTAATTAAATTTGCGATGAGAGGGAAATATTTGCAAATCAGTAATTGTCTGATGTCCAGTCTGTTTAAAGTTATCCAAATTACAGCCCTCGTTGCAAAGGCCTGCAAGCCTTTACCTCTGAGTTGGGCTATTTAGACCACTGGTTTAACCGTAAAGTTTTGACACTGATGAAGTAAACACTTTCAGAGGTATTAACCTGTTCTTTTTCTTCAGCGTCCAGATGTGCAAGCAACATCTGAGATCAGAACTTGAGTTGTTCCCTTTTATCAAACCTGCCTGTGCCGAGGAAGAACAAAAAAAGGCCAGAAACCATTCCATGGCAAGTGCAGGATTTTGTTGTCATACAATCAATGCTGCTTTTAGTGTGACAGAGCTATTACAAAGAATTCCATCCGGATTCTACCAATGTGACTAGAAAAAGTAATTTTCATATTTGAGCCTAAAGGGCAGCAGAGTTCATGTAATCAGTGTTTATAGTGATTGATGCATCACTGGTGCAATGGCAGAATTGTGAAAAATACAAAACTAACATTTCATCATCTTTCAAAAATATGCTTTCTATCCATCCGTCTTCTTCAAACCCACTGATATACTTTTGGCGTAATGGGGTTGCTGGAGCCTATCCAAGCTTCAGTGGGCAGAGACGTGATACACCCTGACAGGTCTCCAGTCTGTCACAGGGCAAAGATTCTGTATTTCCCGCACTATACGGTGAATTTAAAAACCCTAATTTTAATCAAAAAATGACAGTGCGCCTTACATATGGATACAATTCTGTTTGTTTTTTTTTTTTGTTTTTTTTACTGATTTCAAAGTTATTTTTAGAGGTACACGGCACTCTGTCAGAATGCTTTTTAAAGTGTTGCAAACAAGGTTGGGTTGCATTTTGAATGCGCTCATGCAGCTAATGTGTAGCGATTTCAGACTGTGTTTTTGTTTTTCGTGTTGCAAGTAAGGTTGGGTGTTGTTAATGCGCTAATGCAGCTAACGTGTAGTGGTGTCAGACTGTGTTTTTTTTTTGTTATGCGTCACGAACAAGGTTAGGAGTTAGCATTGTAACAGTAGCATTTGCCTTAGTGGAATCAGAGGTACATGGCGCTCTGTCAACATTTTTTTTTTACATGTTGCAAACAAGGTTGGGTGTTATTGTGAAGGCGCTAATGTGGTTAACGTGTAGCGGTGTCGGACTAAGGTATTTTTTTATGCGTCACTAGCAAGGTCAGGTGTTAGCATAGTCACAGTAGCATTTGCTTTAGTGGAATCAGTCTGTTTTTACATGTTGCAAACAAGCCTGGGAGTTACAGATATTGTAATTACGCAAATGCAGCTAACGTGTAGCGTATGACATTGTACTTTTTTTGGTGCAAGCTGGGAGTTAGCTTAGTCACAGTAATGTTTGAACAGTATCAGTCTGTTTTTATAGGAGTTGCAAATAAGATTGGGAGTTACACACTGTGGTTAACGTGTAGCGGTGTTGGGCTATGGTTTTTTACGTGTTACTAACAAAGACGGGAGTTATAGTAGTCATAGCAAGGCTTGCTGTAGCGTTATCAGTGCGTCTTTTTCACGTGTTGGAAGTTACAGGTATTACGAATAAGCTAATGCAGCTTCTGAGGCGGCTAACGAGTAGTGTGTCACAAACAAGTTCTAGAATTAATGTGAACGCGGTAAACAAAGTCTGACTGACTGACTTATCTCTGAAACTTGTTTCGTTTAATGTGCCTTATATTCAGTGCACCTTAAATTTGACAAGTTTGAAAATAGACCACTCATTGCCTTATAACCCAGTGTGCCCTGTAGTGCGGAAAACAGGATATTTTTCCTTAAATAAAAAAGTGATACATCAATAACCAGCTGTTACAGTAATTTTAAATATTTTTATTCAAGAGAAAACTGTCAGGAAGTGATGGTTTACCCAATATGCAGGAGTCCAGAAAACAAGGCACTTAAGTAAGCTGAGGGTTATTAATAGAATGATGAACCTTCACATTTATGAACATGAACCTGGTGGGACTGACAGGTGGACAACTTTGTAAAAGTGTATGTAGTTGCATCCTTTAATGCACTCCTTTTATAGGATAAGTGGACCTTAAAAAAGAAAATCTGTCTACAGAAGAATCCGGTTTTTCCCTGGCAACAATCCAACTCACACATATCTGAGTCCAGGAATATCTAGGTAATTTCTGGATGATAATACTACTGTAAAGTTTATACAGTCCCTAATATCATTATTCATTTATTATATCTAATGATATAAATAACAACCAAAAGAAAAAAGGTTTGATTGACTCTACAGATGACAATTTGTTTAGAGTTGCTCCTTTCTTCCAAAACTTTCCACTTTTTTTCTTATACTTCTTATTAAAGTTATCCTGGAACATGTCAAAACAAAGTGGGTTCATAAATAGTCTTCCTAAAAGGTTAATAAATATGAGGTTTGTACTTTGTGATGTCATATTTGCCGTTTAAAAAAAAGAACATCGTTCTTTAAGGGTAAGGGAACATTGAGGGTTTTGATTGTCCAATAGAAATAAAGCCTTTAAAAATATGTTTTCATATTATTTCAAATGTTCGTTTTGCATTTAAACTGATACTGGTTATAGTTTCCTCTGGCAGGTGTGTATCTGCTGGAAGTTGAAATGATGTAACCCCCCCTCCCCTTCAAAAGAGAACCCTTTACATTACACCCCATCACCCACTTGAAGGCTGCGGCTCCTAAACAACAGCCGGCACGCTCTTCTTTTATCTAATGAGCACCGCATGTTGGGATAAAAACAGCAAAGGCTGATACAGGAGGAGAAGGAACACTAAGGAGAAAGTGATAAAGAGGAGAGGAGGAGGTGGGAGGAGATGAAGAGGAGGCAGAGAGACAGAGGGGAAGATAACATGTGTGCAGTGTTGTGCTTGGGCCTGCTGGCAGTGGTGTCATTTCAGGTCAGAGTGCCATTAGCTCTGTCTTACAAGCTTAGTGAAATCTGTACGAATCCCATTAGAATCCGAGAAAGTCTGGAGTGGGAGCGTGCAGCCCCAACCGAAGCCCCGGAGTTTCGTAGGTATGGACCGGCTCCAACTTTGGACGGCGCATTCTGTGATTAGCAGCCTAAATCCCCTGCAAATGTTAGCGTTGAGCGGCACAATAAATCCCGCGCTGATCCCTGCTCCGTGCGCGGCCCTGCTGGAAAGAGGTGGCTCCTCCAGACAGACGTGAGGGTTATCTGGCACAACTGGGCAGCTGCTGCACACAGCAAGCCTCCATGATTTAAGGGAGAAGGCAAGAAGTTTTTTTTCCACGAAACTATAATCCAGATGCAAGAATAGAATCTTCTGAGAATCAAAAATCCTAGAAAAGATGGTTTTATTTTTTCCCAGCTGGGATCATACTACGATTAGCGTGCCACAAATAAAGATAAGATGAAGCGGGAGACAGTGAAGTAGAGGTGAAGAAGGAGGGGGAGGTTGTTGAGCAGGGGAAGATGAGGTGAAGGGTCCATGAGGTCATCCTATACTTGTTTTGTTTTTTACCCTTCATTTTCTGCGACACTATTGTTTATCTCTACTTTTTAAACTTATTTTATTGCAGGGGAGGAGCTAGAACATTTTACATGGGGGGCTGGGAAGACTTTGGTAGGGTGGCAAGCGAGAACAGCAAAGTGGAAGGCCATTACAAATGAAAGGATCAAAACAGTTAAAGCATTGATGAAGAATTATTAAAGTGTTCTGAACATTTTTATTTCCTCTTGCCATAGTAAGAAACTAACGCAGAATTGGCTAAAGCCAGGGTGCTGACTGCCCAGAAGAGCTGGCATATACAATACAGGGGCGTAGCAAATCATTTAAGGGACTCAAGGTGTTATTTAAAGACCCATTCCAATGAAAATCGTGATTTCGGTGTTTTTTTTTTTACATGTTCTTGTAGCATTTTCTCATGATGGAAAATATCTAAAAAATAATTTAAGATCAAAACTGCATTTCTGAGGATTAATGTGTTGAAATCGGGATAAATCAGGAGCAGATGAAAAAAATGTCGTTAGAAAAAGTTTTTTCACAGCAAACAGACAAATAGATCCATTAACGTCTTTATTTTCCTTGTCGGAGCTTGCAGAAAACTGTGCAGCTGGATAGCTTAAATATTGTTCGCCATTTTTGTCGCACCGCTAATGTTAGCTTGGGGGTTGCTGTAAGCTAACTGGAGAGAGTATAGAGAGTATAAACAAAGAGATGATGGGATATGAGTGTAGGCTTACTTCAGTGGCAACAGTCCCGCCCACAACTTAAATATTTAATGAACACCTGAACAAACTTTGTCTTAGAAAACAACACAGGTTTTTTATTTTGGCCAAACAGGGCAGAATCATAATTAAAAGACCACTAAAATAAATCATAAAATGATTGGAGTGGGACTTTATAAATATCGCTTTTATTCTTTTCACAAGGCTCATAGATGCATTAATATAATATTGACTGGGGGGGTTTGAGGGGAGGGCATACATCCTGTAACTCCGCCCCTGATCAATCAGTTTAGGCTGGAAGGCAATCCAAGATTTGAACTGCTACCTTAAAACCTCAGACATCTGGTTTAATGCTTAAACAAAAAGGAGTAATATTGAAGATTAAATGGAGCTCATATTTAGGATTTAAGCAGTATTTAATCGCAGGTCACTTCTGAACGGTAACCTCCTACGTCAGAAGACAGGGGGAGTCGCCTCTTTAGAGCTGTGAAAAAGTTTTCTAAAACACTTCTTGGATCAAAGGAACGACTAAAATGTCCAAACAACAGGGAGAGGAGACACCTTCTCCTCCGCTGTCATGTCTTCACTCCATTTTTGCTTCAGTAAGGCGACCACATGACCCTTGTCTAGGGGGTCTGAGTACACGCAGCCCGAAACGCTGTCAGCGATGCTGTTAGAAGTGATCCATGGGGTGATCGTGCTACAAGCCGGGCGTTGGGCTAAGGCGTAGTGCTCTCAATCGTCCTGTCCTGTTTTTAGGAGGTGCCGGCTGATGGGCTGCAACAAGAGGAGCGCCTGCTGCAGCTGCCGACCAGCCCGGAGAAACAGGGCCCTCTCCAGTCAACCTCGACCCCTCAATGAGGAGCCCGGCTCTTCATTTAATCCCCTCTCAAAGATCTCGATGCCCTGACCTTTGAGCTGAGAGCAACTTCTCTTCCTCCCCACTTCAAACTCTTGAGGTCCTCGACTGATCCCAATTTGATTGAGAGGTAAGTGGTCGTGACTGCGCTCCGTCTGAAGCTCCTCTGAGTATTCTGCTCGAGAGGCGAAGCAGAAGAGGAGAAACTCAAGGGTCTCATTCCTTCAAAATGTTGCGGATTTTTCGCTCAAGCAGAAATAGTTCCCTTAATGATGTTTTTAAGTCTTGTTTTCTCTGAGGATAGTTTTTGAAACTGCAGCAAGACAAATTTCCGTTGAGCTCCAGGCACTCGTGAAGGTTAAATTAACAGCCTGACGTGATAAGATTTGCTCGATGGGAGTTGCATGTTTTGAAGCCTCTGATTTATTGTCCCATTTATTTCCTGTCCTTTCAGAGTTTGGATAAGGACAGTGAAACATTTTAAGGTTTAAATGGGCCTGGAAAAAGCCCAGGTGCAAATATTCAAGGCTTCAAACGCCAGGTTTTAAAGGTTCGGCGCTTGGAAGAAGACCAGTGGATGCCATAGGGGGGAACTTGTACATCTGTCTTTGCTTTCATTATTCCTTTTTTTTTTTTTTTTGTCGTGGAAATCATTGAAGTTATAAACCGGCCAATCAGATGCCTCAATAAAAGCATGTGGTTCCCACTGCCCCCCCACCCACCCACCCACCACGCTAAACGTTCGAAATGTTCCATTGACAGGTTTCGCATAGCCCGCTTTCAAGGTGGTAGGGGTGTGGACTTCCAACAAGCTCGCTCCTGATTTAAGAGAATGGTTGCCATAGAAACGTCACTGCTCACCGGATCCAACATGGCGGCACCCACATCGCACAAAAAGGCGGCTGAATTGACTTCGTTTCGTTGGAGCCGCAAACAGTGGTCCCTTGTTTATCGTTAGTTGTGTTGTTCAAAAATTAAACTGCGATAGATGAAATCGGCGAAGTAGTTACCAATATCTTTACAGCAGTTCCACTACACACTCTATACACTTTTCTCTCTTGTTTAAACTCTCAAAGATCAAACCTCCATAAAAAAGTAAGTCCAGTATTATAGAATAAAAGCAAAGATTTATGTCAATTCGGAAAACTGAACACATTCCGTACAGGAGACACGGCACGGCGATCGATTGACAGTGGTCTACCGTAAATCAGGGTGCAGAACATAATGCGCTGCTAAATGCGCATAAACAATAAAAGGATGCCACATACGCAAAATAGTACAGATACAGCAAAGGATCACTATAAACTATTTTTGATGGGTGACTCGTCCGGTTCTCATGACAGTCAATGGTTTTTGTCCAATGGTCACAGTTTCCTTCGTAACTTTTTTGTCAAACTTTATTGGTCAGTTTTTTGATTATTCCATGTCCAGTTTCAACGTTTTTCGGTCCATTTAAAACCCTGTTTTCTTTTCCAGTTGCCCTGGATCGATTCACAGCCGATTTTTCTGGACCACCTCTCTGATGTCTGGAATCAGATAATGCTCAAGGTAGTGCTCAGCAAGGAGGGCAGGTGAGGATGGGACACAAATAGGGTCAGGAGGACCAGGGGTGTAACAGTTAATAACAGAGGTGGGTGATACTGGGAATTTGGGATTCAATCAGATATCAAGTAATTACTCGAATTGGGCTGTTTTTGCCCAATCTGGCAACCCTGCAGACAGATACTGTGCTTGCATGAATTCCGTAAGTAAGTTCAAGCCCCGTCCGTATTAAATAGTCCTTTAATAATGCTGTACGTATGAAAGAAAAACTGCGACAAAAGTATTGATTTTCATCACGTTAGAATTTGTATTTCACATTGGTATCGATACTATCAATACTCAGATCGTTACGTCCACCCCTAGCTAATAATGATCCTGCTAAGAAGAAAAGCCTTTGCTTCCATTATCTCTTCTGCTTTACTCTGAAACATGTTCTGCATAACATTTCATTTCAACTATAATCCACCTCCGAAGCTAATCTCTTTTAGCTCCTAGCTTTTGTGGTGATGCTGCAGTGACAGATGACGGTACAACGATGTCATCATACAAACTGTTGCATGTTTAAATGTTTACACCCTGAAGATGTCGCCGGACCACGTAAACAACACTCGTTCTTTGACGTACTGCAACTCTCACCGTTTTCAACATGAATGACATGATTCTGACGCGAAGAAAAGCGGCTTTTCAAACCACTTTTTAAAATAAAATGTTCAAATTTGATAGAAAAAGAATAAAGATGCATGTGAGGCAAGAAACGGCAAACAGACCAATAATGCGAGTCATAGTCTAGCTGCTTTGCAGGTTGCTCTAGTGCAATTTTGCATGCTTTTTTGTGGTTTTTCCATACACAGGATTGTATTCTGCGTCCTGATTGGCAACAGATTTTGTCAGTCAATCTCCTCCGTAACGCGTCTCCTGTACAGATTGCGTCCAGTTTGCGGACTGCAGAAATCTTCAATCGCGGTGAAATCTTTGTTTTTATTCTGTAATCCTGCACTTATTTATAGTTTCAACAAGAGAGAAAAGAGTAAAAATGTTCATGTCTGTCTGAGAAAAGTGTGTAGTGAGGAGTTTTACAGCTTTGAAACATCTATAATCCTAGTTGTGTGAATGCAATAGTGATTCTCCTACTTTCTTCCATACGTTTTTTGGCACATAAAAACTCCATCATATTTTAAGCGATTTCAGCAATCTTGGTATCAAAACGTTCAGCTTGTTAAGGACATTACTGCTTGTACTTTTGGTTTTAGTAAATTTTCAAGGTTTTAAGATTTTACGCAATTTAACCGATTTTTAGCCCCATTGAAAATGAATAGGAAGATTTTAAAATCCTTCACAAAACTTTGTGCACTTTTGAAACTTATCCAATCTTGGTATCAAAATGTTCTGCACGTTAAGGACATTTGTGCTTATACTTTTGGTAGTCATACCGTTAATGCATTTTAACATTATACGCAATTTTTACGAATTATTTCACGTACTTCTTCAAATTTTTTGCGCACTTTTAAAGCCTATGCAAACCAATCAAAACGTTCAGCACGTTAAGGACATAACTCAGGAATTTAAAATAATTGCTTCAGAATCTTCAGTGACAACATTTAGCAAACAGCATTTACGCTAGCATTATTGCAGATAATGCGACTTTTCTAGTTTGTAATTGTCAGCTAATACTTAGAGCAGAACTCCTACGATAAACGAAACAGTAAACAGGAAACAGTACTAAGCTTTTATATGTTGACAAGACCGTGTTACGATTTTCAGAGGATTTTCACACCCACTGGTCCTCCATCTCGTGGTTTTGCAGTGGTGTGATGCTTCATTTGTTGGCACAAAAGGGCGGGAATTCTTGGCGTGCTGGATGTATTAGAAACTGGGCAGTGGAGAAGGAACAAAAACAGACCTCGGTTGCTCCTTTATTGCGTAACAACTACTTGAAAGGTGCTGGAGTTTTTTAGAACTTTAGCTACAGGACTTCTGTAAGATAGTTTTTCCACTCAAAACAACACTCAAGTAAATATGGAAACGAACGAGCTCTTTCATCAAGCAAAAACCTGCAATTTGCTTGATCTCGTGACCTTTCACCCTCCATAAAACGAGCGCCAGCTCCATTAACAGTCAATTCGGGCCCCAAAGTTCCCGTCATTCTCACAGCCCCGGCTTTGAACGCTGAAATAGTCAAATGTCAGCCACCTCCAGCTCTGGAAGAGCGGACACGCCTCGATGTTTACAGCGTTCCGTTTACAACATCTGCAGCCAAAACATTCCCCTGCATCCCCGTCCCATCTGCACGTCCACGCCACCTTTGTGCCTCTGCCAGGACGCCGGCGCGCGTTTGCCTTTTAAAGTCACTGCAGAGGAACATCTGTTGCATCTGGCATTAATAGGCCGCTCCGCCAGCCCTTCCGGGGAGGCGCGGTGGGAACGCCGACTGTGTCCAGGGGAGGGGGGTCGCTGAGGGTCGTGCGTAAAGTAAGCAGGAGGCAGAGAGCGGCGTTCCAGCGAAATAGATCATAAAAAAGGAATAGGAGCGCGTAAAAGTCCAAAGTAAACAGAGGGATGCAGCGGCGGCGAGGAGCTCAGAATGCGAGGAATCTGAAATTAGAGTGAGGTCAGCGCTGCAATCTGTCTGTCAGAGCAACTTCTTCTTCTTTATTCATGTTTGCTCTGACAGCATTCAGCATACTCCACTGCATCCACACACACACACACGCTAACACAAATAGAGACAACCATCATTTCACATTTACAGAGGTTCACGCCGAGATGGCCTTATCTAACACACACAAACACCTTCAGATTCCAACACACACACACACACACACATGAACTTATCTGATGCTCCCACACACTTTGTCTGGGACTCGACACTCAAGCTCACATAGATAGCGCCGTCAGGCTGCAGAGGGGTCGCAGGTTAAGCAGGGCTGGATAAAGGTCCAGAGATCGGCAGAGATAAAGCTGCTGATGTCTCCCTTCGATATGCGGTGCCGCCCAGGTCAGCACTCTCAGGTTACTCAGCTTGTTTGGACACGGCACACACATACAAACACACTGACAGACAGCCTTGGACGTGGACTTGAGTCCACAGTGGAGGATAGAGCAATAAAAACTTCAGAGGGAAGCTGTGAAGTGTTAAAAATCCTATGCTCTCCAACAGTTTGGGTTTTATTTTTCAATGAAAACTGGATCTGAGGATATCGACATCAACTTCAGCTGGATTTATTTTAAGAATGAAGCAAGTGGAAATGCAAGAAAAACTCAGGTTTAAGACGGTCTTAGGTCTTGCCACAACAGAATGTGCTGGTAAAAGTTCCCAAAACCTTTTTCATTTAAATTCCCACTCCATTGAAAATGGTGTTTCTGTAGCATGTTTCTGATGAGGAAGGACATATATAAAGAAAGTTAGGCCTAAAACTGCATTTCTTTTTTCAAATCATTGTGAATCAGGAGCAGACGAAAAATGCAGTTGGAAAAAGCTCCTAGAAAGCCAGGAAAAGTGTATTTACGTGGGTAAAGCTGTGATTCCTTCAAGAGAACATGCTAATAAGTATTTCGACTCTTGTTATAGCCTTCACAAAGCTGTCAATTCATCTTTGTGACATCACTTGATCAAAATCAAAGATGCTTTAAAGCTACGTTCACACTGCCTTTGCCCAAGTGACCACCTCCGGTGAAAAGTCTGTGAAAACTAAAGGTGCTTTTCAGGCTTCTGCATTCACACATAGCTACGCAAGTTTCCATGAACGTTTCCGGACTCTAAGTATGAAATAGAATAGGATCGGAATAGAGCTGTGAAAGAGAAAGCCTAGAAGGTTCAGCTACTGCTTTGACGTTTCGCACCAAGGCAACTGTAGGTGGCGGACAAGCGCTAGTAAACAGAAGACGAAAAAAAAGAAGAAGGCCCTCCCTGCCTGTCCAGTGTGAACACTGTGGGCTAAACAGGCATTCAAGAACAGGTGTTTAGTGGGTCCTTGAATGCGTATCACATGCCGGGGGTCCGTAGCTTTAGAATAATTTCTAGTTCATTGCTAGATGTTTTTATGTAACTGTTAAAGAATATAAAGAAGAAGAGCAGAAAAAAGAGGACATTTAAGATAAAAATTGTTTCTAAAGAAAACTCAGAGAAGAAAGTATTTCAGTAAATTCTTTGCCTTGAGAAAAAAAGGTCAAATAAGTAAAATTTTTGATTGTCTTTAAAACAACATTTTTTGTGTCTTAATTAGAATTAGGGTTGTCAAATTATTGTGTTTATCGCAATTAGTTAATTACAGAGTGTAAAAGTAAAGGTTTTTACCTTCAAGGATCCTTATTCCCTATTTAGGTTTCGACATCTTTTTGCATGGTGTTATGCATGATTATGTGTGCGTGGGAGAGAGAGGCTATTGTTTGTGTTTTTTTTATTTATTATGTCTTGTTTTTGATTTTGAAAACGTTTTTATGTTAAGCCCCTTGAGTTACATCAGTCAGAAAAGCTATAAAAATAAAGTCCGGTTCTCAGCTAATTTAATAATGTTTACACATTGGCTAATTTCACACAATAGGTCGAAAGTTTCCGAGAAAAACCCAAAATATATATATTTTTTCCTCTTAAAGTTGTAAATCCAATTGATAACCTAAAGTCTAAACCTGTGAACTCAACCAAAAAAACTTAAGATTTAAGGTTTATTATAACAGAAAATTGGGTACATACAGTAAGGCCTTTTCCAGGAAACATGAAATGGACAAACAATTTAAGGTCTTTTCTGTCCAATAGTGGGTCATCAAACTCATTCTCACTTTTTTGGAGCGGTTACAAGCTTCCCTGTGTGGATTAAAGCAGTGCTGAAGGACACTGTGGTATCATTCTCTCGTGACCTTTAGTTGAACAGCTAAAAGTATTGTGGCTTTCAAAATTGGTAAGAAAAAGGCCTTCCACAATGAGGGAGAGACTGACGACTAAAAAACGTTGGTCTTTCTGACAAAGAAATTACAAAGAAAGTTACAGCATCTTTTACCACCTAAAGGTGCTCAGAAACTGGGGGGAAGAAACTGACAGGAAGAGGGCTGGAAGATACAGAGTCACGACTCAATTACAGGACAAGTTCCTGAGGATTTACCTGCAGGATTTTAGGACCATGGGACAACATCGTTGCTAACCACAGCTCAGTCCAATTGGAAACGAACGGAGACCTCCTCAAAAGATGGGTCAGAGAGCAGTTCCTGGTTCAGGACCAGGGTCAACTTGGGTGTATTCAGACTGAAAATGTGTTCTGGATTATCTTTAACTCTGGTTAACTTTAAATTAACTAAATGGAAGAGGGTGCTAGGAACCGATGATTCCAAATGTAAAATCTTTGGTTGGTGTGACATAAACAGTCAAACACAGAGTAGGAAGTGTGATAGTATGGGGCTGTTTTGCTAGATCTAAGGTTTTGATGCCCCTTACAGTTTGCCCATGTTTCACCCAGAGAAATCCCAAATCTTTCTCTGACTACGGCTTTAATGATCGACTTCGTTGGGAGATCTTTTCCAAAAGAGTATTTTACAGTGGCGATTACTCATTCCAGAGGATATTCGGTCCAAAAATCTCCCCACAAAAAATTTCTGAGCTTTTAAAGGGAAAACAGGAAACCTCAGCTTTATTATTTGGATCACTACATAACATTTCTGGAGCTGTGACTGCAGCCATCAAAGAGCAGAAACCTCAGCATCCCCAAGCTTCAAAACACTTGAACAACGCTGGACCATCTTTGGCCAGTTTAGGTTTGGACGCATCTGATTTGTTTTTGAGGCTGTAAAATATAAAACTCTTTTTTTTTTTTTTGCCACAAACATGCAGAGTGATTTAGATGATTTAATGGGAAAAAAAGGGGAAAAAAAATCAGAACCAGCTTATTTTGGTTCTCACTGCAGAGCTGGTTTGGGGTAAATTTGACCACATTTTGGTAAATTATGATGATGTTCTCCATTCAGATGCATCCGCATAGCAAGAACCTAAACTGGAAAAAAACAGGAAAAAGAAAAGCTTGAAGTCCCACTCCGATTATCTTTTGATCCATTGTAAAAGCGTTCCTAGTCGTTGTTTAATTATGATTATGCCGTTTTTAGCCAAAATAAACAAACCTGTGTCGTTTTCTAGGTCATACTTTCTGCAGAGCAGCAGGATTAGATCAGAAATTCACCTCTGAGTTGTGGGCGGAACCATTGGCTGGGAAGTAAGCTTCAGCTGATATCCCATAATCCCTTTGTTTTTACACTCTCTTCTGCTAGCTTACAGGCCCTCACAACCCCAACCTAACATTACAGGTGCAACAAAAACGGCGAGCAATATTGGAGCTTTGCAGCCGTGCAGTTTGAGCCAGATACCAGCTCAGACGAGGAAAACAAAGACGTTAATGGGTCTATTTGTCTGCAAGTGGATACATCAGAATGAAGCAGAGAAGGGAGACTTTGACCCACCAATTTCAGTTTTCATGTCACAACTGACATTTTTTTTAATTTGCTTTTGAATAAAGAAATACTCAGAAATGCTGTTTTAATCTTAATTTTCTTTATGTATGTTCTCCATCATGAGAAAAGTGCCACAAGAACATATGAAAAACACCTTTTTCATTGGAGTGGGTCTTTATGATCTTTTTCACAATGGAGGAAGTGAAGTAAGAAAAAAATGTTGTTCTACCTGTGAAACTGTTTGTTTGTCTTTACACTAAGACAAAACAGCTTCTTCACGTTTTGTTTGGCTTTTGGATCTGATTCTCCAAATAAAAAAGATCTTTCAAGGCTTGCTTTTCAAGGGCACTCTGGCATAAACTCTCTATATTCCTATTTCAAGTGCAGGTGTCAGCTGCAAGACGTGAAATATGTGAAATAGAAAAAAAAAAGAAGAGTTGCCCGCAGCAAGTTTGTGGTTTCTCTGAAATGCTGGAATGAACAAAGAATGGTGTTTATTGCTGTTAATAATAGCAGGTCTTGGAGGCTATTTCACAAACACGCTTCACTCATTCACGCCGCCTTCGCTCCAGCAGATACAAAACAACAGAAGACACGAGTCATTTTGAGCCGTAAACAACCGAGCCGCAGCCCGCCGCTCGCAGCTCGGCTGCTCCCAGCTCTCTTTCGGAAACATGTTTGTGTTTGAGCTGGAATGTCTGTCGACGGTGACCAGGTTGAGCAAATATTTCCCTCCAGGGGTGAAATTATCCGGCGATCCCCTCCGAGCAACAAAGATTACAGCAACTCCTGTAAAAATAAATGGGATTCTTTGCAGCATAAATGTTCCTAACCCTGTTCACATCTGTCTGACAGATGGGATCCCTGCTAATTCATTCATTCATTCATCATTCATTTTCCAATCCGCTTTATCCCTTTCGGGGTCACGGGGTTGCCGGAGCCTAACCCGGCTACTCATGGGCGAAGGCAGGGGACACCGCTGGACTGGTCGCCAGTCTGTCGCAGGGGCCACAAACACACACCCATGCACACTCACATTCACACCTAGGGACAATTTAAAGTAACCAATTAACCTATGAAGCATGTTTTTGGACGGTGGGAGGAAGCCGGAGTACCCGGAGAAAACCCACGCATGCATGGGGAGAACATGCAAACTCCACACAGAAAGGTCCCCCAGCCAGGACTTGAACCGGGAACCTTCTTGCTGTGAGGCAGGAGCGCTAACCACTGCGCCACCGTGCTGCCCATATCCCTGCTAATAATAATAATAATAAAAATATGCTTGGCAACAGTTTTTTTTAGGAGGTGTCAAACTGCAGAAGCTAAGTAAGTGCTGGGGATGCTCCAGCAGAAACTGATGTATAAGGCTGAACTCTGCTCTGAGGAACCATCCTGCGGGAACAGGGATCAGAACAAAATTTCACAGCAATATATCAAACGCTTGTTAAGCCTGTGAGGGAAAACAAAAACGTACAGATCCTGAATTTTTACTGAAAACACACCATGTCCTTTTCACTTCTTCTTTAAATCCTATTTCTTATACTTGGTTCCATTTGGCATCTTTTGAATTCATGCAATTATTGTATGGATCCAAACGCGAGACAAAAGTTTGCTTTACGTTCGACTCTCCAGGGAGAACACAACCTTCTTTTCCCCCAGCGAGATCACTCTGCGCTCTATGAATATTCACCGCATTCACGGGAGCATAAATCAGAACGGCTCAAAGGCGACTCGGCACCAACCTCCAGAGAGCAGCAATTTGAGACATCAAGCAGAAAGATAAAAGACGTTGGCTGCCTTTTTTTTTTTTTGTACTGTGTGTACTTGTGGGCTGTACAGACATATTTTAGCCAAATTATAGGCATGCCCGCTCAACACAAAAGGAACAGTTGAAAGCCTAAACTTTTTGCTACTTTTCAAGCTCAATGGCGGCACTTCTTGTTCCTCTATGAATGTTGTGTTCCTCACATTCATCATTTATCTTCATCTAAAGAAAAAAAAAAACAATAAATCAAAGCCTTCTTCCCCTTAACATCTTTTCTTCTGACTTAGTTTGGGTCCCAGAAGTGCAAAAGCGGTTTGGATCAGATGTTGGACCTTAAAAGTAGAACTGCTGTAACTATATAGTCTTGTATTGAACTAGAAATATATGAACAACAATCTGTTTCAGTAATTGATCCTATGGGATCTGAGCATAACTTTCATAACCGTGCTCAATTTAAAGTAATATCCGTTATTTTTGGGGGGCTGAAAATGCAAAAAGAGTGAACATCTTTTCAAGAAAATCCCTAATTTCAGGTACAACTTCTTACAAATTCTTTACTCAGAGTGTTCATCTGTGGCCATGGAGCACAGGGACAGCGGCCAATCTCTGATCGGAAGATCACAGGATTGGTTCCATGGGCAAGACACACAGACACACACCTTTTGGTCCTGGTGGTTATAACCTACTGTGCTTCAATCCAAACAGTATTTTCCAAGATTGATCATGGATTTACCTTTTTTTGAAATCTTTTTTTAATAGTATAGTTCATTTTGATTAACAACTTTCCTCAGACAGATCGATCTGGTTGGATTGTAGGAATAGAAATCGATTCAGCGATTTATCGTTGCGCCCCTAAACATAGGTGTACCTCATTTACAGTCTTGCCAATTTCATTATTGGTTTCGTCACAACTGCCCTTATTGCTAGATACGAGGTGTCCAAGGACATACTGCAGTCCATAGGTTGTGTTGAACACTTAGACAACATGCAAGGGTAAAGTGATGATGATATTGTATTTTGGAGGCGTACATGACTAAAGCTAATGAAGCTAAAGCTAAAGCTAAATGATGAGCTGTTGTGATTACATGAAATTTTCAGAGTTGGCTAAAATTTATAAAACAAAAAGTTTAAAAGCTGTAAAAATACAAATGAAAATTCACAAAATAAAAAGAGAAAATTTTGAACCTTTTCTAGTGTTTTGATTTGGTTTTGTACTGTGTTCCAGGTTTTTTTTTCTTATTTACTATGTGTGTTTTGGAGGCTTTTATTATGATAATTTTGTTACTATAATTTTCATTGTGAAGCACTCTGAGGTGTTCTGTAACAGGAAAAGAGCTCTATAAATAAAGTTGACTTTGATATGTGACGGTTCTGATAATTGAATGTCTTTGCTGTAATGGTTTCTCATTGTTGTGGATTTTATCCCAAATTATCCACAAAAAGAAGTTTTTCCAACTGTCTCAGTGCTTAGATTTGTTTTTAGATGTTGAAGGAAGGGCATCATGAGAGGACCTCCACAGGCCTGCCTGAGCGTGCAAACCTGACCTTTGATCTAAGTCATGTGGTGCACCCATGGCGTCCAAATTCAGGACAAATCCTTGTGTCTTTGGAACTCAAAAATGAGGATCAAGTCTGGCTCCCTTCTCTGCTTATGTTAGAGCGAAACTTTGCACAAGAGCAACTCCTCCTCAGGTATCCGCACTAAGGTGTTCCTCAAAAAAAAAATCCTTTCATCCAGGCACTTTTCACATCACGTCTCCAAGCGATCAGGTCAAAAGGCAGCTTATCTCTGACCTTTTCCCTGTCCACACCAATCCTCCAATCGGAGACATCCCTGCCGTCAAATGATGTGAAGAGGCGGCCAGACAATGGCAACATGTCGGAGCGACGTGCTGCAGACGCTGCAAAGCCCCGCCTGTCATCACCGGTCTGTGCGAGTGGACGGGAGGGGTGGGACACCCTGTGCACAGCTTCAAAGAGACCCCCCCCCATCGGGCGGTAATTCATGAGCACCACAGCGTGGGAAGAGGAGGACAGCCGAAAATAAAGGAGACCTAGTGACCTTCTCCCGAATGCAGGCTCACACCTACACCTTCCAAACACGCCAGACTCCATTTATAAACACAGACGTCAACACACACTCCTGAGCAGAGAATCGAACTCTGATCAGCAGTTGGGGTTTTGAGACTAAAGCAAAAAGAGATTAGTTTGAGCTCTTTTGACCACTTGAAAGTGGACGATCCGTCCATGTATTTTCTGGGTTGCTGGAGCCTATTCCAACTAATGTTGGGTAAAGGACGCCCTGAACCAGTCACCAGTCCATCGCAGGGCCACATAACAACACACACACACTAACATTCACACCTAGGTACAATTTAGAGGGACCAACTGACCTACAGCATATATTTTTGTCTTGTTGTGACCGAACGTTTCCTGAACTTTACCCATAATAAAGGACCTTCTAAGAGCTACGATTTCTTGATCGTGATTGGCTGAATTACGTTATAGGTCGTTGTGAACCTGTGGAAGCAATCTGGTCTTCAAACCAGACATTCCCAGTAACTTTGGTACAAAGGTATCCCATTCCAAAATATATTTTTTAAACATTTGCTTTTAATGTTAGAATAGGGGCTCAATCTGGCCCAAATAGGACTCCACGGCCATAAAGTCTCTTTAAGGTTTGTCTCGGAAAAAACATTGTGACTGAAAACTCTTTGGAAAAGAAAGTTAATCGCTAAACTCCCTTTCAGGATAAGCTCATATTCAAATGTGTTATTCTTCCATTTCATAACTCAGTTCATCACATTTTCCACCTGTAGGTTTTTCTTGGATGCTTGAAAACCTTGTTGGCACAGAATCCCTTAAAAAAGAAAAAGAGATCTAGAATAATGTCGTTTCCCTGAGCGCCCCCCCACCCCCCACCTTCCTTATGTCTGGAATGCTGTCTTATTCTTCCTACAGTATTCTCTCAGCTCACGCTGCCTCATATCCTCAAATCCTCCGTGACGTTCCACAAAAGTCTGATCGGCCTCCAGCTTTTATTGGGGTTTAATGAAACCTGTGACGGTTGTGGGAGTGAAGTGGGGTGGGGGGTGGGGGTGGGGGTTCAGAGGAAATTCCCTGATCTCTGAGGTCTGCTCTGCATTACCAGCCCGGCTCAAACTCATCTGGAGTCTGAATCAAACTCGTTTTTGGTGTGAGTCCTTTCGATGTTCAGGTGGAAGGGCGGGCAGGCGGGCGGATGATCCTGGCCCCGCCCTCCATGCCCAGTGCACTTTATTGACTGACATATTTTCAGGCAGATTCCTGTCTCTGTGTCTGGTTCTGTTAACAGGACAGCTGCTGGGTCCCAGATGACGTGAGCTGAGGCCGGCGGAAGTGAGGGGGCTTTCACATCTCTGTTTCAAGACCCTTTCACTTACTTACCCTCTACTGGACACACTTGAAAGAGTGAAACTCATAAATGGCTCAATTCTTGGCCCCGAAGCTGTATTTGTCATAATTCCTAACAGACGGCTGATTAATGAAACAAGCTGTTGTTTGTAAGCCAGTGCAGGCGGCCGCAGAAGGAAGACTTCAAACCCCAAATATCTGCAGGCGGAGGAAAGCTGCACTGCTCTGCTGGTTCTAATTATTGCCGTATTAACGTCTGCTTTCTCGACTCCAGTGAATCATCTCTCTTATCACATTTCTGTTTGCTGACGACTGTTTAAGGGTCGTATTTTATCTGCCGACAATCTCCACCTTTAAACCTTCCAGATATTTATTGAAAATCTGCTAACTCGACCCTTCTGCTTATTAAGGGTTTAACTGTATCTGCAGATAATTATAATGAGATTTTCAAGCGAATATGGAGTCAAATTCAATGAAATTTGCCTTTTTTTCCCAGATAAAACCCCCCAAAAAATCTATGAATAACTGGATACAGATGGCTGCATGTGGGTTTGCTGATAAAATTTGCAATCACTGCACAGATTTTTGCAGAAGCAGGTCTTTAAAGTCCCACTCTGATCATCTTTTAATCTATTTTCAAATTGTTTCCAGTGGTCTATTAGTTAATTTTACGATTTTTTTAGCCAAAAAAATAGTCATTTTCTAGGAAAAAGTTTCTGGAAAGTGGCAGGAATTCATTCGAAATTTGCCTCCCGAGTCTGTTGGCGCAGAATAACCCTGCTCTCACTTCCCGTCATCCCTCTGTTTAGGTACTCTCCTGCTAGCTTACAGGGAAGGCTTGTCATAGTGGCTTCTACATCATACTAACAAGCTTTTTTCATCTGCTCCTGATTCACAGTGATTTGAACAAAGAGAAACTCACAAAACGCCATTTCAAGCTTTGTCTTCTTTATACGTGGTGCAGTGGAAAGGGGGGTCAGCCTCTGATTGGAAGATTGCAGGTTTGATTCCCGCCTTGCCCGCCCATGTGCCAAATTGCCCCTGGGCAAGACACTGAACCCCACATTGCCTCTGATAGAAGGTTGGCGCCCGTGTTTGGCAGCAGAGCAGCCATCAGTGTGTGAATGTGAGTGTGAAAGGGTGAATGGGACCGTGACTGTAAAGCGCTTTGGGCCTTCAATGAAGGTAGAAAAGCACTATAAAAGTACACGCCATTTACCATTTTACCATTTATGTTCTCCATCATGCAAAAAGAACATGTCAAAAACACTCAAAATGTTCAGTGGACTGGAGTTTAAGTCGTTTAATAGAGAAGTCAGTTTCATCTGCGTAGAATTTTGCCAAAATTCAATATTCCACTACAGAAATCCACAGAGGGTTGTTGTTTGGGGCTGTTCTCCAGATGCAATCATGAATAAAAATAGTTTCTGTAGTGGCCTCTTCAGGTTGTTTCTCTGTGTGCCCTTGATCTCTTTTTCTTTGCAGTTTCCTCATGTCTGTATTGTGGAAACTGACATGGCCAATAAGCCTAAACCTGTCGGGGAGAGTTTAGTCTATCCGGACTTCTGTCCTTGGCTTTCTCTGGGCGTTTTAGTCATTTTCCATCTCTGTATTTGTTCTCATCTCTAGCATTTAAGAACAAAAATAGAGTTGGTGTTGTGATTGCTTGCTTCTGACTGTTTATCGATGTGTGTTTATAGAGCTGGGGCCGTTTTGGGAAGTTCGATTATTGAGCTTTCTTTGTGTCGCGGGCCTAACTGATGAACTGTGTCTGCCCACCTGAAGACTCCAGTAACCTGCTTGCAGTTTTGTTAATTTAAAGTGTGTCTTTAAATTGTAAGGATGTAAAACTGTGCTTCATTTTGCAAGGGGCACACAGATGTGTGACGGCACAGCCGGATGTCGTTCCTCGAGGTCCAGCGATGAATTTGAATGTTATTTCAAGTTTCGGCTTTTCTTTTCAGGAATTACTTCATTGGCACATTCATTCGATTTATTTATTTTACGAATTAATCAAATAAGACGTTGCAGGGTTGTCCAGGAGAACTTTAAAACCACAGTGCTCACAAACATTCAATCTCTGGGATCCATCTTGAACCTCTGCTGTCTGATAAAGTAAATTCTGAGGAGAATTTTCAGATTAGTTGCAAGTTTGGACTTTTTGTTCATTTAAAAGTGTTTGAGGAAATTTCTGACCAAAGGTTTTGATCTGTGCTGCTACCAAAGTCATCCCATTTTGAAATGTAAGTATCTGAATTGCATTCAAGTCTTATCCAATGGAAAACGAATGAAAGAAGTAGCTAGTTCTAATTGCTTACGATCATTGTATTTAAAGTTTTTAACAAATAATAGGTTTTAAAAGCTGTTTGTTCCATTATTTACTTGTAGTTGCTGGAATGTTATGAAGCTTTTCTCATTAATTAAGTGTGATGATCCTTGCTTTCCAAACCGGGAACATTTTTTTGTTTTTAAGGGCGTTTGGTTCCATTACACCTTAAAAATCAAAGCTTTAAACCCTCTTTTAGGAAAATGCATACATTTGATTTTTCCTTTGAGACTTTAAACGTAGAATTTTAACACAGAACACTTGAACATGTCCGGATTAAAAAAAAAAAAAGCTTGTTAAAACTCAAATATTTATCTAAACATCATTAAAATTTACTCATATACATCTGGATTTCCACAGGATGATGCAGAGGGTGGACAGTGGGCTAAACTATTTTAGTTGCCTTTTTCTCTCTTATTTTGATGCTTTTAGGGCTTTTCTTTGAGCAGAATTAAGAATATAAAAAGTTTCTAAGATATTCTGCATCCTCTTTAAACAGAAACGTTTCATTTAACTCTTAACTGTGAACAATTAATCAGCTTTGTATCTGTTTATGATAGAAAAGTGTTTTTGTTTTTCGTCTGCTTTTGCATATAGAACACAAAGCTGGCTAGACGCCTCTCAGTCTGCCTCCTATAGTTCATGTTTAAGCTTTATGTGGCAGAATTCACATGAACACAAAATGCTCACAAGACAACGGTGTGAAGTGACAAAGTAACTGTCAAAATACAATAATCTAGATACAAAACAGGAAACCTGAAGCTGACACTCTAGAGCAACTGTGCCTCTCCTGCACTCGTGCTTTCTCATGCCCCGCCCCCATTATGTTACCACCCAACAAAGGCTGCAGATGTCTTTGATCTTACATCAGCCAACCAGCTGAAGGCTCAACAAAGGTTTGAAGCGCGGCTGGCCAGGAGCAGAAAAGGTGCCTACCAGGACATACAGGTGCAGTGTCTGGCCCCGGGGCGGCGCTGACAAGATGGATGGCTGCTGCGGAGCCACGCGTCATCATACCTGCATACCTGCAGCTGACAATGATAGGCGACTGTTCCCTCTGCCAAGGAAAAATGAAAGTAAAAGACCAAAAAAAAGCATAAAGCTAAAGCGGTAGGAGGGGTGAAAGGCTGCCATGTAGAGGTGCCGCACCTTTAAAGAGGAGGTCACAAGGTCACCGCGTTATACCAGCTGAGTGCAGCGATTTGTTCATACTCGAAGGCCCAAGCTTATGCTACGGTCACAAATGCCACCGAGTGATGGGGAGTAAATTCTTCAAGGTTTCATGGCGCTCCCCCGATTTTAAAAGAATTGTTGGCGTGGTCGTGAATGTTGACGGCGGGAGTCAGAATGGCCCGCTTTTTATATCCCCCCGGGGCTACCGGGTGGCTGGCGGCACTTGATATGTCTCCGGACAGCGTCCAGTCAGAGCTGCTGCTGCCCAATTTCATAACGGCGTCATCCCCGCTTGTCACTGGACTACCGCAGCACGACCTCAAAATGTGCCGGAGCGGCCACACACCAATGTCAACTTTTAGGGAAAAATCATCCAGTCGTTGTAAAATTTTAGCTTTTACACCGGGTGTAAAAAAATGCAACTGCCACCTCCTGATTACAAATGCCGCCGCAATCAAGCAATCAGGGCTCTGCGTTAACAGGCACCTCGGGAATTATCCCTTACATAGTAGATAATACTTATAGATTAAGTATCTATAAGAATAATTATCAGAAATTAAGGCACGCCTAGGAAGCCTGAAACAGTTGCTTCCACAAAGTGCGTTAATTTGTGATAATGCACACTTTGAAGGGCATTATCCTGCTCATACCATGGTCCCTCACGAAATAAAGAAATATTCAATCAATTTTTAGTATTTTACTCTTGCTATTTTTGGATTTAGATCGCTTTAGTGGACTATGTGATACGTGGTGCGGCACGTTGTCACTGTAAGATGACATTGCTCCACTGATCCGGCAGACTTCAACTGCATTGGCAAAGGAAGGCGATGTATTGTAGGTATAGTAGGTTGTCACGATAGGTTAAATAAAGCATCAGTTCAGAGAGAAAGCTCACCTCTTACCGCTTGTTTTTGTCCTGAGGATGAAGTAAAAAGTTTGTTTTAAAAAAGCCTGCGCAGTGAAATAGAACATTTGGACTATGTGACCGGAACTACTTTTTAGGGTGCGCATTGTCACTATGGATTACCACTTTTTATACCATGGTTCTGGTGAATACCCCATTCTGATTGGCTGCTGGGTGTGGATTTAAACGTGATAATGGACAGTGGATGCGTATGGTTTAGGATCCCACAGCATTCATTTCTGAAAATGCACACCATGAAGGGCATTATCCCTTACTTTAATCCACACTCAGCAGCCAATCAGAACGGAGTATTCACCAGGACCATGGTATAAAAATGAAATCAACACGAATAAAAAATTAATAACATGCCAATTTGTCTGTAATTAATTATTCATGATTAACATGATAATGTGACACCTCTAGTATTTGATTTATAGCAACAACCTGGATTCGGGTCCAATCTGTTCCTTTAAGCTATTAAAATAAAGATGCTTCATAGAACAAGGGGGACAAAAAGGTTTCTATCAAGAATATAAAGATATTTACCTCTAGACAGTCAGATCGCTTCTCCACAGTTACTCCTGACATCTACAAAAACAAATGGACTAAATCGAGTCCACAAAAAAAACCTCAGCAGCACAGGCCCGCATGAAAGTAAGCAATAAACTCACTTTAACAAGAGGGGATACGCATTTTATTTTGCATATTTTCAATCCTCCTGTGTTAATCTCTAACCTAAATGCTCAGTTTTTAGTGGAAGAGATCAAACAATCAACGCACACCCTTCATCGTGGCATTTACTGGATAATAGCACTCATAGAGTTTCTGAACCCAGAAACACGCTTGTATTTTGTGGATATTTCTAGGACATTTTCCTTTTTGCAAAAGGTTTATTTCAAGAAACTACCAAGAGAACTTTTTGAATTTTCTCTAGAATTTGCTTTTTAATCAAAAGTTAGTTTCTGGTCAACAGACCGTTGATCCATGTCAATTAAATAAACCGTTTCTGAAACACAAGCTTCCAGTTTGGCGCTGGATCATATGCAACACGTGCAAAAGTGAACATGTTGTTCTGCAAAATGAGGAACGAGAATAAAAAAAAAAAGAATGAAGTCGGAGATTTCATTTTCTCACATTTCTTAATAAATTTGTCCCCCCTGCTGGCAGTTTGGTAACGGAGGATTTTGAGAATTTCTTCTGCTTTTTCCTTTTTTTTTAAAAACATGTAAAGGTGGAGGTTCTATTAAAAGGAAAAAAAAAAAAAACCTCCCCATCCTTCAGCTTGCTCCTGTTCCTCAGCTCATTATGAGCCCCATGAATATTTAACTGATCTCACTTTTGACAAGTCCTCATTAAAAATGGAAAGGGGGACTGTGTCGGCCCACCTCAGGGAGGTCTTTTCCTCATTTCTAACTTTCCATTAATCTCCGTCCCTGTTGTCCCCAAGTAAAAAAAAAAAAAAAAACCTCCTCCTGTTTCCTCACGTGCTCCTCTTCCCTCGTGCATCATAACCGACCACCGCAGGCTCACAGGAATATTCAGTTACATCTCTTGACATTTGACCTCTCTGATATTAGCTTTCTATACATGTGGTATGGCTGTACCAGCCTGAAATTATGTATTTTAGAAAAGATCTGTAATTAATTGTGATAAATTTATTGTTTAATTTTTAAAGATTTGATGTTTTACGGCCTCAGCTCAGCTCAACTCCCTTCCCTGATGAAGGAATGAGAGTTCGCTTATAAAATCAGACTTGATGTTCTCCACATTCTTCTATCAAAAGCCTGTCTGAGAGGTTTTTTTGCAGCCTTCAGTACACATCACATTCCTTTTCTTGTATATAAAGCTGTAAAAGGCTCCGCTCCATCATTAATGTTTGCTTTAAAACTATGAGCCACTTAGACGTCTCCTCTGTCCACATTCTTGTTGCTCGGAACCTCTTCTCCTGTCTGTACAAGAAGTGCCATCAGCGAGCTTTCTCCTGCTAAAATATGTATTCATGTACACAAATGTGAGGCAGAGAGGGGGGGGGTCTCAGTCTGTAATTTAAAAGCCTCGTTATCCCTGAGACAGAAAAATCCCCTAAAATGTTTAGCTCCTCATTCTTTGGAGGTGATACTTGCATGCACATGCACACAGTCACGTAGAGAAGAAGAGATACGTGATGCAAAGCAAAACGAAAAATTAAAAAGAGAAGATACAAGAAAGGACCGGCCTATGAAAGTCAAACGAGTTTTTGAAGGACATGTCATGTCCACTGATCGCTTTAGGATCAAACTGGTGAAATATAGTCATTTAGCCTCAGTTTGACCTTAGAGGAGGGGCTTGGGAGCGCTCACTGGAGGTCAAAGTTCACGAAACTCTTGGGCCTTTACAGGAGCTTCAGTCAATAAAACTGCAACTAGCAACTAGGCAACTCAACTGTTATTCTGTTATTGTTCTGTTTTCAGCGTCAACTGCTACCGCCCTCGATAAGTTCAAGCGATCGCTTTCAATAAAAAAAAAAAAAAAAAACCATGGCCGAATCCGAATTCTTACCCCTACCCTTCCGGCTTCTCCCTACACCTCCAATTGTTGTGGCATTTGAAGGTATGGGGGGTCCAAAATGTATTTTTTTAAGGTTAGAGCCAAGGGACTTTGAGTTCTGCATCCCTCCACCAGTAGGGGGAGCTGTGTCGTGTTGTGCCGAGAACGAGAAACGCATTTCTTCACGTGGGTGTGGTCTGAAGCTCAAAAGTTTACATTTAAATATATATACTGACTTGTAGCTTTAGCATGACTTTTAAAAATGATAAAACCGATGTTGTTATGTATTTTCAACTACGTGCTAACTTTTGAAGGGTAATGTCCGTTTGGGCCATCGGAATTTGAAGGCACTATTTTTCCATACTTCTTCATTTGGAGGGTTAAATGTAGGGGTTGGGAGAAGAATTCAGATTCCATCTATGTAAATGCGCATTTTGGGCTTCCGCATTAAAAACTTTCAAATTCACGCAAGTTTCTACGACCATTTTTTAGCTCTGCGCACAAAACGCACACTGAAAACTAAACCAGTTGAACTTCGATCAATCAAGGCCTCAAAGTTGGTAGTGACGCATGGCTGACGTCCCCTGTAATTCCATGAAGTGCTAATTGTTTAAACAAATTATCATGAAAGTGAAATTAGTAATTAAGGTTTGTGCCCGGCTGGAAGTCTTTAATATATCGGAATAGAGCTGTGAAAGAAAAAGCCTGGAGCAAGATTTGCACCACGTTGACATGTCCCTTGAGTTTCTTCTAACTGTAGGTCAGGAATGTGTGCAATCAAATGGTAGCAAATTAGATGAGCCAGCGCGTCAAAAAACGACGAGTTAGGGACACCCAAAGTGTCAATTTTTGACACGGAGGAGGTTCTTACTCATGCGTCAATATGTTACGACTTAGGAATAAGAATGGGTCGACCCTTATGGGTGGACACAGGTTATCTGAAGGTAAAAAATGGGCAAACCTGCAGGGGTATGGGTGGGCTGTACATAATATCAATGTCGTAGACCGCTCGATGAGCCCGTGTATAAATGTTCATGTTTTTCTATAGGCATTCTGTGAGCGACAGGTTGCAGCGAACACTTAAACAACACGTACGGGTAAATAAGACTGAAATTGGGGCGATGCAGGCGTATTGTAAGGATTTTTCCTTTTTTGCCCACCCAAATCATGCTGACTGTGCAAGGAGCTTGTAAGTGCTGTTCATGTCAGAAGTCCTCACTCCTCGCTTGTAGTCTCACTGTTACAAATGAGGAAACTACACAATCAGAACACAGTTTGTGTTGGCATCCAATGGGCAGCGTTCATGCTAGGATGAGTCAGGGGCCAGAACTCACACCTTGTTGACAAATAGAGTGTGGCGTAATGGCACAGTACAACAGCATCACCTGTATGTCACAAGTGCAGCAACTTACATTATTAGCCTTGTGAATACTTCACAATAAATTTACCACACAACACACACAACAATGGTAAGTTCCATTTTCAACCCCCTTTAGGGTGCGTGTGACTGATGCTTTAGAAAAGGTGTTAGTGGTGTCAAATACACTCAAAATGACAAAGACTAAAATCCCACTCCGACCATCTATTGTTGAACTGTTCCCAGTCCTCTTTTCCTTAAGATTGTGCCATTTTTAGGCAAAATAAACAAAAATCTGTGTCATTTTCTGGGATGTAGTTTCTGCAGAGCGGCAGGAGCTCCTGATTCACAGCGATATGAATATATATATATATATATATATATATACACACA